>BROE01000007.1:10342763-10652763 GCA_036571765.1 Plecoglossus altivelis
AGGGAGGGAGGGAGGGAGGGAGGGAGGGAGGGAGGGAGGGAGGAGAGGCTTAGGTTGCTAAGATCTCCATACGAATGTTCGCAGAAGCCCAAATACTGCGTAGCGCACGCGCAGCCATGTTTAAACACTGACAAACCCTCTGTTGTCATCGCTCCTTGTTGTCAGATATGAGTGGGCAGGACAGGCAGTGAGACACTGTGTTAGGATCTGCTGCTGGAGACACTACTACTCTGCCCGCCCACGCTACTGTCTACAGAAGCACACACACACACACAGTTACCAGATATAGAAGAGCAGATCCTAACAGTTTCCTTGTGCAGTCGTTCGCTAAAAGGCAGAGATCAGATCTATAAAGATCCATGAGCCCTCAAGGTGGGAGGGGAGAGTGGCTGAGCGTGAGCTCTCAGGTAGTGAGTACTGGAGGCCAGAGAGAGGCTGGGCAGAAGCTGGTGGAAAGGGGCTGGAGAGAGGCTGGAGTAAGGCTGAGGGAAAGAATCTGGAAGCAGGCTGAAGGGAAGAGGCTGGACAGAAGCTAGAAAGCAGCAGATGGAAAGAGGCCAGAGGCTAAAGGAGAGAGGCTGCGGTGACATCATTTCCTGGCCTGCTCTGGTCTAGTGCGGATAAAAGGCTTTTCTACAATGACGACTATTCTATTTCCTATCGTTGGCTACATCGCACATCTGCAAACACATATACATACCCCTGCCGACACACACCCCTGCTTACATGCACACACACACACACACTCTCTCACCACTCTGCAAGGAACCCTCTTCAGGAAGGTCATCATCCAGCATAAGGTCATCATCATCCAGGTCACCTGACTCAAGGTTCTCCAGGTTGTTTAAGATATCCTGAAGAGAGGGAGGAGAGGTGAAGAGAGGGAGGAGAGGTGAAGAGAGGTGAAGAGAGGGGAGGAGAGGTGAAGAGAGGTGAAGAGAGGGGAGGAGAGGTGAAGAGAGGGGAGGAGAGGTGAAGAGAGGGGAGGTGAGGGAAGGAGAGGTGAAGAGAGAGGAGGAGAGGTGAAGAGAGGGAAGGAGAGGTGAAGAGAGGGCAGGAGAGGTGAAGAGAGGTAAAGAGAGGGGAGGAGAGGTAAAGAGGGAGGAGGAGAGGTGAAGAGAGGGGAGGAGAGGTGAAGAGGGGGGAGGAGAGGTGAAGAGACGGGAGGAGAGGTGAAGAGAGGGGAGGAGAGGTAAAGAGGGGGGAGGAGAGGTAAAGAGGGGGGAGGAGAGGTGAAGAGAGGGGAGGAGAGGTGAAGAAAGGTGAAGAGAGGTGAAGAGAGGGGACGAGAGGTGAAGAGAGGGTAGGAGAGGTGAAGAGAGGAGAAGAGGTGAAGAGAGGGAAGGAGAGGTGAAGAGAGGGGAGGAGAGGTGAAAAGGGAGAGAAAATAGAGATTTAACTATTACAACTAAATTATTTCAACAGTGAACTTCACTTCACTGCATATTATGTTCATGCTTTCAACTCCTGAGAAGTTCATTCTGACATCACATGTTCTGTACTGTTCAGTCCATGTGCTGAACAAGCGTAGCCTCTGAAAGACCACCCACTGAGCTTTCAGCAGTGAGCACAAGTACTCTGGTGCGTTTAGATTGTATGAGCAGGGTTAAAAATACATATAGTTACATTTCTATGAGAAATACTAGAATTTCAATCTGCATTTGCCAAGGCAAAAGGATTATATCTGTCTGCATATGTCATGGGAAATACGGTATGTGCATAAAAATCCATTCATTTGAGTTCATTTAAAAAAATGTCCCCACAAATTTCCCCCTTAACTCATAAAAGTTCCTGAAAAACCCCATAAAAAGCTTCCAACTCTAAAATTGCCTTGGAAGGTGAGCGTGCGTTTGGGAGCGTAGCCCTCTCCTTGAGTACAGTATGCTTCCATGCAGCTGGGCATCTGGGATGTGAGAGTGATAGGCATCATCCTATTAACCCTGTTCACATGGCAACCATGCATTCTCAACCGTACCCACGCGGGGGGGGGGTATCTTTAGCTCTGCATGCCATTCAGAAGACGACCACAGGAATTCAAATTGCGCCGCGTTGGTGTTCTCATCAATGGACGGCAAAGCGTTGTCATCTCATCCTTTGAGAGAGAAGCTACCGTCGCGCGGCGCCGCCCTTGTTCGCGACATACCTTTTCATCCGGAGTTCAATTTGACCACAACAAAAGCCTGCATCTTGTGTGACCTTCAATCAAATGCTTTAAGAGACGCTGGGCTACACACTTCAGGGAGAACCTGAAGGGGAAGTAGACCACCATACTCTTTATGACCAACACAAACAAAGCTGGCTTCGCATCGTTCTCCAGGATGGAATGCACTGGAGATGGAACAAAAAGTTTTCTTTGCAGGCATCATTGGAGTTTTTAAATGTTACTTGAACTATAATGCTGAAGACGGGTTTCGGTGAGATTGGGTGCTAAACCACACCAACTGGAATGGAAATGCAATAAACTTGAAATATCAGGGGGGGATTACAGTGCACAAGGCAGAACACACAGTCTTGTAACAGACCTTATTTGGAAACCAGGATATGTCTTTTGGCTAATATTTTGAATGAATGCAAGGCCATAAAATATTAAATTTTCAATGGGCTTTTAATCACTCTAAAAAAGTAAAGAAATTGATTTATGGGTCAAGAACTACCGTATATTTTATAGTAAGTATACAAAGAAAGTTTTAAGAGAAATTAGTCAAATGAATTGTCCACCATTACCCAACTCCTCCATCTAATTTTGTGCCGGTCCATTTGGATGCAGCCAGGGTGAAATCCCAATGGAGCAAGGCACCCAGATGCTGCTGGGAGTTGAAGTCCACGCCTGCTTTAAATCTATTTCATGGCTCCCCAATCTGGACTTCATTTACCAGCAAGCTGTGAAAGCTGTTTTCATCTTATGCTTGATAAGCATAGCACTCGGAGTGAAGCCACCAAGAGAATGCCACCCAGGTGTCTGAGAGCACACACACACACACGCATACACACACACACGCACACACACATGCACGCACAAACACACAGTTTTTCTCTCTTACACACATTCACAAAGAAGCAGAGAAAGCCCTCAGCAGTATTTCAGGCTGTTGGCCTTGCCAACAGAGGCTGTTCCTTAACTACCCTAATAAGCAAGATGTTCAGACTACTGTACCACACTGAACACAGCCTTCTGCAGTGCAGCGAGAGAGAGAGGGGGGGGGGGGGACGCAGAGGATGATTGAGTGGCACCTCTGCTCTGCTCTGCTGTTCTACTCAGCGCCGCTCTGCTCCGCTCCGCTCCGCTCTGCTCAGCTGAACCCCCATACGGCAGAGTAACCCTTATTCCCTGAACACCATGTCGCAAATCACTGTGTTCCTCCCCAGGACCTCTCTCTGGGTCCTCCTCTCTGATGCCCTCCAGACTGGGGTTCTGTTCCGCTGTTTATTCACTAACAGGAAGCAGACAGCACAGCCCCCCTGGTCTGCAGATGGTTGCTGAAGCAGACAGATCTGAGTCCCGTGGGTGGGTAAGGACAGAGGGCTGACTGAAGCCTCGTGCCATGCCTGTAAACGCCCTAGCTCTCTGCTACACCTCTCGGCCCAGAGACCTGGAGCAGCCAAACCAGCCCACCCTGTACACTGATGGAGCAATACTGCCCTCTAGTGCCAGAAATGGACACGTACAGTGGGCACTGCAGATTCTCTAGGTACAGCACATTTAAATGTGAATTTACTTCATGTTAAAAAATATATATTTTCCCAAGATTTTCTTTTCTTTTTTTGCACAATGGAAATGTATATTAGTAGGGTTGGTAGAGGATACTAGAAAGAGAGACAAGGAGAAAATAATAAGAGTAGACTAATATACTGTTAGTAGATGAATATTTGTTTATTCTAGACTATTCTAACCATTTCCGGATTGATGTAAACATTTAGCTTGTTATGTTTGGTGTGGTTAGAGACCTATGGAGGGGTCCCTGCCTTGCTCCCTTTCTCGTTTTCTCATTTTCCTTTCATCCTTCTCTGCTTTCTCTATTCCACTGTCTCTCTCAAGAATATCATGAAATTTCAATACAAAGAGGGAGAGAGAACAAGAGATAAACAGAGAGAGCGAGAGAGAAAGAAAAAGAGAGAGCGAGAGAAGAAAAGAGAGAGACAGAGAGATGTAGAGGGGCGTTGCTGTTCAAAGAGAACCACTTGACAGCCCCGCAGGATCAGGGAGATATTGCAACACAAGAGAATGGTGTCTGGGCCTCATCATGTCAACATCACACTCCTCATTAAGCTCCTTTCCGATGCCTCCGCAACGTCTTGGCTCTGATCCCACTTGAAACCTTCCTCCCTCCGCCCCTCTCTTGCTCCCCTCCCCTCTCTCTCGCTCTCTTTTCTCTCTCTGTCCCTCTGTACATCTCCCCCTCAATAGATATACAGCACACAATTATCTTATGCAATGCCAGATAAAACTCAGGCATTTGTGAATACAGGCTATGTCTCATGTTAGCCTCAGTGTTTTCTCTGACTGCAATGAGGTCTTGCTGTGGGCAGCTGACCTGCAGTACACTGTATTCTCCACTAGATCCCGCCAAACGATATCTTTAGAAGGCTAAAAGAAAACCGTCCACCTATACATCTGCAGTTCTGTGTGAAATAGGCTTAGACATGATCTGATACTATCCTAAATCCTGATTAATAATCAAGGAGGTGGATTAGATGGATTAGAATGTCGACCCATTAGGCTTTAATGCTGCCAATCAAAAAGGCATCCTGAAGGTGCTTTCCCATGGCCCAGTAAACCCCTACTACTGAGTCAAAACCCCACTCCAGATCCCTGCAGAACAAGGACAGAGACGAACCAATCGGATTGAGAGGAGCTGGTCGGTTAACATGCCATTTTCAATAGAGGACGTGACAAAGCAAACGTTTTCAGGGATTTGCCGCGTGATGACCTAGAAATAACGGGAACAGGAAAGTAGCCAAATGCAGCTAGCCTATCGCTACTGACCTCAGCAAATACTCATGACTCAGCAGTTCTCTGGGAACCAGGCCTACGCTGGGCTCAGTTAACTCATTCAGGGCAGGATGGAGAGCTAGGCCCAGCTCTGTTCAGGCCCGTCTTAACAGGACAGAAGCGGAGGTAAGGTTAACCCTCTTCCGCTGCGAAGACAGCAAACTGACTCATGCACGCAACGTTCAGGCTGTCGACTGAACAAAGTTCAGGCGTCCAGCAGCTCCTGTGGTCCCCCAGGGTTACGTCACCTGGGTGATGCATGTGTACTGGGTGTTCTAAAAGACACACGGTCTGCAGTGGAGCAGATCAAAGTACAGCGAAGCTGCTGCCTGAAACATGCTCTGTCATGCAGAGCAGACATCAGACGTGGGAACGTCTTGCTTTGCGTGTCGAGTAAGCATCCAACATGTTCTGTTTTTGTGAGAGGTTAAGGTGCATTGGTACAGTGCACCGCTCCCTAATCCAAAACGAGCGCTTCTCATGTCCATCACAGGAGGCGTGACTCACCAGGCTGTTGAGGTCGGAGTCGTAGCTCCCACAGGGGTGTGAGGTGGCGCTGCCCAGGGGCTCCAGACCCTCCTCGTCCCACATGTAGGTGCCCCCGGAGCTGTCGGAGGGGGACAGGTCCAAGGAAGCCCCACCTGACAGCGCCTGGCTAGGGCGCCGGGACGGCACCAGGAAGTCTCTTTTACAGCCTGGAGGAAGAAGGGGAGAGGAGAGACTCGAAACATCTTCAAACTATCATGACAACAGGGATGGAAAGTGTTCCTCAGAGAGAGTTGGAAGATCAAGGCTCTCTATCTACGAGCTGCTTCGGATGTGGTGGATGTGTGCTTGAGTCTCACCAGTTAGGCCCATGCCCTCCCAATCCACACCCTCAGACAGGAAGCTGTGGAGCCCCGCCACTCTGTTGACACCGGCGTTGTCATCACCTTCGCCAGGAGGGGATTGGTCTAGCCCATCGTCGTGGGAGCAGAGCAGCAGTATGCCCTCCCCCCCGTTACCAAGGTTATCAAAGTCATCCATGTACTCCTCGCTGGTGTCGTTGCGTTCCAGAGAAGAGGTTGAAGACAGGGACATGTCTTCCAGAGTTTCCCCGAGCAGAGGCAACTCTCCCTGGGCCTCCGGCTCCTCAGACAACCCCTCTTCCTCCGGGGTGCTGCCTGGGCTCTCAGTGGAGCTGGAGGGGTCAGGCGTATCTGGGGGTGTTTCTAATGAGTTCCTCCGCCCTTCCACCATTTCCTGGTTACCAGGAATCTTGGTCGCCGCCAGGAAAGGGCGGGGCTGCTTCATGAGTGAGGGGCGCGTGAGCCTGTAGGATAGAGCAGAGCCAGAGAGCTTTGTGGAGGTGGGGCTGGAGAGGAGGGGTTTCTTTAGAGCAGTGGGCGGGATGAGGGAGCTTGACCCTGCCCCCATTCCAGGCCTGGCCAACCCTGTGGCAGGTGAAGCCTTACTGGGAGGGAAGAGGAAGCTTTCGTTTCCTCCACCAGCTCTTCCCTCTCTTCCTCCCACTCCCAGGGTTGGGGCAGGCCTGGCCAGGGGGGACCGGCTCAAGGGGGAGCGGGCTTGGGGGGGCAGCTCCGCGGCTCTGGAGAAGGAGTAAGAGCGGGTGACGGGGGAGTGGGGGAGGGTGGGAGAGGGCAGGCCAGAGCGGACCTGAGTCAGGCTCTGAGAGCGCACCATGCTGTCCTCACACTGGAGGGGGCTGGACTTGAGGCTGTCGCTGGACTGAGACCTGTTACTCGGAAGGTTGCTGTTGGGGGAACTCAATCTGGACCCAGAACCAAACCTAGAACAGGGGTTTAGTCCCGGTTTGAGTAAACCTGACCTCAGCTGGCCACTTGTCCTGGTGTTACTCAGCTTACTGCCTTTACAGAGACTGGGTCCACTTTCGGCTTGTCTGGCTGCCACACCGGCACTCCGAGGTCCAGTTCTGGCAGACTGGGGGATAGTCCTGGTGCTGCTGGGCATCATGGAGGAAACGCCCAGCCCCTTCGACTTCCCGGCAAGCATAGGTTTCTTAATCGCTCGCGGCGCCAGCGGTGAACGCTGCAGTGGCGGCCGTTGCCGAGGGGGATGCTGCTGAGGTTCAGGCCAGTCGCCATCCTTTAGCCCCACCTCTTTATCCATGGCCCCGCCCCCTCTACCGTTTCGCCACTTCACAGGCTGGGAGGGGACCATGCGAGCCAGACCATTCTGACGGAGGGGGGGAGGGATCTGTAAACCCTTCCCCCCGGTCGTGGCGGGACCCCCAGTAGCAGACAGTGGGTGGTGGTGGAAGCCGTTTGTTAGAGGAGTGGCAGGGGTGGTGGCACCACCTGCGGGCCGGGAGCCGAACTTGGGCAGCCTGGAGACCATGGTGGGCATAGTGGGCACAGGGGCGTTGACGAGCGGATCTGCCATCTGCTTCCAGCTCCACCATGGATGGGCGGGGAAGGGCTGGAGAGAAAGAGACAGGGGAGACAGAGAGAGAGAGAAAGGGAAAGGGAGAAAGAGGAAGAGAGAGAAAAAAAGAAAGGGAGAGGAGGTGGAGAGGGGAAGAAGAGGGTTAGAAAAAGGTTAACCAAAATTTTGCTGGAGGGGAATGTTTGACATACTGTAATTCCTGTCAGAGCTTGCTAGTTTCTGTGGCAGGACCATTATTAGTAACAAACTAGTCTTTCAACAGACTCTGTGTCTCTATGTCAGTTTGTGAGGCAGGGTAAGATGTGTGGGTGTGTTAGAACCCAGTCCATCGCCACATAGGACACAGAGACATCCGTGTGACAATGGTGACATATCTGAGGTGTGGAGTGTAATTGTTAGGGCTGAACAGAGCATGACGTGCTAGTAACAGATTACTTCAAACGATTAGGGTGTGTGTATGTGTGTGTGTGTCAGAGAGGGAGAGAGAGAGGGAGAGAGAGAGAGAGAGAGAGAGAGAGAGAGACAGAGAGAGACAGAGAGAGAAAGAGAGTATGCTTGTGGCAGGTTTGTGTGTATAATGATTGACTGGGTGGGGCTGGAGTCTGAGAGTAAGAGCTTGTCAAAGCATAACCACAAAACACAGAGAAGGTCAAATAATGTCTCCAGATGCCCCTCTTTCTCTCGCACGAACACAGCACACAGTGCACAGCCAAATCCTGACCACACCTGAAAGCACTGCCCAACCACATCTAAAGCCACACCCACATCATCTTCAGGAAGCGTTCTCTCTCAGGCAAACGTGTCATTTGAAAGGATGCCATCAGAACGGAGCCCGTGTCAGTGTCCTTGAGGGCATACGCCCTCTGTGTGGTTCGACAGGAGTGCCATCTCCATTTAGACGCTCCCGTGAGAGAACATCACAGGCGTACCCAGCGTCACTACCCTCAGGACAGCCAGCGAACACATCAGGCTCCATCATATCTCCATGTGGGTCTATTATGAGGGATGTTTGATCTATCTGCGATTTCACGCTCCTGGGACTTGCTCCTCAGAAGTCCTTGTGATGAGGAGATTAGTCCGAATCACACGATGACGCACGCCAAATAGGTTGGGGTTCAGCGCAGAGGTACCAGACAGGGGTCTGCTCTATTTTCAAGGCAGATGACACAGCGTGGTGTGAGGGTGCCGGGAGGGAACACGGGGTCCGACCACGAGACGTGACTGCATGGAGGTGGAACCTTCCGTAGACGAGAGCGTGACCAGGGAGAGCGTTCCACATGAGGCAGGAACTGCCTGGGAGGCTCAGTCTCATTCACACTACAGCTATCATAGAATAAAGAAGATAGAATCAAATCAAATAGACTATAAAGCTTCTCCTGGAACTAGGTACTAGGTTTTCCCCCACAACAAGGATAAAAGTACACCCACAACACTATTTTGATATTGGTTATACAGAGAAAGTCAATGTCTGTTCCTCACTTGACTTTTGAAGACGTAGACTGAGTGAGATGTCTGACTCATCCACTGTGCTGAGTGCTGAGACTCAGACAGTGACTGGCTTCACTAGGCCTGGTGCTATAAGGGAGGTGAGGAGAGGAGAGAGGAGAGGGGAGAGGGGGAGGATAGGAGGAGGGGGAGAAGCGGAGCTGACTGGGTAGTTCCATAATGGAGTGTCTATGAGGGACCACTCAGCCAATCAATGAAGCTCTGGCCCCTGGCCATCAGGCCCTGCTCATCAGAAGTAATGACTGGGAACATAGAGACACGAGGGAGATGAGGCAGTAGTGGAGAGAGGATGGAGGAGACAGAGAGGGGTCGAGACATATAGTGTGTGTGTGTGTGTGTGTGTGTGTGAGAAGAGAGAGAGAGAGAGAGAGAGATGGAAGAGAAGAGAGAGGTCAAGAGAGAGCAGGAGTCAGGAGAGAGAGTTCGAGAGAGAGAGAGAGAGAGAGAGAGAGAGAGAGAGAGTGTAGGAAAGTGTGTCCTAGAAGCACGCCAGCAATTCTCTGTTACACACACTGCAAAGGGCTATGCAGCAGTGTGGTAACGCTATGCTAGCAGATAAATGGGGTTGAAAAGCATACTAATGAGCTTTAGCCTCACTCTGGGCACCTGCAGCTAGCATTCCCTCTCTCCATCTCTCTTCCACTCTCCTGGACTGTGTCCAAACCCAGTGCACACTAAGCGGTGGTCTGGTTGCGTGCATGCCAATGCGTGTCTGCGTGTGACGTTCTGTATGCGTGTGCGTGAGGGGCCCTGAGCGAGTGACTCAGGTCTATTCCTGTCTCCCCCCTCACACTGTGACCTACGGGAGGCTACACCAAGCTGTGGAAGCAGCCAGCATCTGCAGCAGCACTTAGCAGGGCTGTGTGACCCAGGCTACCACAACATGCTCCTCCTCCGCTCCTCTTTTCCCTCTTTCTTTGCCGTGCGGCAAAATGGACCTTACGCTATTGCCAAGAATCACTACAGTTTGGGATTGGTCCCATCTATAACCTGTCTGTCTCACATACACATGCGCGAGTGTGCACTGACCCATATTCCAGTGTGCTGACCCTTCTAACAGAGCATGTATCAGCCCTGAGGGTGGGGCCAGATGAAAGCAGGTCACGCTCCCTGTCCACACTCCCATCAGGATCATGCTATTGCATCGCAGTTATCCAGGTCAACCAGAGAGGTAGACAGGCAGTCATCCAGACAAGCAGTAATCCAGACAGCTAGACGGGCAGTCATCCAAACAGCCAGACAGGCAGACATGCAGACAGCCAGACAGGTAGACCATAGTGATCTATAGGAAACACTGCCATGTCTAGCCTGCATGACTACAACACAACCGCAGCCTCACCCATGCATGCTTAACAGTTGCGTACAGGAAGTGGGTGCGAGCACACACACCCAAGTACAAATTCAATTATCCCAGTACAAGTGAGCGGGTAGAGCCGATATTGATCATGTGATCTATTACAACAGCGGAACTAAAGCTGACAGCAGGCCTATAATGCACATTACATGTGTGCGAGTGTGTATGTGCGTGTGTACTGATGGATGGCCTTGCTCTGTGAAACACGGCCTCAGAGATGACTAACCATCTTTGTAAATCAATCAGGCTAGAGGGGCCCAAACGACACGTAGCCTTGGGCAAAGCTGGTCTTAGCCTTAGCTCTCCCTCTATGAACAGGGTCATGGGGATATCACAGGGCGCTCTAACACCGTGTAGCTCCACAGAGTGCGTCACAGTCAACCCAAGCAGCTAGTGCCCTGCTAGCTTACTCTGGTACCCTGTAGCCTGGCTCCAGCTCTGCTGCATGACAAGTCACAAGGCAGCAAGGTGTATCTAAACAGCAGACCAAGCACAACACGTTGACAGTAGTCATCTGCCATGAGAGAGACGTTGGTTAGTTCTGTGTGATGAGAGATGAAAAGAGACGTTTAAACATCAACCAGTTCACAAGGAGAGGCTGAGAACAGCTACAGTAGAACATACAGGATGGAGACAGGCCCTTCATCGACCTGGGTTCAGAACACTTCATAGATCCTCCCTGGGTTAGGGTTAGTACAGCAGTACCATTTTGGCTGTCAGGAGCATAGACCTCTAATACAGCTGTTCTGGACATGGTTTCCTGAGGATCATGTAAACAAAGCCTTCACTAGACTATGGCCTTCAGCCTTGAACCAAACCAGGTCAACAGCATCTCCTAAGCCTCTCTCAGACCAAGCCCCAATGTAGACCGGGCTAGTACTGGACTGATGGCTAGTCCTAGACTGATGGCTAGTCCTAGACTGATGGCTAGTCCTGGACTGATGGCTAGTCCTGGACTGATGGCTAGTCCTGGACTGGCTAAGTCTGGGATTCTAGAGGCATACATCTCTCCGTCCATCTATCCAGTCATCTAGAAATATCTTAGCTCAAGCATGAACAGCCATTACCCTACATCTATCCATACGTGCTTCCTGTCCCCAGGCCTCTAGTCCAGGACAAGACAGAGACAAGATAAAGCGAGAAAGTGAAGGAGAGAGCGATAGAAACAAAGAGAGAAGAGGTAGTTAAAAGGGTCACAAGATACTCGGCAGGTCTATAACCTTACACGACACCACATAAAGCCCAGATTCCGAGCAGAATGAGAAATCGATAACAGAGAAGAGGCAAGACTGAGAGGAACGCTGTGGCCAAGCCATAGATTTGCGTGTGTGTAATCATCCATAGCAAACGCTTCCCAACCCTATGCACCAGTGCACCCACACACACACACACACACACAGACACCCCCCATCCTGATAGCCACAATGTACAAGGCTGAGTCAGCTCCCTGCTGAGAAACACAGGGAAGGTCTACTACATGAACACTTACCGTAGCCTCCCTGCTTGGGCTCGGAGCCAGCAAGTGCATTTAAATAAATGAGTCGAGCAGTAAAAATCTTCAGCGTTTAGAGGTCAGAGTAGACAGCTATATTTCCTACCGTGACCTTCGTATCCCTAGCATCGAGCCTATCCCTCTGTGCTTTAGTGTCCCTCCGCTGGCCAAACTCAGGCTCATTCTATGACCCCAGTGCTCTGCCTCTCTCTAAACACACACACACACATCCACATTCTATGTCAGAGATACACTGATGTGCTACCGCTGGGCAGAGAACTGCTGAAGCCAGGAACTAAGATTTAACAGCTCCTTATCTCTAATCAAATAAGGACAGGATGCCCTGCCCAGCGATACAGATAACTGGCAGACTAAGAGTCAGCTTACAATGAAAAACACTAAGTACTTCTCTGAAAGGCTCTCATTCTAAAATCAACATATTAACCAGTAATATCAAAAGCAGCCCTGCATCCCCAAATAGCAAAACCAGACAACGATAAACGGCCTAGTTAAAAGTGAAATATTACCTGATATCCCCTCTCCTGCTACAGAGGCTAGCCTGGCGTCTAGCACCAGGTCTGGTCATGTGAGGCTGTTCTGAGGTTCGGGGATCTGCCTGTTTCCTTCCACATGCCGGCCTACACGTGGCTGTCTGGAAGGCAGGCAGGCAGAGCAGCGGGACGCTCAGGAAAACAGGTGCTTCAATATTTGATGGAGGATGTCTGGCTGGGTGAATAGCTAACTGGCTAGCTAGCTAGCTAGCTAACTGGTAGGCTGACTGACTAGTTAGCTGGCTGACAGAGGTATAGCCTGCCCTATTTCATTTCTAAAAGCTCCACACAAGCGTACAGAGATATGCAGAGATATGCTTTCATACGCATGTCTAGGAGAACAGCATTCCCCCAGACTCCGTCACACTGCTAATGCGATCATGCTCACGCTCTAGTTCTTAGGGCACTGGGGTGAGGGTAACAGGAATCCCCTTGGGTAACCACTTTCAGATACCATCATCATCTTCCCCATGTTAAACAAGATAAACACAACAATATGGACAGAATTTGTTGCTTGACTAAATTGATTGCGCAGGACCAAGAAACATCAAACGCGGGCGAGACTATCTGACCTGATAAGTCTAGGTTTATGTTCGTTAGGTCGGTTAATGTGCAGTCAAGCCACATTTTGATATCACCTCCGATATGGACTCTGAATTGAACCCAACCCTGAAAAGAACAGAGGCTGCGCTACTTGTGAGCTAGCTGGTCAGCGTCAGCTCCCAGTCCAGCTAGCCCAGAGACCCAGTCAGTCACTGGAGCCAGAGAGCCAGAAGGTGACAGGGTTCAGTTACATGATAACCCTACACCGGTCCCTGGGAACAGCCACATGCAACCCTAGACCATGTTTACCCTGAACTAGGAGAGGTTGGAAGTTCATTCACTAAAAGCAGGCTTTAGGCTCATTCTGCACTTGAAGTGTTTTGTATAGTCTAACTCGATTATTCAACTTATTTGTAGCCAGAGGAGAATCATAGTGACTGTAGTTTGGACTTAGCACAACAGTCCCCACATTCAGCCTGCAGACTCGTACTTGGGTTACTAAACAGCCAGAGACAGCATGACAGATGATTTGGCCTAATCTGTGCAGGCCAGAGCAGAGCTGAACAGCGTGTAAAGAGAGCGCAGTCGGCAGACTGGACCACAGAACAGATGGTTAGAACCACAGGGTGTGTCCGGAAAACTGGAGAACCTAAAGCAGAGGTCAAAACACACACCAGGTCCATCCACACACCAGATCACTGTCTCAATCTCCACAAATCAACATATGGTCCAACTTCTACCTTAGTTTCCCGTGCTGTGGACATGATCTTGAAGCACACAGGTGGTAGATCACTTTGAACACCCGCCCGTCCAGCCTGTGTGGGGGTATATTTCCAACGTCCACAAAGCTCAACATCATCATAGGCCTGGTCTACCAATCGGTGAATAACACTATTATTAGGATCAGATTACATAGAGCCCTATTGACCAAGAGCAACTTGATACGGCAACAGGATGGATCGATGGATCTTTAGACCGGCTGGATGTTGGCTGGACGTCAATACAACGATGAAAATAAGACCCCAGCCTTTGTTACGTAACATCAGGCGTTTGTTTATTGTTTCAGAGAGAAGGGAACGTTCTATACGCTGCAGTGACGGAGTCGTGGTGGTGACCTCCAGTGAAAGCACCGACGGTGATGTAGGCCTAACTCAAGGTTCCAAGCCAACAGTGAGGCTCGATAAGGCTGTTTAGGGAGGTTGACACTCAGACGGGCTACAAACCCCAGAATATGTGCAGAGTCATGGTGCAGTAAGGATGCTGAGAGGAGGGAGAAAGAGGGAGAATCCTCCTAACTTCATTGCCGTAGCATATGGCCCTCATCCATCTTCCCCTGTCCTGTCTACCCTCTCATCCCTCTCCTCTTTCCTCCCTCGCTCCAACATGCCACGGCGACACGCAGGCGGGGGGACACTGCTATTATTAGCAGAGGACACTGAGGTAACTGAAACTAATCAAGACTGTATCTCAATACTTTCAAAACGACTCTCCCTCACACTGCTAACGCATGGCCTTATTGCCATCCTTTCTTAATGTCTTACGCTCTTCATTTCTTGCTTCATTCCAATATTTCCTCTATGTCTTATTTCCTACTAGGCATGCTAATCTGGAGACATGGTAACATGACAGAAATATCGAAGACGTCCAAAAATAATCGTATTCCTTATGTTCCATCCAAAGTTATAGGGCAGAGTCAGTCAAAGGGCAGTGTCAGTTATAGGGCAGTGTCAGTCATAGGGCAGTGTCAGTCATAGGGCAGTGTCAGTCATAGGGCAGTGTCAGTTATAGGGCAGTGTCAGTTATAGGGCAGTGTCAGTTATAGGGCCTAAATCTGAGGATGGGAAGCTTGTTCAACCTTCACTTTTGAGACGTTGACAATGTAGAATAAGTAGGAAGTAAAGTGCTCAGGCGAGGACTGACCCTCCTAAGTAATACAGCTCTAGAACGTTCTGAACCATACATCCTTTAGTCGCTGAACTCAACCCTGCCGTTTCCGTCTCCTATTTCAGCCTCACCAAAGAGGCAACAGGAAGCAGAGGATAGGAGAAGAGCAGCAACTAGCTGGCTAATAATACCATACTGATGGTGTTTAGTCGAAATAGCCAGGGAGACAGAAAAAGGAACATGCATTGATCTACCAAATGTTGACCAGGAGGGGAGGGGGGGCAGGCAAACTAAAGCAGGATCAAAGATTATAAAGATTCCAGTTAGTATTCTCCTAATGAATTTACATGAGCCTAGTTCATTCCCATCTCTTAATAAGCTGTATGTTGGTTGTGACTAAGTCAATCAACTGTGTCCCCTCCTAGTCATTCTTCATCAGGTACAATAATGCTGTCCCAGCTCCAGATGGTCTCCCTCCCTCCCATCCCCTCTCTCTCTCTCCTCTCCTCTGTCTCCCCTGCTGCTTGTCTGTCCATCATCTCTGTGTCTGGCAGCTGTTCAAACACTCCCACCTTTGAGGATGAGCATGGATTTGTTCATCCAATCCTATAGTGCATGAGAGCATCCTGCAACTTTATCACCACCTGGATCCTAACGGGATTCTAATGCACAACCAACGATAGGCCCATCCTGCCAAACACTAACACAATGTTGGCTTCCAAAGAAAAAAAAAGAAGATTACCTTTCACAACAGGAACACTTACACACAGTCCTTTATATCAACTGTGTCCCACGCCAATGAAAAGGGGATTACTTCTCATGGCGGTAGCCTCAGACCCTTAAAAAGACCCTCCCCTCTGCACGCTCCATCTACCACCCCCATGTAGACTAGCAACACCACAACGTCACTCTGTACTCGTTACTGTGTGTGTGTGTGTGTGTGCGCGCGTGCGTGCGTGCGCGTGTGTTTGCATCTGTATAGCTTGACACACTGCTCTCCATGCAACACATAGCCTCCCCTTCACTGGGCATGCATAAAGACTATCTCTCTCTGGCTCTGCAGTCTCCTAGAGTGAGCTCACTTCCTAGCTGGGGCTCTACCCTCCATCTACTGGGCCCTTGTTCACTTGATCTAGTTTGTGGTGCCAAGAGAGCACAGTGTGGAACAGGATGTTATGTCATGAAGAACGAGTCCACTCTTCAGAGCAGTAGGGAAGGACGCTTGAAGAAAGGTCTCATAACTTGATGTTGTCGTTTGAAAATCCACATGGCAGCCATTGGCAACTCAAGTGAACAGTGGGGCTAACTTCAGGGTCAACGCAGGGGCAGAGATGTGATGGGCAGTGCACTACAATGAGCCCGGCTTCAACTGTCTGTCCGCCATCTGTAAAAAGACAGACTCTTTGCACAACAATATAATGCTGTCCAGACAACGCACACCCAAACAGTTCAACGGTTAGGCGACAAAGACACAGCTGTTAGTGCTCTATGCAAATACAAGACAATAGGTAGGCCTCCGCCTAACAAAGTAGACAAGGCTATGCACACACACGTGCACACATAGTGCACAGAAGCTTCAAGAAGCCAGCTGAGACAACACAGAAACACAGAAGGTCAGACGAGACCAAGAAACAGCCACAGGAGAGGTAGAAAAACTCACAGTAACGACTTCATCTGCTTCTATCCTTCTAGATAAGAAGGGAACGTGTGTGTGTATATTATGGGTGTTTCTGTTTTCTTGCCTTATCAGATGGTCCATGACTGTGAGGCGATGCAGGTAGGCAAGGTGTCCTACTGTCTGGCACAGCTAACCAGTGCCATACTACGATTACATCAATAACAGACATGTTAGTTCTAGTAGGGATCCGGCTTCTAAGAGAGACATTAGCTTTCAGGCTAATGATTTCAAAGGAAAAAAATGATTCCATCCGGACTATAATGTTTCTAGTGACTGGCAGAATAGAGCCACTTAGCCTTAGCAGAATTGTCTCTCCAGAGGCTGCTGTTGTTTACCAAAAGAGCAAACAAACAAAAAAAGTTTGTTCTTTCTCTGAGACTGTATCTACACAGAGTTATAGCTATAGAAGCTCAAGGTCTGCGTTTGCAGGCAAGTCCATACCCCCCAGAAAACCCAGAGCCAGAAAAAGGCAAACAAAAGCAACGGAGATAGCATCATTGCACAATTCAACAGGATGACATGTTTCTCTACTCTGGGGGATAACTAGTTTCCACAGTATGTACAGCAGTTCAGACTAAAGCTGAACATCTTGGTCCAGAGCTTCACATCAACACACCGCCACACCCAAACACCCAGAGACAGAGGTACAGGGGCCAAGGCCATGAATTATCTATTGATATCAGATAGGCCTGGGGGTGAAGGGGAGGGGGAGCAGGAGGACGTCTAAACCCAAGACGTGTGACATGCTTCTCTTTATCTAAATACCACATGAACGTGGCTCAGGGGACAAACCAGGATAGCCCCTGTGACTAGGCACCCTAGAAGAACAACAAGCCCTTATTCATCTCATCCACAGTGTGAACACACACACACACACTCATGTGGGGGAGTGGAGCCAAACACAGATCCCATGTCCTGTCCAGACACATGGGGAGGGAAGTGATGGGGATGGAAGTGATGGGGAGGGTTCGTATGGTGTTGTAGGGGGGGGGGGGGGGTTAGGAGGGGGGGTCTATAGGCGGAGGACCATGTGAGCACATGATAACACATAAGGAAGCAGTGCAAGGTACTTCACTACTGTCCCACATTACTAGGCAGTCCAACAAACATTGTCATTTTAGAGACTATGATAGACGCCAAGTAAACTACAACAACTTAATTCCCAAGGCTTGCATCATTAAGCTCTTTACTATTAAGGCTAACTGGGTCCGTTAGATTTGAGTGCTATCAGAGTCCAGCCCACCCCCCCACCCCAGCAGCATTAACCTAAGCCCTAGCTAATGATCAATCTAGTTAACAAGCACGTTGAGAGCCATAATCCCTCCCTGCCTCCTTGTGATTAAATACACACCAGTCACTCAGATAGACCTTATTCCAACCAGCATAGTGACTCCTGCCAGCAGATTGTGCTGGAATCTTCAACACACAAAAGATGATGTTGGGCTTGTTTGCTATTTGACTCAGTCAGACTTAGTCAGATCAAGTGAGTCAGTGTATATGTGGTTTGAGATAGGTCTTGTGCTACCAAACGTCAGCTAGCTAGATGCTTTTCTGCAGTCAACCTGCGACAGGCAGCAGCAGTGCAGATGTCCCTGATATGTTCCCTAGAGAAGCATGTTGAGAGGCGAGGAGAAAGCCCTGTTAAATCAATCACTGACAGGCACTCTCACGCAGACATTCTCTTAAGACTTTGAGGGGCCCTCCCTTAACGAATAAATGCACACAGTGGCAGTAAAGATACGTGTCATCGTGCGTGATAGTTTTACTACTGGCAGTTAGGCACTTCCAAGTCAAGGAGGTATGGATGGAACGATGTTAGCTGCAAAGGAATGTTGGTGGTGGTGCGGTAAACACACTTGTCCCGCACAATAGTTAGTCCTGTACTCATGTAATAACTAAGGCCGACTTTGTTGTTGGGTCGCTCATTTCGAATCAGCCAAATCTCTTCCGATTCCCACTAGTATACAGAGAAAACTCGCTTCTCAATGTAAATAACACTAGGCACTAGACGGGAGAGCCAAGATTAGCTACTTACCTATACAAGTAGATGTGGCAGCATCCGACTGCGTTAACGCAAACTTCCTGAATTCAAAAGTGAACTGAATGATTGAATGTCAGCGTGCGGTGGTTGCGTTTTAGGTTGGTTAATTTTAAACCAGGCTACTATAGAAGGCTTCGCAAACGAAATCACCTTATTTCCGTTTAGTTATACCAACATACTTCTAAAACCTCCTTCTACGTTACTGTTTGTCTGATAATTACTCTCGCTGCACTAGACTACTTATCATGAAAATAAGAATAGATCGTATATAGTAATTATCTAGCATTTTAGCTAGCCTCCAACCGGCAGTCAACGTCGCGATCCGAGCCAACGTATTCGGCCCAGCGTCAGGTCCACCAAATCATCCAGCTTTTCCAGTCGTCCGTGCTGCCCTTCCTCGTCACTGGGCAACTACAGTAGCCTGATAGCCATCGAGCTAGCTAGCCTAACTATTCTTCAGACTGTCTTTTGGAGGTAGCTTGCCATTGCAGAGACAGGAAGGTGTTCATTGTTGCTAAGCTGGTCGGTGTCAAGTGCTTTCTGTTGCTCAATCGAGTCTCGCTGAATCATCCATACACACGCTGACTGTACACCGACACTGTACACAGCTGACACTGACGTCAGAAATATAAACAGACCCTTCTTTCCCCTGCTTTGCTATTCTAGAAAATAAATAATTGGTGTTAATGGAATGGAAGCGTCAACGCATGCTGTATTGTATTGTATTCGAGAAATGGTCGCAAGATTACCATTGCCAATTTTATACAATTGTCGTGTTCATATTGCTGCTGTTTATTATTTTACCACCAGGTGGCAATATAGTTCCTTTCATAAATATTGGAGCATGCTTGCTTTCAGCGGGCACAAACCATTGTTCTCTCTCAGTAGGTGTGACGTATTGTAATCTTACATGTATAAATTTATTATTATTAGGCCTCAGGCCTCTAAGGAAATTAGTTCCCCATGGAAATCGGTTCGAGTTCCCCTGTCTTCTCATGGTAAACGACCGATGTATAGATTGAACTTGCGATACATAAGGATCACTGTAACATACACCAGAATCAGTGTATGCCTTTCAAATGGACAGACTGTAATACATAGGATATATACACTCTAATACACAGGTTTGCATTATTGATGAGTACAGTCCATTAAATTATTGTAAACGTTTGACACGATGCATGTGAGAAAGTGTGCCCCCTCCCCTAACATGAGTCTGTAAGAGTAAGAGTCTGTCCTGCCATCCTGTGTTATTTTCTCTATTCTTTAGGTTACAACGAACAACCTGAGATAATATGACGATGTCTGCTCTTTTCTAGCAATAGCTACAGAAGGGACACTAATTATATCAGGCTGATTTTTGTCACACAATAGAATGTGTATCCCCTCCCCTAACATGCAAAGGGTTTGCAAATGTCCTGTCCTGCCATCATGTGTGTTCTTGTCTGTGTTGCTGTGGTCACAATGAACAACCTAACACCTTCTCAACCAGGGTTACGGGGGGAACCATGTGTGGGCAACTGGGTGCACATTTTTGTATACAGTATACAGAAATATCAGTTGTAAAATGTAATTTTTTTTGCAACTGACGCAACCAAACCACACAGTTTCCCCAGAAATGTTACCCTCTCTATTTACAATTGTTTCAACCATTTTTAAGTTGTCCTTCATCACGTACAAATATGTATTATTCATAATTGTGTCTGTAGTGTTAGGCTGAATAGACGATAGTATGATTTCAACAATGACCAGATCCACCATAAATGCCCAGAAGCAGGTTACAATGCTTTTATTTATGCTCAAAGATTGTTGCCATGGTCTTTGTTTTACCCATTTCATTCTCTCACACAACCATCAATGATACATAGCTATACCTGGCAGCAGCATCTATCATTGTTTGTAAAAAAAAAAAAAAAGAAGAAATTCTCTGACTTGATGATAGTGATGGGCTTTTTGTCATGGAGAGGTAACCACTGACAAAGTCACCCCTAAAAGAACAGATGGGTATAAACCTAACCCTATGAATTATTTGGGATTGATGATTTGTTTGACATAAGAAAAAAAACTTAAATCTGCATTGATGGTTTCAACTAACAGTGCTATTTTCTTTCTTTGTACAAATATATTACACAGCAAAATATCAGCTATAGTTATGAAATTTTAAATCAATCATGTGTCCTTTGACACATGTTCAAAAAAATCCATGACTGTACAGTAACATACAACAGCTCATTCTCTCAGGCATTTTTGGTTCTACTGACACACGCTAATTTTGTGTCTCAGTTAGCATCTGATCAGTCTAAGGTCTAAGATTGAATCAAAATAAATAACCTACTCGACGCAGGGAAACAAACTTCTGCTCCACACACAATTCAAATCAAATCTGAATCCATATCTATAAAGTAAAATATCTAAAATACCAGCCAGTACAAAGACATTATGAAAGGGTTCTATTTGGGAGACAAGTCCAGTTTCTCACGGTAGCTGCAGGGGAATATCTGATCCTCTTAGTGGGTGTGCCCGTGCTAGGTGAGGCTGCTTCGCTGGCTGAAGCTCTTGCAGTCCTTGCACACAAACGGCCAGTTTTGCTTATAAAATATATATTATGGGCTTCAAGTCAAGGCTCTTATGGTGTAAAGTGCCCTCAGACATACTGTAACTCTGGGCAACAGGGCCAGTGATGCCTACATCCTCATAATACTAATTACAGAACACAACAACTGCATAACAATGATCAAATGTCATTTAGGAGCACATGTCAGGCGTACACGCACTTGTGCATCTTCAAATTGCGCTGGTCTGAGTATCTCTTCCCGCACTTATCACAGATGTACTGTTTGCCCCCTGCGTGGACGTGTCTCTTGTGTGTCCGCAGGTGGCTTCCCTGGCTGAAGGTCTTTCCACAGATCTCACATCCGTACGGCTTCTCCCCCGTGTGGATCCTCAGGTGCAGCTTCAGGCTGTTAGCGTTGTTGAACTTCTTCTCGCAGTAGCTGCAGGGGAACGGGCGGTCCTCTGAGTGGGTGCGTCCGTGCGAGATGAGGCTGCTCTGCTGGCTGAAACTCTTCCCACAGTCCTTACAGACAAACGGCCTCTCGCCCGTGTGGATGCGCCGGTGGATCTTCAGGTTTACAGACTGGCGGAAGGTCTTGCCACATAGGTCGCAGCTGAATGGCCTGACCCCTGTATGGATACGCTGGTGGTTCTTCAGGTTGACGGCGTGACGGAAGCTCTTTCCACACTGGGTGCACTTGAAAGGCTTCTGCCCTGAGTGGATGAGCTCGTGGGTCTTGAGCGTGACCGCCCGGGTGAAGCCTTTGCCGCAGATGGGACAGGTGAAAATCTTCTCACCTGTGTGGATCTGCTGATGGCGAGCCAAGTTCTGGGCCAGGTTAAAGCTCTTCCCGCAGAGGTCGCAGCTGTAGGGCTTTTCCCCCGTGTGTATGATGGAGTGAGTCTTAAGATGAGCCTGCTTGCCGAAGCACTTCCCGCACTGCAGGCACTCGAAGGGTTTCTCGCCCGTGTGCGTGCGGATGTGGTCCTGCAGGCTCTGTTTGTGGGCAAAGCCTTTGTTGCAGATGACGCATGTGAAGGGCTTCTCTCCCGTGTGGATCCTCTGGTGGGCTTTCAGGTTGCTCTGAGTGGAGAAGCTCTTGCCGCACTCAGTGCAAATGAACAGCTTCCTCTGCCGTACCAGCTTCTCAAGGAGGAGGTCCGCTTGACTGGGCTGGGTTACGGTGGGCACGGTTTCGTACTGGTGGTCCGAGGCAGGCGTCCCTTCAACCACAAATGCATCAGCAGCAGCTCCTAAAAGGTCAACAGGAAACACCTACGTCAGCAAAAGAGCTACAGTGCAGTTACAGTTGGTTGAACCAACGGTACCAACTGTTCAACCAACTGTGAAGAACGGGCTGTGTGTTCACGGACTACACGTGCCTCTCCTCACCCTATTCAGCGTGAGACGGGTGTGTCACTGTCTGAGGTCGGGATTTAGCTGATCCTACTACTTACTCTCAGCTATGGCTCCCAGGTCAATGTTGCCCAGCTCATCTTTCACACTGACAGCCAGGACAAAGGGAGCCTCTGGCTCATCTGTATCCTGAGGCTCTGTGGGCTGCCAGAACACAACAATAGGGTGGGTTAATATGTGCTGTCAAAACCCCAAGAGGACTATTTAGCATGCATGATAGTGACACGAATGTGAATTTGCTTACTTCAGTAGAAACAGTCTCCTCCATATTTTTTCCACTACCGCCATACGAATGCTCCTCTGCTGCAGCAAAGAGAACAGATGAGTCATAAGGCTTCACCTAACAACAGCAGATATGGCCAGAAGTGGCCACTGGTCCTCTGTATGATATCTTGAACATGAGGCAAGCCCGTACCCATTCCTCCCTCAGAAAGGATGTTCAATATGCTGGCTTGTGGTTTGCTCTTCCTTCCACGAATTGCTTTGAAGGACTTCTGCTCAAAGTCCATCAGAAACTTAGTGTCGTCCACGATCTTCATGATTTTACCAAGTGCTTCATTGCCAAGAGTTTCCATGACTGAAGCAAAGTGCGTCTGGAGAAGATTTAGACACGTGGTGATACATAAACATGGGTACGGATAAGCTTTTTCGATGTCCAGGGCACTTCGATAGATCTAGATTGACCACTTTTAAGACCACGAGCTAACCCATATAACACGAACTCTATTCAAATGAAAAATCTACTAAAAAGCCGTCAGCGAGTCATGGACGGACCAAAATAAAGTGATTAGGAGGTAGCTTTGTAACGTTAAGTAACTTAGGGCAATATTCTTTAGAACTGGGCAGAGCAAGGCCTTGCTGGAGTCGATTTACTCACCATCTTCACCTGACTCTCGGTTTGCAATTTTGTCGTCATCTCGCCATCTTCGCTGTGCTTTGGTGTAAACTCTAGATTGAATACGAAGACAGAGGTGTCTTCAACAAGTTTACCCAATTCTGCCACGGCCGCGTGAACCAATGTCTCCATGACCGAAGCCAACTGCGTCTGCAACGCGATGAAATTGGACATTCTTCTGATCCTTCTCACTAGCTGCTTCGCGAATGCAAAAACAAATGTCAGTCTCATCTATTAGAGCTACGATTATATCCATAAAATCATAATGCATCAATGTCTTGATTGAAATATACATTCAAAATACTTTAAATCTTAACGTAAATAATGACTAAGCTCAGACGGAAGCGTTTGACTAACCACACGTAATACTAATTCCGGTTTAGAAGGAAGTTGTAAATGTGTTTCGTTTGGCTTTCTCAAACGATCCCGCGGTGCACGGTGTCCCACTCGATGTATTATAAACTCAGCCGGTTGCCCTGGAGTTTTCCTGACTCTTATTCTGAAAACCAGAGTCGCTGTCAATGACGACATTTACGCGCTAAACTTTGGAGAACGTGTGTGTATATTCGCAGCCGTACGTGTGAAACAGAAGGCTTGGAGTGTGACTAGTTGGCTATATAAACGTATAAAAGGGAAATAAGAACATCTTGCTTTGTCCAGTCTTGTACTGTAAGTTATTATCAAAGCTGTTGTTACACTTGTGAATCAATGAGACGATTTTACCGCATGCTACTAGCCATATATCTTCCTCCTGTCTCCCACCACTACTGCTGTGGATGGGTGGCTGGCTGGTTGGCTAACATTAGCTAAACTACATCAAAGCAAAACGGTTTGGGCTAATTGCGTATTCTTATGTTGTTCGTGTGATGTTTGGCTATTTGCTTGTTTAATAAAACACGATACGGTTGGATACATTCAGTGGGTTATGAGTGGGTTCATTTATATTCATTTGGTCCCCCAACTTTCTGCCAGGTTACTCGCATAAAAATCAAACATGGGATTGCTGCAACAGTGCCAGGAGCTCTTTAAGACGTCAAATCTCTATGAGGTTATTGGTGTCACAAAGGCTGCGTCGGAGGCCGAAGTAAGACGCGGCTACTATAAAATCTCGCTAACGGTCCATCCAGACAAAGCACCCGAAGACGAGCAAGCCACTGACAAGTTTCAGGTAAAGACTCCAGGGATATTTATATTTAGAAACAGTTCGTTTCGACTTGTAGCAATATTTCTTCCGTATGATCTATGTTGATGTAATTGTTTTGGTGATGGCTCGACACAGGCCCTTGGGAAGGTCTATGCTGTGCTGAGTGACAAAGACCAAAGAGCTATTTACGACGACCAGGGCATCATCGACGAGGAGTCTGATTCACTGGACCAAAACCGTAACTGGGAAGAATACTGGAGAACAATGTTCCCAAAGGTAACGTTAAAACAAAACAACTTGTATCCCTGCACTGTTACATGTCATGTACTAAATGACATGAGATTCAAAAGCCTAGGTTGACGCAAGTCTCTTTTTATCAGATCACACTGCAGGACATCCTGGACTTTGAGAAGACCTACAAACACACGGATGAGGAGAAGCAGGATTTGAAGCGTGTGTATGAGGAGAGCCAGGGAGACATGAATAAGATCATGGAGTCGGTGCTCTGTGCCACCCAGGAGGACGAGGGGCGTTTCAGAGACATCCTGCAGAATGCCATAGACACGGGAGAGCTAACCGCCTACAAGAGCTTCACAAACGAGAGTTCCTCAAAGAAGAAGAGCCGTAAGCGCAAGGTGAGCTGTCACAACCAGTGCTCAAGCCGACAGTACTCAAGGTGCCTGCTAGCTCGGAACACCTGCTAGTTATCTCTCCAGAGTAGGAGCACATGTCCTGGTCTGGATATACAACAGCCTGTTGTAGGTTGTGATCTGTTGGTTGTACTGTGGTTTTGCCCCCCTCCCCGTCCCCCTTGTCCCCCCCAGGCTCAGAGGGAAGAGAAGGAGGCCGAACAGATGCAGAAGGAGATGGGGATGACCAGTGAAAGCAGTCTGGTCGCCATGATACAGGTGAGGGAAGGACCATATGGAATCATGTGAACACAAGTTCATCATAAGCCAAACTCTCCTATCAGATATTATCCAACCTGCCCATGGATAATCATCCATCGCTCGTTTTTCCTCACTGCTCACAGAGGAGACAACAGGCCAACCAGACAGAGTTCAACTCCTTGATAGCCAACCTGGAGGATAAGTATTGTAAGAAGAAGAAGCCCCGTGCGTCCGCTGCGAAGAAGGGAAAGAAGTGAGGCCTCCCAGCGCAGAGACTCTGAGCAGCACGGCCACGTTACCCCCTGCAGCTTTCCATTAAATATGTTCACGTTAAAACGTTTGGCACGGAAATTGTTTTATCTGGATGAGTTCGTTAAAGGAACGGATAGGTCAGCGTGAAACGGCAGGGATTCTCAATCCTCATGTTGATCTGATGTGTTAAGGTCTAGATGGTTGATGTTGGGCAACCACTTACCGTCAAGTTGCTGTCTTTCATGCAGTGTTTGTAGAAACCAGAATTCCACTTTGATGGGCCGGATACAGAGATACGCAGTTGTAACGCTGAAAAATTATGTTTTACAAGGTTAATGAGCATTCTGTTACTTCGATGTGTACCTTTATCCTCTATCTAAATGTCTAAGTGGTTCCACCACCAAGCAGACTGTCTAGGCTACATATTGGAATGGAATGTTGTAAATTTGTATGTATTTTGTTTGTTTGCACCTCCATGTTGTGTATGTTTTAATTGGAGTGACTAGTTTTGGATAAAACCTCAAGAAACAGTTTCATTCACATTGTGGATATCCATTTACTTCAAATATAATATCACAGTTATCGTCATCGTTGTCCTATAAAGACAAGAGTCGTTGAACAAAGTGAAAAGGTAGTTATTGATCAGTTTAATAACATTTACAAATGCTTCATATCTGTAAGTAAAGGCCACAATTTCGCCACTTAAAAGAAGCCATCTGACATTTCAGAGCATGAGTGGCTTCCTGATTCTACATGAGAATAGAGTTGAGCCCTCGTGTTATAAAAGTACAACACATCATTAAAATAACTGATCAATTTAAGAAGCCATCGCATCAGGTCACACTGTAGCCTCCTCCACATTGGACATGTCCCCTAGTCACAGTGCAGTTCTGACCAGGACCAAAGACAATGGACCCTGAAGGTTACTAACCTATGTAGTTTGTTCAAAAGGTCCCAGACTAATTAACAGCTAGGTTTCAAGAGACACATGACTGTTTAAAACAGCAGTGCAATCTCACAGCTTTGTCACTGTTGTGTTGGTTACAAACTCCCCTCTCATCCTGCTAGGATTTGAGTTGTTGATTTGCTGCCCATTCCCGAATCAGTCGATTGGCTATTGCATAACTGGGCGGGACCCAAAACGTGGGTGGTTCTCCTTTAGGGTTCCGAGGCGGAGTCTTGATCTTGAGCGCAGCGGTGACCTCGTCCAAAGTGAACCAGCGAACGTCCTCTAGCTCCTGCTCATCTATACTCAGCTGGCCACAACAGCGGAAGTAAAAAATTAAAAAAAAGGCCAAATCAATCACAAGTAACTTTAGAGGTCATGTGTGAGTATGAACATTTCCTGCTGACCTGTGTTTTGTCAGGGTTGACCAAGGCATGACAGGCCACCATGAAGGAGCTTTGTGGGAAGGGCCAGTGCTGAGACCCAGAGTACTGGATGGTCTCCACCTCCAGCCCCACCTCCTCAGCCACCTCCCTCCTCAGGGTCTCCTCCAGGTTCTCACCTGGGGACGGATTCATTTGAAACTGCAGGTGTGTATATATTTTTGTGTGTCTGTGTTTGCGCGCACAGACTCACCCATGTCACAGAACCCAGCTAGGGCGCTGTACATCCCCCGTGGGAAGGAGGACTGCCTCCCCAACAAACACCGTTTCCCATCAGACACTAGTACAATCGCCACAGGGGACATCTGATGACACAACGGCCAATTAGATCAGTAATAAAAATCGAGTCCGCTGATAAAAAGGTC
The DNA here is from genome assembly GCA_036571765.1 of Plecoglossus altivelis. Classification (NCBI taxonomy): domain Eukaryota; kingdom Metazoa; phylum Chordata; class Actinopteri; order Osmeriformes; family Plecoglossidae; genus Plecoglossus; species Plecoglossus altivelis. Next base: position 10,370,114 of record BROE01000007.1, read on the forward strand.
ACTTCTTACCATTTCCTGCTGTGGTGTGGGTGTCCTACCTTGGGGTAGTAGGTGATGCCACTGCTGTGACACACTCTCTGACTGCCTGACTGGTTTCTTTGGGTGGGCTGCCCGGTGGCACTGCAGAAGCCATTGGACTGGTGCCACCGAAGGAAAGCCTGCCCCTGGGTACCAAAACAAACACAGGAGAACCAGTGGGTATCTTCAAGGATAAACATAAAACACTGACAGCTCTACAGATCCTTTAGACCAGGCGTCTCCAGCCCTGTTCCTGGAGAGCTACCATCCAGACTGTTTTCCCTTCAACTTCAATTTAGCACACCGGATTCTACTATTTGCCTGAATGATGAGCTGAATGAGGCTACATTATGTGCAGTTGAAGTAAAATCCTACAGGATGGCTCTCCAGAACCGGAGTTGGTGACCCCGGCTTTAGACTGTCTGCACCTACTCTAGCCACCAGAGGGGCTTCTGGGCCATGCAGAAGGAAGAAGGCTTTTCTCAGATCGATGAAGTTCCCTCCACACAGCTCCTCTACAGCAGCTTGCTCCAGCTCTCCTGCAATACACACAGAGAGGGACACAGTCAGGTCAAGAGGTGGCCATAGTTCAGACCAACAGGCACACAGACAGTATACTGACATATGTATGGAAAGAGATATAGTTTCATAGAGAGGGAGAGTAAGATGAATAGAAAGTCTATGATGAGTTATTTGAATTCAACAGGGAAAAAGTAATCTTAGGCCTAGCTGTAAGACAGTCATGTCGAACACTGTGTTCTTACCAACATCCAAAGAGAACTGAGCCTGGTTCTGTTCATTGCAGGTGATCAGTATGGATTCCTTCACCATCTCCTTGTCTCCACCAAGCTTCTCCAGGATCTCCTCCACCTCTGAAAACAAACAAAACAAACACACCCATAAAATACACACAACCCACATGTTCATAACAGTATATTACACAGGGTTGGTCCTATTTGAAGAGCCACTGTTCACAGCTAGTATTTGTCAACATAGATGTTTATACAAAACGATGGAAACCAACCACTGGTTTGGAGGATTGGTAGCTTGAATATTCCACTGTCTGTACGCTTCAGCAGCGGAGCTAGTTTGTGGTAGAGGAAGATGTTCCCAGTCTGCAGTGCAACACGACAAGCGTTGTCATCCTCCTTCAGCTTGTTCAGATGCCTAGACCAGGAAGCTAACAATGTGATAGTTGCATTTCTAACATACTCTATGGAAGGTCTCCACTCTAGATATACACAAGCGATCAAAAAACGAATGCAGAAAGAGAGAGTGGCAGAGAGAAAGAAAGTGCATGATTGTGTCAAATATACAGACCTCATTCTGGCCACATAGCTGGAGCAAGATCGGGACAGTGTCCATGAGGATCTGTTAAGGATCCTTAGAGACTGGAGCATGACTCAAGATCCTCACAGATCTGTCCGCACTATGCACACAAGATCCAGTCACGTGTCAGTTTACTCCAGCTGTTTGTACCGAAGTGTCTAAGTCCATAATGGCAACGGAATGCAATTTACACATTTATTTCTGGAAATAATATCCATTAAACTCTCGTAGCTGCACCTTGACAATGTCTGGCGTGTAAGCACTTGGATTGGCTTCTATGGTGGAAAATTCAGTTAGATCACATGCAGGGAACAAACTGTCCCCGAAGTGTATTAGGTCAATTTACGGTCTGTGAGTGCAGCATTTACGGTCTGCAGCAAAATTGCAGTCTGGATATGGCATTCACAGCGGCATTCACCCAAAGTAGTATTTGCTGGCTCTGGATATTATTCCAACATCTATCATTAACCTTCGTATGTTCCAGGAAAAACATGCCGTGGTCAACCTCCAGCTCTAAGGCTTGAATTGAATTGGAGGTTGTTTCGTAACTGATCTATGTAGTCTTAAAGCTTGTCAACTTCTGTAGGCTGTAACATTGCAGACACGCTCATTATTCGTCCAAAGGCAAAGTTTTACACACTAAAGGCTGGATTGGATCACCTGTATCAAAGTGTATACAGTGCCTGCTGTCGTGGTCTTCGGATTATTGGGTGTGTTAGTGAACAACAAATCTTTACAAACCTGCTCAAATTATCCGATGTTCAGCCATTTTGATAGGTTTCATGGGTTGCCAAATCTCTTCCGGTCGAGCTAAAGATCAGCTATAGTTAGCGCAAGGACTACCTGGGAAGGCATTTGGAAACAACGTCTAGAGGGCGCTCTATCTTCCCCTTCGCTTCCTCTACTGTCATTCTTTACAATACTTGGTCTAATTTGGGCGTAGGAGGGATACGGGTCTATAACCTAGTACACAATCAACATTTTGCCACATTGCGAATTTCGGAGAAGCGCATCTCAAAAGCCTACATCTTTTTGCGGATGATGAGACATTAAAATAAGATGTCATCGACTGGTGACGATGACTGTTAGTCAGTGTAAGAGGAAAATACTGTGTGTGGGCGTCTGATTATGGTTTTCAATTACTGTGGGCTATTGCCTATGCAGTGAATCACACTAATTTTATGGCATCGGTGCGGCTTTGGGGATACGCATACACACATTCCAGGCTTGAAAACACCACAGCGCTGATGTCCGCCCGACGGTTCTCCGGGGTGTCGGTTTTGGGTGGTGCTGTCCCCCCGGGATTACACACACCGGGGACCGGTGAACCCTGCAGGGCGCTTTTCGAGGCCTGCAGAAACGGGGATCTGGAGCGCGTGAGGAAGCTTGTCAACCCTGAAAATGTCAACAGTAGGGACACAGCTGGGAGGAAATCCACCCCGCTGCATTTCGCCGCTGGTGAGTTGGTTCAGACAGCCGCACTGTTTATGTTTTGATACAGCTTTCGTACCGATGTGTGAACAACAGAGTTTGCAGTCCAAGTACTAGCTTGCCCAAGATCTGTCGACTATAATGTTAACATGTCTATGATCACAATTAAATAATTCACTGTCATAGCTCATCTCAGACACAAAGGCGTCTATGTGCCTCCCTTCTCTAAAGGTTGTTGTCTTAGGCTATACTTTTCTATGGACAGATCAAGTATCATCGGTCTTCAATGTATCCAAGTTGTTGTTATTTATGTGTATTGATTTATAGTGAATTTTATCCACACATCTATAATAGCATTACTGATTGGTCATATCGTTATGACGCTGTGATAACTTGAATAATCCATATCATCCCACGCACTCCTGCCTGTCGCCATTGTCCCAGGATTTGGCCGTAAAGATGTGGTGGCCTTCTTACTCCAAAACGGCGCTAATGTTCACGCCCGGGATGATGGCGGCCTCATCTCGCTCCATAACGCCTGCTCATTTGGCCATGCTGAAGTGGTCAACTTGCTGTTGCACCACGGCGCCGAAGCCAACGCGAGGGACAACTGGAACTACACCCCCCTGCACGAGGCTGCCATCAAGGGCAAGATAGACGTCTGTATAGGTACAGCTCATGTCAACACGCCCATATGGCTAGACTGTACAACCCAGAACGTCTACACACAGACCAAACTGATACATAGACACACATGTGCACACAATAATGTTCCCTGTTGTACGACCTAGGATGTCATTGGCTTGTTCTTTGTCAACCTCAGTTCTACTCCAGCATGGGGCAGAATCAACGATCAGGAACACCGATGGGAGAACAGCCTTGGACCTGGCAGAACCCGCCACGAAAGCAGTTCTTACTGGTGAGTAGGAGGACAACAACAGCAACTGTTATCGGCCACTCTAAAAGACAAGCTGTACCTAACAAACATCACCACTGCCGCCATCTTGGTTTGGTGAATAACAAAGCCTCTTGCTGTTTCTGTGCCACTCAGTGGAATCCTACTCAAATCTTCCTCCTCAGTTAACTCTAGGTTAACTCCTTAGTTAGCTCTATTTCACCTCTGAATTTCCCAGGTCTGAAATGCATGTGTGTCCCCTCCTTCCCCCAACACAGGTGAATACAGAAAGGATGACCTTCTTGAGAGTGCGAGGTACAGAATATCAACAGTGAAGTCCCCCACTACCTTTAACATTGAAAATCACTTTAGCATCAAAGATTTGCACTAACATGCGTGTCGTGTCACCATAGGAGCGGGAATGAGGACAAGCTGATGGCTCTGCTGACACCACTGAATGTCAATTGTCACGCCAGCGATGGACGCAAGGTAACTGTTTCTTTATGTCTCATTAATGTCTAACAGTTTGGGCTGGAACACTCTGCGTTAACGGATCCTCTGTGTTTGTGTTTCTGTCGTGTGTTTGCGTACGGGACTGTCTGTGTGTGTGCTTGTGTGTTTTGTATGGAACCGTGTGTGTGCTTGTGTGTTTGCATATGGGACTGCGTGTATGTGTGTGTGCTTGCTTGTGTGTTTGCATATGGGACTGCGTGTATGTGTGTGTGCTTGCTTGTGTGTTTGCGCTTCAGTCTACACCCCTTCATCTGGCAGCTGGCTACAACCGTGTGAAGTCAGTTCAGCTGCTGCTTCGGTATGGAGCAGATGTCCAGGCCAAAGACAAAGGGTGAGACGGGCTGGGGGTAAGACAGGGGCTGGGGGTGAGACAGGGGCTGGGGGTGAGACAGGGGCAGAGGGTGAGACAGGGGCCAGGGGTGAGATAGAGCTGGAGGTTGGTACAAGCCAGAGGCTATGTGTATGGTGGCTCTGTTTGGACACCATTACCGCACCCCTGATACTGGAGTACAGTCGTAGCACTGTTTGTGTGTGTGCATGTGTCTCTGCCTTACCACACAATCCGCAAGCCGAACTGTGAAATCCTCCTCTCCACATGTAAAGTAACCTGGTGTCTCTGGTGTTCCAGTGATCTGGTTCCACTGCACAATGCCTGCTCTTATGGACACTATGAAGTCACTGAGCTCCTGGTGAAGGTATGAGCTGACACTGTCTGAAGCAACCTCATCAGCATTCTCACACTTATGAGCCTTAATATAAAACTTTCCCTCTTATTCTCTCTCTCTCTCTCTCCCCCTCTCATTCTTTCTCCCTCTCATTTGCTCTTTCCCTCTCTTTCTCATTCTTTCTCCCTCTCATTTGACCTCTCGTTCTCTCTCTACCTCTCATTCTCTCTCTCTTTCTCTCTTTCTTTATGTCTATCTGTCTGTGTCTTTAGCACGGAGCATGTGTCAATGCCATAGACCTGTGGCAGTTCACACCTCTCCATGAGGCTGCTTCCAAGAACAGGGTGGAGGTTTGCTCTCTGCTACTCTGCTACGGAGCTGACCCCACCTTTCTCAACTGCCACAACAAGAGTGCCATGGACCTGGCCCCCACCCCCCAGCTCAAAGAACGCCTGGCTTGTAAGGACCATCTCCCTCCTCCACCTTCAAGACTAACCAGCTTCCTGTTATGAGATTCTATAAACTCTAAGTTCTGGTTGGATATTGAATGGCTTTGAATGTTGGTTGATCATAAATGGGATGTGCATTGCTCTCCCTGTGCTGTAATGCTTTAGGATGCAGCAAAGTAACAGTGAAAAAACACATTTACCCTGACGTGTGTGTGTGTGTGTGTTAGATGAGTTTAGAGGTCATGCCCTACTCCAGGCAGCTCGTGAGGCAGATATGGTCCGTGTGAAGAAGCACTTGACCCAGGAGACTCTCAGCTTCAAACACCCCCTCACTCATGAGACCGCCCTGGTGAGACAGCACATCACCCCCTCATATGGATCAGAATCACAAGCTTATCGTATCACTTAATCATCCAACTTCATTTACATGCCAGAAATATACCCAGTGAAATTACCTTTTTAGTGTTGTGGCTATCATTTCAAACATATAACATATAACATAAGTATTCTAATGACATATGCAGCAATTTATCAAACCAGCCTTCACAAGTTCTCATCCTACCCCAATAATCTGCGGGTGTTTTCCTAGTGCTGGCGAGCTCAGCATCACCTAGCATGGCTAATGAGTAGTTGTGTGTCTTGTAGCACTGTGCGTCCTCGTCTCCCTACCCCAAGAGGAAGCAGGTGTGTGAGCTCCTCCTGAGGAGAGGCGCCAATGTCAACGACAAGACCAAAGAGTGAGAACGGGATGAGGAGACGGGTGGTGTTGATCTGCCACGGTTAGTGTGGCTCTCCAGTCTGACGTGTGATGTCATTATGTCCCAGCTTCCAGACACCCTTGCACCTGGCTTCAGAGAAGTCCCACAATGACGTCATCGAGATGCTGGTGAGGCACGAGGCAAAGGTGAGGGTGTGTATTCGTGTGTGCAAAGAAAGATTGAGCCATAGAGAGTGGATGCATTTGGTTTCTATACTTGCTGGGTGTACTTACAGCATATTCTCTCCCTCTGGCTCCCTCTCTCTCTCTCTCCCTCTGTCTCCCTCTCTTTCTCTGCCTCTGTCATCCTCTCTCTTTCCCTCTCCCTCTCTCTCACTCTCTCTCTCTTTCTCTGTTTACATGCCTCTCTCTCTCTGTTTACATGCATGTACTTGTGTGCCCCAGGTTAATGCGGTCGATATCCAGGGCCAGACGGCCCTCCACAGGGCAGCCCTCTGCGGCCACCACCAGACCTGCCGCCTGCTGCTCAGCTCCGGGTGTGACCCCCTCCTCACCTCCCTCCAGCGGTTCTCCCCATCCCAGCTAGCCAAGGAGAGCATCCAGGAGCTACTGCAAGGTAGGAGGCCACAGAGAGCAGACAGGTCAGGGTACCGGAGGAGGGTGTGTCTAGAGAAGGCTTCTGATGTTTGATATCCACACGCTGTTACTGAACACTCTTTCCTACCTGTGTGTGTGTGTGGCTGGTTCTGGTGTCTCCAGAGGGGGTGCTGTCCGGGAAGTCGGATGTGGACTGTCAGATGCTGGAGGCGTCCAAGTCAGGAGATCTGGAGACTGTTAAGGTAACCATAGCCCCTCCCTGGCTACCTAAACAAGTGCACTCGAAGTTGGACCCATGAAAAACTGTATTTGGCCTCAGTTTATGTAGTGCTGCATGTTTTGTAACCTAAGTCAAGTGATTCTTCCAAGTGTTCTTTAAGTGTTCCTGTTCTGTTTGTTTCGATGTGTGTGTTTGTTTATTGTGTGTGTGTATGTGTGTGTAGATGTTGTGTACTCTGCAAAATGTGAACTGTAGAGATGTGGAGGGCCGCCAGTCCACGCCGTTGCACTTTGCTGCTGGTTACAACCGTGTGTCTGTAGTAGACTACCTGTTACAGCACGGAGCAGACGTCCATGCCAAAGACAAAGGGTGAGACATCCTCCTGCCATTCCTCTGGCTCAGCCTAGTAAGTCTCATTTTGATACACCACTGTGCAGAAATCTCACTTTCCCTCCTTCACTCCCCTGTCTCTCACCCCCCCCCCTCTCTCTCTCTGCCTCTCTCCTCTCTCTCTCTCTCTCTCTCTCTCTCTCACCCCTACCCCAGGGGTCTGGTCCCTCTCCACAATGCCTGTTCCTATGGGCACTATGAGGTGGCAGAGCTGCTGGTGATCCACGGTGCTGTGGTCAATGTGGCAGACCTGTGGAAGTTCACTCCCCTCCACGAGGCTGCCGCCAAGGGCAAATACGAGATCTGCAAACTGCTGCTGCAGGTAGACTTGTGTTGGTGATGCTGGGGCTGGGGTGTAGGCTTCAGTGCTGGTGCTGTGTTTACTTCTTAGAGTCGGTCAGCTGATCTGAGACCAGTTTCTAGTCTATGTGAATACTTCTACCCACTTTTATCCTCTTTGTCAGCATGCTGCTTGCACTTGTCCTTGCACTTGTTTCATTAACAGGATTTATTTCCAGTATAGTTCATCTGGTTCTGTCATTCCCTGTCTCCCTTCCCCGCTCCCTCAGCACGGAGCAGACCCCACCAAGAGGAACCGGGATGGGAACACACCCCTGGACCTGGTGAAGGATGGGGAGGGGGACATCCAGGACCTGCTGAGGGGCGACGCTGCCCTGCTGGATGCCGCTAAGAAGGGCTGTCTAGCCCGCGTTCAGAAACTCTGCAGCCCCGACAACGTCAACTGTAGAGACACCCAGGGACGCCACTCCACCCCTCTCCACCTGGCAGGTATTACCCCCCTCCACCCCTCTCCAACTGGCAGGTATTACCCCAAACCCTCCACCCCTCCCCACCTGGAGAAGGATCCTAACCTTGACCCCAACACTTACACCCATACAACAGCAACACCACACATGACTACACCTCAAACCTGACATTTACATGACTTCATTACTGACAGTTACAGTTGATCGTACATCTGTTGTGTTGTGTGTGTGTGTGTCTCTCTGTTGTGGCTGTCCTATATCTTGCTGTCTTGTCTCTCTGTTTGACCTGTCTGTCTCTCTGTTCTGTCTCTCCCTAGCTGGCTACAACAATCTGGAGGTAGCAGAGTATCTGCTGCAGCATGGAGCTGAAGTCAACTCCCAGGACAAGGGTGGCCTCATCCCCCTCCACAACGCTGCCTCATATGGGGTGAGTCTTTATTGTGAACCCATGCTTCTCCACCCTCCAAAGCACTGCTTCATCATGCCAAATGCAAAAGCCTTGTCCTTGACGCATATAAAAGACTGTGCCAGTTTAGTCACAAATAAATCTGGTATAAAAAAAAAACATGCTCAGACAAAATCACACAGACATTCACAAACATTAAACCAGTTTGGGATTTCACATCACATTAGTAAAGAATCAAGTCAAAATAGACCCCCCTATTCAGCCGTGAGTGGCTCTTGAGACCCTGAGGAGCTGGATTAGCCCCCTGTGATGAGCTGCAGCATGCCGTGTGTGTGTCTGGAGTAATGACAACCACTCGTCTGCACGTCTGCCAGACAGACAAGACTATCACAGACTGAAGGACCACCAGAACACTTTGATCAGGGTTGCGCTTTTTGTCTCTCTCTCTCGTTCTCTCTTTCATTTTCCTTCTTTCTTATTATCCTGCTCTCTCGCAGTCTCTTCATTCCGAAAGCCTGAGTAGCTCATCATAAGACAAAATGATCTGGCTCCTACTGTCTGCACATAGCAATTGGTTTCTTTCAAATGGAAGGGTCTCATTCTAGCCATTCCTAATTCTATTCAAATTTCGGAAAGAAGAGAATAGATTACATGATTAGGGAATGAATCTGGGCTGGTTCAAACTGCAGTTTGACATTCAGTGAGACGGTATATAGAACTCTTTCCCTTCCCATACATATGCTCTTCACTCTGTTTTGGTGTCAAGCACCTCATTCAGGTTACCTGAAACGTAACTAATTCAAGCTACCTGAATACACCATTGGATGTTTTGGAGCATGTACATCGGCTTACAGTTTGCTACTCACAAACAAGCAAACAAACAAAACCAAACAGGAAGTGGAAGCCGTAGCCAGAGGAAGTTGCGTGTGTCTCGTTTGCAGCATGTGGATGTGGCTGCTTTGCTCATCAAGTACGAAGCATGTGTCAACGCCACAGACAAGTGGGCCTTCACGCCACTCCACGAGGCCGCCCAGAAAGGCCGGACCCAACTCTGCGCTCTCCTATTGGCCCACGGGGCTGACCCCTCCCTTCGAAACCAGGAAGGCCAATCACCGCTGGACCTCATCACGGTATCCACCCATCATCCCCCATCTCTCCATTCACCTATCAGAAAAGAGCCGTAGGTCTCGTTTCACCTCTAGACAGCCCAGCTGACTGCCATGTGTTTTGCAACTGGCCCTCAAAGTATACATTCAATCCCTCAACTCCAAAACTAAAGCAGTTAGATTTTTCTAATGGGCATCTTGAGTGCCGTCCCACGGTTGTTGAGGAGATTCAATGTATCTGACTGCTGCTTGTTCTTGGACATTTATTCTCACCCTAGTCAGAAAGGTTGTGTGATTGGAGGCGGTCTGTCCTTGTCTTACACCTGCCCGGATAGCTAGCTCATCACATGACATGGCAGCCTGGCTGACCGATCTGTACATGCATGTCACCTACAAGTGTGTTTGTGTGTGTGTGTGTGTGTGTTGGCACCAGCCTCTAAATGTTGTTGCTGTGTATGTACATCTGTACTGCAGTGGGATGGAGTCTGCTGTGTTTGTGTTTGATCTCTATAGATGTGTCATGCACGGCAAGGTCATTGACATTCCTTCTCTGTTCTATCCCCTCTCTGTCTCCTTCTCCCCTTCCTCTCCTCTTCGTTCCTCCCTCACTCCTTCCCTCCATCTTTCCTGCTATCAGGCGGATGATGTCCGTGCCTTACTGACTGCTGCCATGCCTCCGTTCTCCCTACCTGGCTGCTACAAGCCCCAGATCATCAGCATGGCAGCTCCACCCTTAGTCGTGGTGCCACCCAGCCTCTCCTCCAGCCCCGACCCCATCCCCTCGACATCGTCCACCAGCCTTGGGAATACTTTAACCCCAGGCTCTGCGGCCTTCCCAGAGCTCTCAGCCCTGCTGGGAGCGGAGGGGGTCGGGGGCTTAGACAAGAAGGATAAGGGTGAGTCAGATGTATCCCCTGTGGGAGCTGTTGCTGTTGTTGATCTGTTCCCCTGTCCACACCTTTGACATTTAGATACAGGAGTTATTATGCATTGGCGATGTGGTATGTAAGGTTGTCCTATTTCATCTGTGTGAATGGACGTCACGGCCATCTTACTGGCTGCCACCAGCTATGCTCTTAATGACCGATCACACCAGGACCCTGCTGTCTTGCACAGTATCACGCTGCAAAACACTGAAATGCTCTTTGGGCATCGTCGTTAAATGCCTAGAATGAACTAACCGACAGTGAACATCTTCCCCATTCCTCCCCTCTCCTCCGTTTTGTGTGAGCGGTTGTCTCTTTATGTCTCTACGTGAGCACTTACCTGACCATCTTGCTGTTTCAGGTCTGGAGTTGTGCATCAGCCAGTTCCTCAGCAACCTGGGCTTGGACCACCTGCTGGAGATCTTCCACAAAGAACAGGTAGTAAAAAACCGCAGGACCCTTTCCCATAATGCACCACTTCTGTCAACACTTATCGCTGAGGACCTTCATTCTATAGTGGTTATACAGGCACTCAAACAATCAGTATGCCACTCTCTACAAAAAAAACAAAGTGGTTAGTGTTTTTTCTGAGGTAGGAATGTAGCTACATCTTAGCCATTGAGTGTTTTCCTATTTTCATGTCCTCACACACCTAACACCTTGCCCTCACAGGTACACAGATACCAAGACTTCTTATGCTCTTAAGTTCTCATTGTCGATAACCTTGGTTTAGAGTCGTCTCTCTTCTCCGGTGTGTAGATAACCCTGGACGTGCTTGTTGAGATGGGCCACAAGGAGCTGAAGGAGATTGGCATCAACGCCTATGGCCACAGGCACAAGATCGTTAAAGGAGTAGAGAGGCTCATCAGCTGCCCTCAGAGTACGCTTCATTCCCGTCTTTATTTATTCAGCTCTCATTCGCTCCTTATTCATTTGTTGCGGTTATCGTATGATGATTTAAAGGAGGAGGCTGAGTGTTGAAGGACAATCATCAGACACTACTGCTCTGTGACAGCTGGCGGTTCCCATCTCAGATCAAACGGGCTCAGACGTGCTTTGGTTTTAATGGGATAGCTTTGTGCCCACAGTGTAGACGCTTCATGCTTCACATAGCGAAAGAACAAGGGAGAGATGGCAAGAAAGAGAAGGATACTGAGCGTGTGTGTGTTTCAGAGGAATATTAATGTGAGTGTGTGTGCGTTAGGTTTGAACCCATACCTGACCTTGAACACAGCCAACAGTGGGACCATCCTTATCGACCTAGCGACTGATGACAAGGAATTCCAGTCCGTGGAGGAGGAGGTAAGATGGGCCACATAGCTGAATGCCACCAACAAGTACGAACCGCGCAGTTCTTGCATGTTAATGACGTCCAAATGAGTGTGACATGGTTTATTGTTGGTCTGTGCTTAAACAGATGCAGAGTACAGTGAGGGAGCACAGGGACGGGGGCCATGCAGGAGGGGTGTTCAGCAGATACAACATTGTCAAGGTACATTACAGCTGTGTCCCCCACAGCTTGTCAAGCTCTCCTTCATATCAGCACCACTTCATTGTGGCATCTCACAGGGCGCTCTCCGTTTGGTTTTCAAATCCTTTTCTTCAAGTGTGGACAGATTCTGTATGAAACACGCATGATTCTCTATGCCAAGAGACAAATGAGCTTTCTGTGAAAATGCTATAATTGGAAAGCACGAAGGAGTAAAATGGCAAAATTCTGTACTGTAACTAAGGCTGCTCCCTCTCCTTCAGTAGTCTCACTCTTTCATATTGGCTGTTCAGATCCAGAAGGTGTGTAACAAGAAGCTATGGGAGAGGTATACCCACCGGCGTAAGGAGGTGTCAGAGGAGAACCACAATCACGCCAACGAGCGCATGCTGTTCCACGGTGAGTCCTCCCCAGAGCCTGATCCTGATGGGAGTTCCCTTCTGAAGAACTTTGTTCCATATCTTCCTCAAATCCTTGTTTCCTGCCTGACGCAGGTTCGCCGTTTGTAAACGCCATCATCCACAAGGGCTTCGACGAGAGGCACGCATACATCGGAGGCATGTTCGGGGCGGGGATCTACTTTGCAGAGAACTCGTCCAAGAGTAACCAGTACGTGTACGGAATAGGAGGTGGGACGGGCTGTCCGCTACATAAGGACCGATCCTGCCACATCTGCCAGAGGTAACACAACCAACCGAGACCTCCGATGTTGTTGCTGTTCACGTTGGCGTGTTTTTTGTTGTTGAGGTGTTTAGATCAGCAAAGCTCAATGGTCGGGGGCGTGGCGGGGGCGGGGTGTTTGTATCCAGGCACCTGTTGTTCTGCAGGGTGACTCTCGGGAAGTCCTTCCTCCAGTTCAGCGCCATGAAGATGGCTCACTCCCCCCCCGGACACCACTCCGTCACGGGGAGACCCAGCGTCAACGGCCTGGCCCTCGCAGAGTACGTCATCTACAGGGGAGAGCAGGTAACTGGACTGTTCCTCTCTTCTACTCTCCCTTCCACCTCGACCTCTCATTTCTTGTCCTGTTGTGTCCTCTCCAGTCTCTCATAAGGGCATAAAGGTTCGATCTGATCCTTATGCAGTGTTCTCTTTCTCCTCAGGCTTACCCAGAGTACCTGATCACCTACCAGATCATGCGACCAGACTATTCTACAGATGGGTGAGGCAGGAGAGAGGAGGAACCAAACACAACCAGACAACCACTGTAGAAGAAGAACAAGCTGTTTGAGATACCAGGCCTGCTGGCTTGGGAGATCACTTCGATCACTTTTGAGGTCTTCAGTATTTGCTGGTGTCTGTTTGGACGGCCAGGAGGTTCAGGAATCATATATGTGGGGGGTTTCTATTGGTTCAGCTGAGTTAGTCAAACTCAGTCAAGCACAGATCAATATGGAGAGTTTGCAAAGACTGATTGAGGTAAGTCTGGTTATTAGTAATCAGCCTTTGCATTGGCTAACAGGCATTCTGTACTATTACCTGCATGCAAAGAAAACATATTTCATCAGTGTATACTGTTGAATGTTCCTATGATTTGTAAATGTCTGTTTTATTAATGTAAGCACTTTATTAATTATTTGTACGTTTTGTGTGTTTATTTTGTTTTGTTTTTTTGTTTATTTAATTTTTACAATATATAATTGTAGTGTCTCTATTCAGGGGTCCCTTAACTGTCTAACACACTGTAATACTACTTTTTAAAACTGTTTTCATTTTGTGGTACCACACAGTACAGTGTATTATTTTGTCAACAATTCAATTTCTAAATCTTTTTTTAAACATTGCAAGCATTGTAATCTTTTTTTTTTTTTTTTTGGTTCTGCGTTTCAACATTGAGGACAAGGGTTATGTTTTAATATCTTCTACTGAACCAGCATTCTGTATCTACATTCTCATTTAATTTCTGCTTGTTCAGAATTGTCCTACATTGTTAGTGCAGGGCACTGATCCAATCAAGGGCATGGTGCGTGTTTTTAAAAGTCATCAGAATAAAGCAGGATCCAGTCATTCTGACTTTCATACAACACCTGTTCATTGAGTAGTGAGGATTTGGTGAGACTAAGTGCAATATGGTCATGAATGCCTCGTTGGGTAATGATTGGGTTGAACGGTGGAATTTTGCCTCCTATCTTTCTCTAAGTTTGTTTTTTGTAATGGTTGTACGTAGATAAGGTCTATTACTGCTCCAACTCTCTGTATGCACTAGCTGTGAGAGGCCAGATATATGGTAAGGTACACTATTTCAGCACGGGTTTGATTTAATATACATGCATTTATTAAAAACGAACGTGGGCAGATTGAATAGAGAACTATGTACTATTGACAGCACGATGTATATAAAACTAAAGCTGTACATGTGATCTAATGGTTTGGCATCGCATCATGTCATGTTCTCTGAAACGCCTGTTCTTCCTGCATGGTAAACTGTGGTTATTGTGTCATATTTAAGAGGCATATGCTTCTGCTTGGATGTACAGTGCAGCTTCATCATGGATGGTAGATCTGTAGGTGGAGGGAATCCATCCCATCTGCCACATACAAATAAACTATCTTTGTGAATTCTCTCTTTTTGTCAAGGTGCCTGGTTGTGTTTATCGGTCCAAATAGTTACCGATTTTTTGTTTATTTCACACATGTGCAAAGTCTTAACGTACAAAGCTACATATAGATTATAGGTGGTGGTAGATAGTATTGTCATATGTAAAATGTTTTTAAAAAAATAAGTTGTTTTTTTATGTTGAGAAGCAGGAGTAATTGCAATGTTCACAAACTGAACAATTGTTCTTAAGAGTGATCAGTATTGCTCCCAATTCAATGTTTTTGACAGCAGGACATTTCTAAGTCTCTTTCTTTCTGTACAAAGACTTTGGGAATCTATTAAAAATACATTTTCATTCCACAAGATAATGCCGCTATATTTGAGACCATTGTCCATGTGGTGTTTAATGCAAAGAATATCAATATTTGATCCTGTCTGGTTGGGTAAGTATGGAACATAAATTGTTAAGAATAATATCTAAAACTACACTAGTGTGCATACAGTACATTATTGTCTATTTCAGATAAGATATGGATTGGGGGCGTTAGTACCAGTAGATGTCAGTGTTTTTCTCGGTCACTGTTCGAAACGGTGCAAAAACTCTGACAATCAACAATACCTGATACAAAACACCTATATAAAAGATGAGTTTAATTCAGATATACAACTTCTCATCTGCTGACAACGTTTTGCAATTAATTATTATTATTATTGCTCAATGGCTTTGTAAATTCGAGCAGCAACAATCAACGCACACTGACATTGTTCACCGTCTTCTGTGTCTGTCGTTCGTCGGTACTTTAATCACAGTATTCACCATCAAATCATATAGATTTGTTTTCCATTCGATGGTTATTTTGACTTTTGCGTATTATTATTCGAAAAAATCCGACTTCTACCTTTTCATGTCGACCTTTCCGAATTCCATGTGATGGAAGACTCAGCTTCAGCTTTGCATTTGTTCATGAAATCATTGTAAAGAGTCAGCAGCCGTTTGAGAGTTCATGCAGATCTCAGTCTAAAACATCCAGCGGCATAATACTACCTGATTAGGCCATTGTACTGAAGTGAATGCATACTATACTCTGCAGGCTGGTGATTTGAATCGAATGATAGGATTTCCAGATCTTTGGTGGGGGGGTTTTTGTCCTTCTTGCTTACATAAAAACTACATTCTTGGACAAGTGGCTGGTTGGCGGGCTGGCTGGCTGGCTGTCGATCTGACACATTGCCAACAAATGAACTAACTCCTGACTGCTTCTCTCAAGAACTGACAGCCTCAGTTCCACATTTTTCAGTGCAAGTGTCGTGTGTCCTGTCCACTGGCTCTCACATCCATGTAAGAAGTGCAATTATCTAACTGTTACTGCAGCGTTAAAGACCCTCTCTAACAGAAAGCCCTCCAGACAGTAGTGATTCGTGTGTTACTTGTTCTATAATCGCAGCCTAGGTTTTAGGCTCCACAGACAGGGATTGAACAAGAGGAGCACTAAAAGCTTTCACCAACTCTCCTCTGCTGAATTCACACATGACCTCAAGGGAAGGGTGGGGGTGAAATACTGAAATACGCCAGAGAGAGAGAGAGAGAGAGAGAGAGAGAAAGAAAGATGAAAGATACACAGACACAGAGAGAGAGAGAGAGAGAGAGAGAGAGAGAAAGGCATGTCTGTTTTCACAATACAGTGGACAAAAACAGTTTAACTGGATGACAGGGTAAAGTAGAGACAAAATACAGGTGTAACATGACATTCAGCACCTGTACAGACAAGATGAAATTACTTGAAGTGAATTCAATTTGAGAGAGAGAGAGAGAGAGAGAGAGAAAGAGAGAGAGAGAGAAAGAGAGAGAGAGGAAATGTTGTGTGTACTCTTGTCTCGACATTTGCCAGACTAATTGGTGTCTGTAAGTGTTTCAAGAATGTAGCTGTGGGCACTTGTGAAAACGACGCGCATGTCTATGTGTGTATATCTGTGGGTGATCAAGCGTGTGTGCATGCAGTGATGTATCATCAAATATTTGTTTTATTCAAATTGTCTTGCTGGCTTGCCTGAAGCCCAGGTGTGGTTTTATTGATGAGATTTCATAACAAACATCTCAAAGTTAATCAGGGCCTGACTTTTTACTAAATCCACGAACACACAGCTGTCTCTTCTCAAACCTGTTACTCTCCACCTAACATGTACTATGTCTCTCTCTCTCACTCTCTCCCCCAGTCTGCCTCTCCCTCTCTCACCATCTCTCTCCCTCACTCTCCAAGTGTGACCACATTTTCCAACTAGTTTTGAGAAATAGTGGTTGTGGATTATTTCTTGATAACAACGGTTTTTGTGGCACCATTAACTGTTTGTTTTCCCTTGTTCCATGCTTCTCTCTCACGTTTTGTCTCTCTCATCGTTCTTCTGATGGCCTGATCTTTCAGTAACAAGATAATATTATCCTCAATTGCCAGTTGGATTTTTTAATTATTTGCCTTGGATATTTGAAAGAGCTCATTGTCTTCCCAAGATTTTTTGCAGATTGGCATCGTCCTCTTAGTAAAAGTATGTCTCCATAACACTGCGTTCAGTCATCATGTTGAAACACTGGTGGGAGACAGCAAAAATATGGTGTTTTGTAAGTGCATGGAGCAAATAAATAAATAAACGAGAATACAACAGATTTAAATTGGAAGCCTGTTTGGCAAAGTGACAAGAACCTGCTGCTAACAATGGCTGTCGCATTTCCAGAATCAGCTCATTGCTCTCTGTCCTCACTTCTATTTACCCTCATCTGCATTATGTCAGTCTTTCGCTTTCTAAAAATACTTCAAGTCCCACCTCCTGTTTTGCTTTCCTTATTACATATGCATCATTGTCATTTTGTGTTGTAACTGACAGATATCCATGGATTCATGTTCTTGCAGTGAGTGTGTGTGTGCGCGCGGGCGGGTGTGTGTATGTGAGTGAGGGGGGGAGCTAATTGGACTGTGGAACACAGAGTACAGAAAGGCATGACTGCCTATTGGGGCTACCCATGGGGCGTAGCTGTCAGTCAAACAGGTTTCATGACTGCTGCCAAGAGGTGATCCCCGCGCTCTTCTCTTTTGTCTCAGTTCTCTCTAACTGTCTGTCCCCTTCTCACCCTCTTCTCTTCCTTCCTCTCACTCCTCTTCACGATCCCACCTTTCCATCTCCTCTCCCACTTCATGCTTCGTGTTGATGCCACAGGAGGGGGGAGGCAGGGGGGCGGGGGGCGGTCCGTCTATGTTGATTCCATTTCTTGTCTTTCTGTAATGATTGATGCAGCTGATGGGAATCACAGTGCTCATGTTTTTAAATGAAACACTGCTTGTGCAGTATGACCGGGAAGACTGAAGGACAAATACGTGTGGTTATCTTTCAGGAATCCTATTGATTTACCAGTTTGTTAGCTTTTTTGGACAACAAATCAAACGAATGATTAAATCAATAAACTAATTGGCCATTCTTTATGTCCACCCATCTAGTAGTGACCTATCCAGTGGTTTCAGTTCTGGAGTCTGTCTGGAGTGTGTGTATGGTATAGCTTAGGTTGTCTGGACAACACAGGGTGGTGTGCAGGATTGTTCCATATTACCACCAGCAACACAGCCAGATTCCCAGACTGCTTTCTTCTTCTGTCTCCCACTCATCACCATCTATGGCATCTCCCACAAGGTGCCATCTCTCTGGAACAGCATGAAAGTGCCAGTACACGAACCTGCTTCCCTGCAAACTTAGCGTGCAGAGAATACTAAATGACTTAAAATTCCTACGTGTAACATATACGTTTGTTGTTTCCCTGACTGTGGTATTAAAGATGAGAGGAAAACAGTTCACTTAACAGTTAGGTATGCATGGATTACAATTTTAAGAACACCTGGAATGCTTATTCATTCATTTTTGTGTTGCATAATTCATGTCTGGCTGTATATAGACCTCCTCTCTGACATGCTGCGTGTTCTGCCCCTGACTGTGTTGGAGGAGATGAATAGTATTACTCACATGTTGACGGTCTCAGCAAAGTTTGGGGGATTTTTTTTTTTTTTTTTTGGAGGCTGAAATTCTTTCAAAGTAATTCACTCAGAGAAGCAACCTCACACCAGGAAATATGTTTCTTTTATCTGAAACAAGACAGTGGAATGTCAAAGTTATCTCAAGCACTCTCAAGGCTCTACTAACTGCTAATTAAAAAAAAGGCCAGGCTAGTGTTCCAGGCTAGAACACATGCGGTGTAACCCTGTGACTCAAAATGTTGCTTTACAGTATGCGAAGAAAGCGAGTTCAGTTGACAGCCATGTCTAATCGCACACATCACTGGGCAGGTTGTTTAGTATTACCTGGACTGCAGGAAACAGCATCAAAGGTTTATCCATGCACTGGTAGAAACTAATAAGGTTTCATATCAAAGGAAAATATCAAAACAGTGAACGGCTCCTCTCATGCCTCAGGTAATGTGATTTTCCCTGTTTCTACTTGTTCATCTTTTATATTCCTGTGAATGGGTGCTAACCTGATTGGAAGTTGGAGAATACCATAACTGACAGCCATAATACTCACCATGGGCCTATAATGATAGATGCAACCAATGTAAATGGTGGGCACTGCAGAGTTCTATGTTCTGGTCCAAAACTCATAACAGTACAGAGTCAAAGGTATGGGCATTTATTTCAGCAATGTCACCTTCAAGCTAATCCAGTCCTTTCTGCTTTGAAAATGAAACTGGAAACATGTAAATTCTTGATAGATCAGTGGGATGCATGAGGGTAATGCTGAATGCTAAAGTGCCACCACCAATATGATTCTGTCTGCGGTGTGTTGGGTCCATCAGCTTCTGACTTGCTGGTCGTAAACAGCTGTGCACCTGTCATTGGGTCTGTGTTCTGGCTCAGTGAGCACAGAGTGGAATTACAAGGCAACACATGAATAGCATAATGAAAAGGACCTGGTAGCTGAGAAGTGACCTTCCATCTGTTGTGTGTCATCCTACCACAACTTCTCAGCACAGGTAAGACATGTGCAGCGTATTAATACACATAACACTGTCTCTTGCCAAGAACCAGATCATTTGCATATTCGCGATGCGTAAGCAGCTTTCAGACCTATTATGAACCTCTCATTTAAAGTAATGCATTTTCATTCAGAACCCTTTGTCACAGGGTGCGAGCTTGTATCATGTGTCATTACATCATTGAAGGCAAAATGTAAGTACCTGTTCCCAAGGTTCAAGATTTCTGTCCTACAAACATTTAAGCCCACTGTAAAACTGATCATGTTATCCAAATTTTGCCTTGTGCGTGTCGTTTTGGCAAATGCTCTGCTTGTAGGATTATTTTGCAAACCAGTGATCTTCAATGATGGAGTGGTTTTTGGAGAACCATCTGCAGGTTCTTAAACAATGCCACATAATTGCCTATGGGGCAATTTATCAGGCAATTATCCATAATTACACCACTAGATATATCAAAGACTCCCTCAAACTCAGGGAGGATGTGTCCTTACTATTGTTCTTGAATGTCATGGTGGAAGCATAATAAGGTGCTCAATAAATTATATTGACAAATATTGACACATGTTTATTGCACTGTATGGATCAATATCTATCCCAAACAAATCAATGTTATGTTCTTATACTCATTTTCTTTGTCCTTGGACTAATACTGTACTTCAACAAATCCCATGGTTGCAAAGATGGCTTTTCTGTCCTGATTGGGAATCCATAGAAGCACGTCTATTAAATACAACTGTATAGCCTGTTACGTACGTTGCAAAGATACAAAATAAATGATATAGTGTGACACTTGTTACCTTTCTATTTAGTCAGTAGTGTCTACAAGAAACTGCACATCAATGCCGTGGCCCCGCTTAATTGCACACATCTTCAGTTTGGCCTGGGATAGCGTAGCCGTCGATGTGACTGGACGTGAAGGGCAACATATCTAAGGATATCTCTGCTTCACACTCGAATTGAAGTATGGCAGGGAGGTGAAGGTTTCTTTGATTCCGTGAAACACCGGAGAGGACTGAGACTTTGTCGAACGGCATGTCTAAATCCTCCCCATTGTGAGAGACAATGATGGGGCGCTGAGCCGTGGTGACTGTTGGGTCCTTCTGGAGCGTGGTATCATGGTGGTACGACACTAACTCGTTGCTGAAGTCAACAGCCTCGACTGCAGACGTGGAACAGTATCTGTTACAACCCAGAATAGTCGAAAACGCTTTCCTGAAATCAGCATTGAATGCGTAAATGACAGGGTTCAAAGACGAATTGGCCCACCCGAACCAGACGAAAATGTTAAAGGTGGTGTTGCTAACGCACAATGGGTCCCCAAGTTTGTTAATATCACAGAAAGGTACCATGCAATTAAGAACAAAAAAGGGCAACCAACAAAACACAAATACTCCCATTATGATCGAAAGTGTTTTTAAAACTTTGGTTTCTTTTTTGAACGACGTTTTTAATGAGTTTTCGTCATTAGTGTGTTGCTGGTTCTGCGCGTGTTCCACTGCCCTCTCCAAAGAGGATATCCGTCGAATCTGGGTCTGCGCAATTCTGTAAATGCGCGTGTATGTTCCGACCATGATCACAACGGGGATGTAAAAACTTATCAGGGAAGAGGATATAGCATAAGTCCTGTTTAGGCTTGCGTTACATTCCTCTACCTTATCCGGGTTGTCCAGCATTGAGTTTTCCGTCTCTGCCTTGTGCCAGTTCAATTTAACTGGAATGAATGAAATCAAAATAGACAGCGTCCAAGCCACTCCAATCATCACGAAAGCGAATCTTTGGGTCATTTTACGCTCGTATCTGAATGGACTGGAGATTGCCCAGTATCTGTCCATACTGATGATACAAAGGTTGAGGATTGAGGCGGTGGAGCACATGATGTCGAAAGCTATCCAGGTATCACAGAAAGCACCAAAGAGCCAGTAACCTGCCACTTCCGACACCGCCTTCCAAGGCATTACCAGGACGGCCACGAACAGGTCAGACACCGCGAGAGAGATGACAAATGAGTTGGTAACTTTGGACCTCAGGTGTCGAAATTTGATGACCGCAGCACACACGAGTGTGTTCCCCAGAAGCGTGGAAACAATCAAAATGAAGAGGACGCACCCGGTGAGCGCACGGACGCTGGTTCCGCCACCTGTACTATTCCTTTCATCGCCAGAGGTATGAATTTGGTTGTGGTTGTAGAACTTCTCCATCGGCATTACTTTGTCATTTTCCATGTGCACGGTTCCAATGTTCACTCTCCAGAGCGTCATCCAAAGCGCACGTAGGGTTGAGCTCTCCCCACGACTGTGATGCAATATGGCACTTGTCTCTTACGCGTGCATCTGTTCAGCGGACTGTAAAGGCTGCGTTGGTCCAGTTCATAGACAAATTTGAGATTCCGTTTCAATAAAAGACCTCCCCTCTCGCCGCACCATGCACTCATGCTGAAGAAACAGTACACGAGTGTTGAACAGACTCTCTCACCGTCATTTCGTCATGGTTGGATAGCGACGCTTAGTGATGGTTGTCACCAGCCGATTAAGAATTATTTCAATTTACTTTGGAGTACAGCGCAGTACACAAGCATGTAAACTAACGAAAAATGTGGAAAGATATGAAACAGAGAATTTAAATACAACGCTATGTTACAAAGTGTACCGCTGTCAAAAATAAAGAAGAGACCCCATCTTAAAAGTCCTGTGCATGGCACTTGTCCATGTGAGTTAGCAATCTAACCAACCAGTGCATCCAAGTGGCAACGTGTTTCTTTCGCTGTCCATGGTGCTGAAAATGAGTAAACCTTTACCTCAAAAGCAAGGCTAAGAGCCCTAGAAGGCACAACGTGTATCTTGGGAGTAAACAGTAGGCTACATAGCATAGCCTACATACCTTTTCGTAATAAAAAACGAAACAACACAAATTCTATTAGACAAGCTACCTATTGGTAAACTTTTATATTACGTGTGGTGTAATAGCTTGCAATGGGCAGCAGGTGTCCTATTTTTCCAACATTTTCCGCCTCCACTTTTTTGCCAGTTGCAATTTCCCACCTTCCTCCTTGCTACGTCACTAGGCTCTCAAAATGGCCACTGCTTACCGTTCAAGTAGTGGGCGGCTACCGGTTTCAGAATTAAGTATATATAGTGACTATACTACCGTTGGTAAACTGTCAGTATACTTAATTTACTAATCTTATAGAATCCGCCAAAATATGCGTTAAGATATTAACGATAAAGCGTCACCCTGGGATAACCTAATCATGGTAACCACAGGCAGAACACCAAGATCAGCTCAACCGGGGAGGACAACAGCACCACAGCGGTTTAGTTGTGGGGTGGTGCGGGGAATGTGAACAACATGGAAACGTCAGGGGCTGGATGTTCGCCATCGGCTTTGTCTGTCATTCTTAATGACCGGGCGACCATCACATCACTAAGTCAACTGTCTGGCGACACGACGGAGTTTGCAGCTTACCAATTGAATGTCAACAAGGACGAAACCGGTTCTAGCGGCCGCAGGGACTCGCTGGAGGTAGGAGAGGGAGACGGGGACATCGGCCGGAGCGCAACAGAGTTCAGTGCTTTACGCCAGTGCACGCGTATTGACGGGAGTGGGGAAATGTTGGATTTGTTTACTGATTGCCCATCCGGATGCACTGTGAAGGACAGTGACATTTCTAAGTCATGCAACGTTAGTGGTTCTTCTTCGAACGGCTTTACTAGGTCAAACTGGGCAGAAAGAGGGGGTACGAATGGAAACGAGTCCTGCCCTGATTCTGGCTCCGTGGAGATAGATGAGGACGGAACAGCCCTTAAGGCTCTCTCCCTATGCGATCAAATCAAGGATGCATCTGCAGGTCCGCGTGGCCTAAACGCTGTGACGACTCCTCACATCGCAGATTCACAGACTGAGTCGTATAAGGGACAGATAACGGACAAGAGCAAGTCCGAAGGAATTCTGAATGGAGAGGTGGTCTGTTCCCTGCAGAACCCCCCTGTGCACGATGCAGATCGCCCGTCACGGAGTGAGCAGTACAAAACCGCTGACCCAGAGAGAAAAATGTCAAACGGTGGGCTAATGTTAGAGAACTGCAGAGATGTGACATTTCACCAAGAGTCCATTTCCCTTCAGTCATGTGAAAGTGAAACGTGTGTGTCATACACTCAGTTGGAGAAACCCTTTTCCTTCACAGCCAATAGTAGTTTCCGTAAAAGTTCAGATCAGACTGAGGAACCTGGTAGAACTGAAGACCAATCTAGAACACAAGAGAACATTATGGAGGAACCACAGCCTCATGATACTAGCTCTGTAATATCTCATAGCTGTCCTCCCAGTCCTGCCCAAACCACAAACCCTGATTCATCCTCAGCCGCCATAGCAACAAAGCAGAATCAGGCCTCAGACCAGGGTCTTTCCAACAAGCCAGCCCCTGAGCAGAGGCCTCCGGCTGGCACTGTTAGCTACGCCGGCCCCTCACTGAGCTCCAAGGATGAAGCAGACGGCAGAGTACTGGGCGGGGAGGTGCAGTGTGGGCCGAGCTTCATGGATGTCAGCCTGAGCTCCAGGAACACGTTTGAGTCCAGTCGGCGCCAGAGCGCCCCAGGACACCTCCCCCCGGGCCTCAGTGTGGTGGACTCCTCAGATCTGGCTCTGCAGTCCCAGCGACCTGCCGTAGCAGAGTATTTTGGCAGGTAAAACGCTGAACATTGTCACGCATGTCAATCTGACAGGTATAAAGGTTTGCCTCATTAGATTAATTATTTTGGCAGATAAACGGGTTGGGGCAAACTCCCTGTTTCTGTGGCAGTTGAGCCTAATATCTTTTTCTTCGTTGGGTCGAACCAGTTATCCTACGCCAACACGACACCACAGTCTGTGTTTCTTTACATGGTTCCAAGCATGGATACTTTGCTTCTTGGACAATAGAGTTGTATACTATTTAAAGCTCTGTGTGGGTATCAGTCCAAGGTCTCATAGTGGTGTAGGTTAACTGTAACAGCACACCATGGGCTCAACTAGTCAGTCAGCTCAAAACTAGGTCTCAGACTCATACAACATTTACAGCTGAGGCACCGAACTGCTGGAAACCCAGAATACCCTATGTTCTATAATGATTCTGTTGTAGACTCATACACACACACAATGTCATTATCGTATTTCTGACTTCACTGGAAAAGACCGTACATAGTATCCAGGCATCACATAGAGATGTGTAAGGAACTGCCTTGGTTTCAAAATCCATTGACTCAACAGGAAAAAGTTGGTTGAAAGCACCAAAAGCAACCTTAGAAAAAGAAAACTGCCATCAAAAATGATGCTTACTCATCCTGTGTGTTATCCTGTCTTTCTCCACTGTGTGTGTGTGTGTGTGTTAGAAGTTTGTTCTCCAGGAAGCAGAAGGAGCTTAGTGCCCCTGGATGGAAGCTTTTTGGGAAGGTTCCTCTCCGAGAGAGCCCTTCCAGAGACTCCAAAACCATCCAACAGGTATCTAGCTCCCCTTAACTTTCTGACAAGACCTTTAACCACTCCTCAATAAAGAAGACCTGTGGAAGACTTTAGGATAGATGGTTTATTATGGGACTTCAGACAGGCAAGAAACCAGCAGTGTGTGTGTGTGTGTGTGTGTGTGTGTGTGCGTGGGTGTGTGGGTGCGTGCGTGTGTGTGTGTAGTGAATCATTCACTAAATTCCTGGTTAATGGAATGACTCATTAATGGACCGTTTTCTTGTCCTTGTGTGTGGTTGAGAAATAAAGCTATTTTAGTGTTGAATGGTATGTTAAACCAAGCTTTACAATGCCCTATCTGATCTGTGTAAGATAATAATCTAATAAATGCATTCAGTCCTGAGGGCAGTGATCCCAGTGATTGTGCTTGTAGACTACTGAGTGTGCTAGTGTGTGCTAGTCATCCAGGGATACCGTTGGGATGAATTCCAGGAGCTTAATATCGATCACGTGCTAGTCTGGCTTTAATCCCCATTCGAATAGGCTGCGTTAGCGTTAGCATTAACTTCAGCCCTACCTGACCTTGCTCCCTTGTAAGATAACAACCTGTCAATTGTTAGCTGCTACAAATGAACCTGCTGCGCACACACACACACACACACACACACACACACACACACACACACCACCAACACTCCTTCAGTTTGTCATAAACTGAAATAAATCATTTCTCACCCACTGAAACGCTCTCATATATATACATATGTCCTATATATCCTGACATGTGACTCATTGGCAGCATGACACTATTGTGTGACGCACCAACCAGAAACCTTGGACTACTTTCATACCCGTCTGACCAGGTTCTACTGGAGCTAGGACACTGATTGCATCTTACCCCAACAAAGCAGGAAATGTACTTTATCTACTGTTACCTTCCTGTTCAACGCCTGCCAGACAAAGAGTGAGGGACACACGTGTGTGCGTGTGCGGGTGTAGAGAGAGAGAGAGAGGGAGACAATTGAAAGACAGCTGTCATGAACAGTGTCACGCTCTTTAGGAATGCTGGGACATACTGGGACATGGGCGGGGATGCTTTTCTGGTTAACGTGTCTGTCTATCTATCTGTCTGTCTTACTGGAAATCCACATGACCATCTTTCTGATGGTTTGGTTTTTGGCTGCGCTGGAATCAACCATTTCCTCTAGTCACCAGTTGGCTCCCGACTGGGTCCCCTGGTCTCTCCTTCTATCTATCGTCTCTCTTCTAATGCCCTCCTCCCGCTCTGTCACTCAGTCTCTCCCTTCTCAACCTCACACCTCACCCTCTCTCCTCTACGTTCCCACCTCTTGTCTCCTTCGCCGTAGGTGTAGATCAGTTTTCAGTCTCTCCTGTTTGGTGATTAGAGTTTCTGTGTCCACATCATGATAGAGAAAGCTTCAAAGCCTATTATATTCCCCTCATCCCTAGATTAGTGAAGTCAGGGAGCGCCTTACACACTTGGTAAGTCGGTCCTTTTAAGAAGGTGTTGGGAGAGCCTTTTTATGTTAGTGTCGGTTTTCTTAAACCATTTAACCGTTTAAGTGCCAACGTGTTCCTTCTTCTTCCAGGAGAGTGTACCAGGCTGTCTAACATCTGTGTCCACTCCAGACCTGTTAAACACTGGGGTACGGACTCTGTCTGTCTTTCTCTCTCTGTCTGTATCTCTTTCGCTTGCTCAGCTAATTTTCATCTAATCTCTCTTTATTTTATGCATGTCATCAGCCTGCTGTCATCGGCCACCTCAGTGACTTCATCCATGGAGAATCATCCTGTTCTTGTACACGTAGTTGAGCGTTGTTGTGCATGTATTTCATAGTGTCTTTGGCCGTGTCGATCATCAGCGTTTACTTTTGTTGGCATCTGGTGTTTTGAAACCCATTACTTTCTTGTCTTTTACCCACACCCATCTCCTTTTACTCCCCCCCCTCCCCCCTTACATAGTCCCCTATTGTATCTGGGCCCCATAAACGCCTTCAGGAGATGCACTGCTGAGACAATGTGGCCATTTAGCGTCCGCCTCAGGGCCCTGCTCTGCTCAGTCAGGGGTCAGCCTTGCGTTGCCCTGCAGGCCCCAGATGTACGGCTGCAGATCTAGGGAGCTGCATGCTCTCTACACAGACCACCACTAACTGAGCACTCAGCCCCATGGCTGGATGAGTACAGAGGCCTGTGGAGGGGGAGGGTGCTCGGGACATAATGGTATTGTTATCTGACACGCCTGTGGATGTACGTAGCTCGCTGGTCAAGCATTATGCTCTGCAACTAAATGAGTAGTTTCTTCTCTCTTTCCCTTGGTCTACCCCCCTGCCTACCAAACAGTCACAGCTGTATTAGCCATCCTTATGAGGACAAACTCTCTCGACCACATCCTGTTATCACTTCCTCCTTCTCCCCAGGAGAGCGTTCTCCTTTAACAGCTCTATCTCTCCACACAATCACCCCCTCTCTTTTTCCATGCCTCCAAGTCAGCCTGTTTGTCTGCCTGACCCCTGACCCCTGGCCGCCTGCATGCCTCTAGGTGCTTTTGACCTCCACAAGTATGTCAGCTGATCCATGATGAGCCTGCAGGACTGGCTGTGTCTTTCGTGTCGCTTTGAGACGTGTTTTTGATGTTCTCACAGGAGTATGAGGCCAAGCTGGGCAGAACGGGGAACTCGCCCACCCAGAATGCACTGGGCCGAAGGAAGAATCTGGAGTTTGAGCCTCTATCCACCACGGCTCTCATACTGGAAGACAGACCTGCGTGAGTGTCTCTCGCTCCCTCCCTAGCTCCCTCCCTCTCTTCTCTTTCACTTCTCCTTTCCGTCACCCACCCCCTTTCATAACCTAAAAGATTGTAATGTCAATGCAGGGGTAAAGGCCAGAATGGCTCCTTACCCCCTCATAGAGAAATTGACATCACAACATGCTCTTCTGCAACAAGATCAGTGCAGGATGTGGCGATCTATTCGGCTTAAAGCTAAGATGGTGTAGTGTTTCTGTGTATGGGTATCTGAGTCAATTGGGTTGCTCTCACATTGTAGACCTTAGGGCCTCATTAAGTATAGATTGGTGAAATCTGAGTGTCGCCTCAACAAACTCACTCTCCCTCTTTCTCTGTCACGCACCAAATGCATGTGTGAAGTTTGAAGTTCACATCACCGTAGCCTAAGTGCCTAACAGGCTTAACATCTGAGGCTGATTGTTGACCACCTGTCCTCAGTGTTGACTTCAATTCCTGACACCATTTCCTGTTTTGGGTTGTTGGGAATATGCAGTGATATGTGTGGAACGGATACTAGTATGGTGTCACCTGGTGTCTTCCTGTAGGAATCTGCCTGCTAAGTCTGTGGAGGAGGCTCAGAGACACCGGCTGGAGTACGAAGAGATGGTGGCAGAGGCCAAGAAGCGAGGTATCTCACCTGCCATTCCCTCAACGCTTGGCTTCCTCTCCTTCGTCTGCCCAGACTGTCTTGTCTAGCTTCCTGACTGACTGCCTGACTGCCCCCTCTTCCTCAGAGCTGAAGGAGGCCCAGAAGAAGCAGAAGATGATGAAGCAGAGGATCAGACAGGAAGAGAGCATCGCCAGCGCCATGCTGGTCTGGAACAATGACATCCTGCCACACTGGGACAGCATGTGAGTCGCTTCAAATCTGGAGCTGAGAATCTAAGCTGATGTTCCACACGCGGCTGGCCTTGTGTCTTCCTTCTCCTTACATTTCATGGGGTCATCGAATCCCTTTCACGATCAGTATAAAAACAGAGACGAAAGACTGTGTGACTGGATATTCTTTGCGTTCTTTGTAACGTTTACTGACAGTCTAAACATTCCCTTGTGCCCCCTCCCCCCTCCGCATGCGTAGGAAGAACACGCGCAGGGCCAGGGAGCTGTGGTGGCAGGGTCTGCCCCCCAACGTCAGAGGGAGAGTCTGGAGCCTGGCCATCTCCAACGAGCTCAACATCACCCCAGGTACCAGGGCCCAGACACACAGATTTCAGGGGAGACAGGCGGCGTTGAAATGGGGCGAGGGGGGGGTCCTGATATGAAAAGACCCTGATTTGTGGCTCTTACGATCCACAGTTAGGACCTACGGAGGTCCCTTAAAAGAGTCTGAATCACTTCTGTAGCTCAGATCCACAGGAAGGTTCCTGAATATCAAAACACCAAAGCTAGGAGATGATTCCACTGTCAGTCATGTGTTGTGGATGTGTACCATCCCAGGATAGCACGTGTAGCTTCTTAGGCCGTGCTGCTTTGTGTCTGGAAGCCTTGGAGACATGCGGATCTTTGGAGCTCCCAACAGAGGTCCTCTTTCATCCTTTAGATCCCCCCCCCTCCCCTCCGTTCGTCGCTAACGCCCTTCCTTCCGCTCCCTCCTCTCCTCCCCTCTCCTCCTCTTCAGAGCTGTATCAGATCTTCCTCTCCAGAGCCAAGGAAAAGTGGAGGATCTTCAGTGAGACGGGCTCGGAAAGCGAGGTCGACGGTAGGTACAAGGGCGCGTGCGACCGTGCGCGCGTCTGCAGCCTTCCGACATACACAGAAAGCTCCTGTCTCTGTTCCCCAGACTCTTCCTTCCTCTCCTCTGTTGCTCTTCTCTCCTCCTCCTCCTCCTCTGAGAGGCTTAGCTGTTTCCTCTCTGCGTCACACTTCAGTCAGCCAGACAGGCTCCAGGTACACAGTGCTGTCTGCTGCAGATAGAAGCACATCATGCAACACACATCCTCCCAAGCTCTCTAGCCATTCATTGACTCGGAGGAGAAGATAAACAAATCTGGGAAAAGACTGTTCTGGTTTTTATGTTTCCTCTGCTTTTAAAGCATCTGTTTCCACTATCATGAGAAGTCTGGCAAGAAGCCAGAGCTGTCACTCCTCCAACTTTACATGAAAAGGAATGATGGTACGGTAGGATTTGCTAGATGACCTACTACATTGGCTGATCTGGGACCAGGGCTTATGAGTTGACAGTGCCAATCAGGGGAGGTGACAACCGTAGCTAGTCTGCGACCAGGGTTTACGATGTGACAGCGACAGTCAAAAGAGCTGCCTACATTAAGAGCTGGTCTGGAACCAGTGCGTATGTGTTTGCGAGACCAAGGAGACGCTCCAGCCAAGCGCTCCGCTTGCCTTCACAGAATGGGAGTGCCTGGCCTCGTTCCAGATCCCCCTGGCTGTGAGTTAGTCTGGCACCTCAGCATTTGTCATTTCACACAGCGCCCTGGTCTCCACACACAAACCCAGACCATCGCCACAGCCTGCTCAGTTAAGAGACGTCTGTCTCGTGTCTACACCGTGTTTATACATGATATCATACGTGTTTATAGGATAGAACACAGACAACATAAATAGTGACCCTGACCACCGAAATACAGATCCTTGATCTTCTGCTGTGCTTTCTATGGACACTATTTACGTTTCGTTTTGGTTCAAAGTATTTGCTACGTGAATGGGATTGTGGCATGTGTTCCAGTGCGTGACTCCGTTTGCATTCCAGACGGGGCGTCGATGGCTGACAGAGAGTCCAGTCTGGATCTGATCAAGCTGGATATCTCCAGAACCTTCCCCCCTCTCTTCATCTTCCAGAAGGTAGCGTAGACAACAGCTGATGTTTGCATGCATATTTTGTGTTAGCACCACGAAAGCTTGTGTGAGTAAGTGTGTATGTGTGTGTGTGTGTGTGTCTGACGTTCTTCCTCCCCCATCCCCCTCAGGGTGGTCCCTACCATGATGTCCTTCACAGCGTGTTGGGTGCATACACCTGTTACAGACCTGATGTGGGATATGTGAGTGTGACACACCTTTCACGACACACACCGTGTAGCTGGACAGTTGTGTGGAAGTGTTTATTGACAGTGTGTGTGTGTGTTCCAGGTCCAGGGCATGTCCTTCATAGCTGCCGTCCTGATATTGAACCTGGAGGAGGCTGATGCCTTCATAGCCTTTGCCAACCTACTCAACAAGCCCTGTCAGCTGGCCTTCTTCAGAGTGGACCATGAGTTGGTACGTAGCCGCACACGCACACACACACATGCACACTGTCCTGTCTGTCGTCTTATGGTAACTACAAAAACGGCACCTTTTTAAAAGAAACGTCACAGAGGGCTTCAGAGATGCCCATAGAACTGTACCTAAACCAACCTAAACCCTCAGAGAAGACTAGGGAAAACTCACCCGAAATCTCCCAAAAAATTGGAAAAAAAAGGACCTCTGGAAGCAGCAAGAAACATTGAAAAAATGTTTAATGTTCAGTCAGTGTATAAAACTTTCTCTCTGTCTGCCCCTTCTCGCTCCCTATTCCTCTGTCTCCCCCTCTCCTTTTCTCCAGATGTTGAAGTACTTTGCTGCATTCGAGGTGTTCTTTGAGGAAAATCTCCCTCGTCTCTTCCAGCACTTCCAGAGTTACAACCTCACCCCAGACCTCTATCTCATCGACTGGTGAGCCTTTGCATGTGTCAGTCTGCCTCAGCATGTGTTCATGTTGTCACCCAAGACGTCTAACATTACGGGGAGTTTCAACATGTGTACTGCATGTGTGTACATGCGTTTGTGTCGCCACAGGATCTTCACGTTGTACAGTAAGTCGTTACCGCTGGACGTGGCGTGCCGCGTGTGGGATGTGTTCTGCCGTGACGGTGAGGAGTTCCTGTTTCGGACAGGCCTGGGGATTCTGCGGCTGTACGAAGACCTGCTGCTCCAGATGGACTTCATTCATGTGGCCCAGTTCCTGACACGCCTCCCCGACGACATGCTCTCCGATAGGCTGTTCGCCTGCATCGCAGCGACGCCAATGGTCAGCGGGAACAGGAAGTGGACGCAGGTGGGTTTTTCACAGCAGGAAGTAGGAAGTGGAGTGGAGATTAGATAAAAGATTGGGGTGTGTTGATTAAAAGACATATATATTGATATATATATATATAATATATATATATATATATATATATATATTATATTTATATTCTTTATATATATGTAGTTATATTCTTTGCATGATATAAAAAATTGAATTATTGCATAAAGATAATTGAGTGGATTTGTCACTGTTTATTTAAAAGTCAACGGACTCTGACTAAACTGAACTGAGTGTGCTGAAAAAGGAAGAAAGTACTTCCTTATACAAAAATCCCAAGAATGTTATGAGAAGATGATAAAACTGAGGAATGTCTTGTGGTTGCGTCTAGGACATTTCTGGAACCTGTTATGTGGACACACACACACAGAATTCCACACAAAATAAACTGTAATTACGTCCGGTCCCAGGCCTTGGCCACCATGTGTGTACACACACATATGCAAACACATACGCACATATACACGCACTCACACTCAGTTATCTGACAAATGTTCCACAATGCACTGCCACCTGATGGTCAGTGTGTTGTATCGTCTGTACAGGCAGTTTGCTGCCCCTCCTTTGTCTCTCTTTGTCTCTCTTTGTTTCTCTTACACAAGCTCTCTCTACCTCCACTCTCTCTCTCTAACCACTCTTACTTGATCTCTCTCTCTCTTTCTCTCTCTCTCTCTCTCTCTGATAGGTTTTTAATGCCTTGATAAAGGAAACGGAGAAGAATGCAAGTGGATGATATAGCAGTTGAACTCCATGACAGCCCATGACCCCCCCTGTTGGGGCTGGAAGAGGTCGACACCAGAGCAGTCAAAGATCCCGTGACAGCACCCTACTTCCCTGATGACGCTGAGGTCATGCCTGAAGATGGCCGTCTCTGCCCCCAGTCGCACCATGGTCTCTCAGCAGCATTATGGGAAGGAGAGTTTTTGTAGAAGAGAGCACTCTCAAGTTTGTGAGATGAATGGTCATTCTGGGACCATGGTGATGTTACGACTGTTGTGATGTTACAATGTAACAACTCTTTTGCTATGTAGTGATCTTGAAATTTGCCTCACATACTAATAGCAGTATGTCGGTATGAAAGTAGTTCAAAAATTTGCCTCAGACATTTGATATTGATGAGATATTTGACCGTTAAAACTATTTCCAAAGGGTATCTGCAACCATTCTGGGTCAAAATGTAGGGAAACACAAATATGTGCATAGAATGCACGCGATTCCAACGTTGCTAGATTTCTGTCCTTGTATTCCAGCTGGTCGTTGTGTCTGTGAAGCAGCTCTGTGTGTGAAGCACAGTACAGGAGGACACTCAAGCATACCTCTATTCACAGGCATGAAAGCTACTGTAAGTGTCTCAAAATGAGCCTTTGAAGTGGAAAGTTCAGAGAGTTTGCTTAAGGGGTGATCTAAAGTGAGTTATACATGTTGAGAAAGTCACCTGAGGCCTCTGCTTTTATCTGCCTCTGGAACATGACATATTCACTTTGAAAATAACGATCTTGGATCTTATGCAGTGCATTTTCCATGTAACCCCAGACCAAAGAACATCTTCAGGACTGTGATTTGTTAATATTATGTAGCCTGGTCACATAGATATACATAAGTGGTGATCTGATATTCTTCTCTAGGCTCAGTCTCCTTCTGCAGGACAACTCGAACTCTCCATTATGGATGCAGTAGCTCCTTAGAAGTCAGATCATCGAGGATCTCTGTGGTTTGATGTTGTAAATTAAAGCAAGAAAGACATTTTAAAGTACTTATTTATGAAAATGTAACACTGAAAAACTGAAAAAAGTCTTGTTCTCTTGTTGCTTACTTTATAATTAACCAAACATTTCTTTTAATATCTTGCTCTTATGCACTTTTGATTTCAAGTCGTTTTATTATCAAATGCTCATACTCATTTTAAATTTCAGGTTCAGGTTTGTACATTTTTATCATTTTCTTTGAATTTTTCTAAGCTCTGTATTGTACAGTTTTCATGGTGAAGCAAAAACCTACTGTACATAAATTGTTATTGGAATCAAGCACTCTGAAACTGTTGACCAGAAGTTATGAATTATGTGAATAAACAAAAGAATGAATATTACATTTTAAGTGCGTTTGCAAAATCACTGAACGCTTATGATTTCCATTGCGAGTCTCCTATGCACTAGGCGGCGACATTTCTACTGTTGCAATAAATCAGTATTCCTAACCCCTAGAAAAACATGTACTTCCGGGTAGGCTTTCCAAGTCGAAATACACACGTGCAAATAATGTAGACATTTCTCAGCGTTGTATTAGAAATATATGTGTCTATAACATATTTAAGGATTATATATTTGTCTATATTTGCTTTTGTGGAATAACATATCGTCTTTGAACATGGGCCCGGTAAGTAGTTCAGATTAGAACGTAGTAGTTACTTGCATTAGTTCTCAAATCAAGAAAAAGCATGCCAATTTATATAATGTGACAACTAGCTCGTCTGACAGGTTTACAAATGTTCAGTAATTTATGCTAGAATCAGATTCCTTCCAGATACAGTTAACTAGTGTAACCAGTAGTTGCATTTTTTCCAGCCCAAAAGCAAGAAGAGAAAGCCGAGTTTTCGTCGGCTGCTCAAGACCAGCAGCATTAAACTTGAGAACAAGCAAAAAAACAGGCAGTTCAAACAGCAAAACACCGAGAAGAAACACCGTAAAGAACAGAAGAAACTCCGCCAGGCTATCAAAGATGCTTCCCTGCGGACTCCACAGCCGCTGGAGCGCTACAAGAAGAGACCTGGTTTGTGGAAAGCGAACACTTTGCTAGATTTAGTCAGGGCTCTTCATCATTAAAAAAAGATGGGGTCAACGCACCTGCTATGTTTCCTTCCTAAATCAGTGTTTGCCTCTGTCTTCTCCCAGAGGAAGAGGAAGATGAGGAGTTTGTGGAGTCCCTGCCTGTGGACATGATGGATGAGGATGACCTGGAGCAGATCAGAGAAATGGCCAAAAAAGCCTCCTTCCTCACCAGAGACCTGTCGTCCTGGTAACTAGCTCTGCTGCACATAGCATGTGATAAACATCAACACACGCTGCCATCTGCACACACACACACACTATGACATTTACACACACGTGGTACTGCAGTGTATCTGTCGAGGCAATTTCTCTAGATACTGGCTCACATGGCTGATGCCCTGTCCCCCCCCCTGCCTCCCTCCTGTCTCCACAGTGGCCCTGTGCATGCCAAGAAACGCAAGTCGGAGCAGCAGCCGGAGAGCTATGAGAAGATGCCCAGGAAGATAAACGTCACGGAGGAGAAGGAGGTCATCCACCTGCTTCCACTCAAGAACAAGACAGGCCTCATTCCCCAGAGCATGGAGAAACCAGGTGAGGGGTGCAGACTCAAGGCTGTGGAGGAGGGGAGGGGAGGGGGAGGGGTTCACAGAGCTGTGAGCTGGACTGGACAGTCTCAACTGTCTTTTGTTACTATAGAACTTTTTGGCAAGGTAGAGCTGTTGGTTGTTGGCACACCTGACAGTTACTGTTCGACTTACAGTCGTCCCAAAGAAAGAGGAGGAGGAGGAGGAGGAAGAGATGGATGTTGAAACGGGTTTGGAGCAGTTTGAAAACGGTAGGTACACCACAACACACACCACAGTGCAAAACGCAAACTCCCTGTTGTGTGACAGGTATTCCTGTTGGTTGTCTGTGTAACCGATGAGCGTGTTGTCTGATGCCCCTCCCCCTCAGAGGAGGAAGGCGTTACTGGCCCCGCCCTCACCCCCCAGGAACAGGAAAAGGTCCGCGCTCAGAAACTGTCCGAGAGGAAGCTACGCATTGCTGGTCTGGGATCAGCCATCCTGTCAGATCCTACCAATAGTGTAAGTCAGGTGTGCATGTGTGTGTTTTGCCATGTTTTGAATGCAGGCTGTATTAAAAGGTGTTTGTGTGCACGCCATGGTAGATAAAGAAGCTGAAGGAACTGCGCACCATGCTGTTGGAGACAGACCCGTACGTAGCGGTGACGGTCAGGAAGCTGGTCATGGTGTCTCTCATGGAGGTGTTCAAAGACATAACCCCCTCCTACAGGATCCGCCCCCTGACGGAGGCTGAGAAGACCACCAAGGTGACACACACTCACACACTTGTGACTTTCACGACATTGCATGTCAAAACGTCTATACAAATTAAATTCAACATGTGTACACATGGTGGCACACACACATGGGTGTCTCATCGTGTGCGTGTGTGTGTTGTGGTGACATGCAGGTGAAGAAGGAGACCCAGCAGCTTAGAGAGTTTGAGGAGGGATTGGTGAGCCAGTACAAGTTCTTCCTAGAGAACCTGGAGCAGACTGTCAAGGGTAGGCACATACACACACAGATACACACACCACACCTGCCAGCTAAAGGGATACACATCCTCTTGTTAAGAGTCTGGGCAGTGTTGAAAGAAGAGTGTGGAGGGTTCATGGTTGTTGTGGTTGGTCCTTGCCCACGTCACCAGACTGGCAGCAGAGGAAGAGGAAGCGCAGTGATGCTGTGTCCCTGCAGTCCTACAAGGGGCTGGCAGAGGTGGCCATCCGCTGCATCTGTGAACTTCTGGTCGCCATGGCGCACTTCAACTTCCACAACAACATCATCGTCATGGTGGTGCCCCTCATGAACAGCCCCACCAGGAAGGTCAGCAGCCAGTCCTCAGGACTGAGATCATTGTGTGGGTGTGTGGTGGTACAAAACTGACTTTGTCTGACTGTCTGTGCTGACCTGTGCTGTGCTGTGGTGCAGGTGTCTGACATGTGCTGCGAGGCGGTCAGAGAGCTCTTGAAGCAGGACAAGGTGGGCCAGGCCTCACTCGGCACCGTCAAAGTCATATCTGGCCTGGTCAAGAGCAGGAACTACGAAGTCAGACCTGAGGTACGTGTTTTCACCACGTCTGCAAGATCCCTCCTCCAAGGTGTCTAGACGCAGCCCACGGCTAACGACGCTGTTAGAGATGGAAGATACCAAGTGAGTTGACATGTTGTCCTCTGGCTGCCTGCAGGTGTTGAGGTGTCTCCTGTCTCTCAGGATCAAGGAGGTGGACTTGAAGAAGGACACAGAAGACACGGCTCCTAAGAAGAAGTTTATGAAGTACAAAGAGAAGAAGAAGCATCTATCTAGGATGCAGAGAAAGGTGTGTGTATATGTGGGTCTCTTTGTGTCTGTTTCCATTGTTGCCCTCTGTGTGTGTTAATGAAAGATGTATCATCTGTGTTCATCCACAGTGGAAGAAGGCTGAGGAGAAGCTGGATAAGGAGCTTCTGGAGACGGAGGCCTCAGAGAGTAAAGAAAAGAAGATCAAACTGGTGAGTGAATGCTGTCCAGAGAGCGTCCAAGCACCTTCACACTATGATGTACCAACAGTTGCAGTTTTTTTTTATTTCTCTTGTTCCCCCCCTCCTTCTCTCTCTCCTCCTCTCCCTCGCCCAGCACACAGAGACCCTGAACATTGTGTTCTTGATCTACTTCAGAATACTGAAGAAAGCCCAGAAATCTGTTCTGCTTCCCTCCGTTCTAGAAGGGCTGGCCAAGTAAGATGCCCTCTCTGGTTCTCTGAGCAGACTCCCATATTACTACCATTATTACCGAGCAAACACCTGAGGAAACAGCTGGAACACAACTCTAGATTTAGTTCTGGACGTTTTACCTCTTTTCCTGTCTGCAGGTTCGCTCACCTGATCAACCTGGAGTTCTTTGATGACCTGTTGAATGTTCTCCAAAATCTGATCCAATTAGGAGTAAGTACTTATCGTCTCATGGATTATGTCTGAACTGCTATTGGCCGAATTTCTTCCTTCTGATTTCTGAATGGCTGACGGTTTCTCCTCTGCAGGATCTAACCTATCGTGAGAGCCTCCACTGCATCCAGACCTCCTTCAACATTCTCTCTGGACAAGGTCAGTGATTGGTTGAGGGTGGCAACATAGAAAGGCCTTTGTTCTTGTATGTCCTCTAAGCTTTTCTCTCTTAACCTGACAGGTGACGTGCTCAACATCGACCCTTTGAAGTTCTACACTCACCTGTACAAGACTCTACTGAAACTACACGCAGGTGAAGCTCCAAGCCATTCGAACACTCATATACGAAGGATTATGCTGAACTCTAAACCCTGCATTATAACACAACCATGTTGTTCCGGAGCTTCAAACATCCCTATAAGCTCTCTCTCTCTCCCTTCCTGTCCAGGAGCATCTAATGATGACATCAGAATCGTGTTGGACTGTCTGGACGTGATGCTGACCAAGCGCAGGAAACAGGTGACCCTGCAGCGAGCGCAGGCATTTGTCAAGAGGCTGAGCACGCTCAGTCTGCACGTGCTGCCTAACGCCGCCGTGGGCATCCTGGCGTCCAACAGGAGCATCATACACGTGAGTGGACTGTGTGTGTGTGTGTGTGTGTTTGAGCAATTAAATGCATAGAAGTGTAAATAAATGTGGGTGTGTGCATAATTGCGGGTGTGTATGTGTGAGAAAGGGTGTCAATAGAAACTGAAGTGTTTGGGAAGGCGAGCCAAATGCGTGCGTGTTTTCTCTGCCCAGACCTTCCCTAAGTGTGACGTCCTGTTGGATAACGAGGCTCAGGGGAGTGGCGTGTTCCTGCCTGAGCTAGACGAACCAGAGTACTGCAACCCCCAAAGTACAGCTCTCTGGGAGCTACACACACTCAAGGTAACACTCACATTCACAGCCTGTTGAAAATGAAATGTTGCGTACGTGTGATGTTCAAGTACTTGTGGACGTGTGTGTTCGCAGAGGCACTATCACCCGGTCGTGCGGCGGTTTGCCTCTCACGTGGCCCTCGGGGCCCCTAGCGAGGGTTCCGGAGCGCTGCCGGTGCAGTTCAGCAGACGGTAAGAACCAGACAGACAACGCCTGGTTCAGACTTACATCCCTGTCCACATGAAGCTCTGGTTTACGGCAGTAGGGTCAGGGAGGCAGTCGTTCAGAGACGAGGCACAAGGCAGTTCTGCTGTTCTGGAACTTTATTCCTAGGTAATAGATAGTGGTCACCAAGATCAACAACCTGTAGAGTGTAATAACCTAAAGTAACTGTTGTTCCGTAGGTCTCCAGCAGAGCTGTTTGATGACTACAGTGTTAAGGACATGACCTTTAACCCTCCAGTGGATTCCCCATCCTCCAAAAAGAAGGTTTGGCATGACACCATCATCTATCATACTCTTTCTCAATCAATCACGCTGACTGTTTCCAAAGTTGGTCCAAGTCGTCTCGTTCCATCGAGGAAACATGTTGAATCTAGGTATAACAGGTGCCCCTGTGTTCCCCTGTGTTCCCCTGTGTTCCCCTGTGTTCCCCTGTGTTCCCCTGTGTGCCCCTGTGTGCCCCTGTGTGCCCCTGTGTGCCCCTGTGTGCCCCTGTGTGCCCCTGTGTGCCCCTGTGTGCCCCTGTGTTCCAGGAACACTTGACGATCGGAGCAGCTCTGCTGGACTCTCAGCTGAAGCTGCAGATGGACCAGGTTCTGGCAGCAGAGACAGACCCCTCCTGCTTGGACTTCTCCTCAGCTTTCTCACAGACCTGCTCATGACTGAAAGCTGCTCCTGTTTGGACCGACCCTTGACGAAGTCTCACGCACACACCATGCCTTATTATTCATAACTAAATGAACTGTACAAATAAAACACATTTGAATTCCTTTTAGTTTGGTGCTCTTCAATGTCTTGTTGCTGGTTTTAAACTATTTTGACTGGACACACGTTTACCTGGCAAGTATTTAAACGACTTAATTTTATCAGTTAACTTTTGGTAACGACACTGCCTGCGGCTGAGGAACCCGGTAATGTTATGAACAGTTTCAGTGACACTCGAACTTCTTAAAATGCTTTGTCATTAGTTCAGCTGTTTGTGTTGTGCAATGATGTGATTCATGACTATGCATAAGTATAAAAGACACTCAAGATTAATAACTACAACATTTAATATGATCATAAGAGAGGAAAATTACCATTTAAATAGTTCAAATAAATAGACGCTAGTCTACTGAAGTCACAGGAAACAACATGTGGATACAACTGTACATTCATCGCCAGGAAAGAAATACTTCGACATATTCAACAAGATTAGCTTATGAACTATATTTACTGGATAAAATGAATAAACCCATTTCTTAAAACTTTACAAAAAAAACTTAAACGTTGAATTCGTCAGCTAAGTTGTCAGAAAAATACAAGAAATAAGCATAGAAAAAGCCCATGTGTACAGCATGATCAATAAACTAGCAGACATTTACTGGATACTAAAGTATATTTTTGTCTAAACAAATACGTTTTAGTAAGACCACAATAATAGGTTGTGTACTGTATATGTAGTTAGTTTCCTCTCCTGCCCTTTGAAATAAATTAAAACCTAAACAGCATTTCAAGGTAGAAGACATACAGGCTTTATACACACAATAATAGAGCAGCCAACCAGGGCTACACAATGAAATAAATAACATTCACATCTATACACACACACACACACATCTCTACAAACTTCTAGAACAGAGGAGAAATAAAAGATGGCCCATTCATAAGGATTGGAAGATGCTTCACATCATTATTGCAAGGACTGGCATGGTGTAATTCCGTCCTTTCATCAAAGAACTAGTTTATACTTCAATCCAAAGTCGTGTCTCAAGCCAAATGCAGAAGTCGGAGCCTTCATCTCTGGACATGAAAAATAAATGTCCTGAGTTGGTTGAACAGCGTTCCTCTCGTGCAGTACAAGAAACGGCCTGAAGGGGGAGCACTAGAGTAGAGCAACAAGTCATCAGAAATGCCAGACCGTAGCGCTTTCAAAAAAAAGAATGTGAACTCAATGTTGCTTATCAAGAAATACATTCGCTAATAAATAAAACGAAGGGAAACAATTAAAAAGATTCACTAACAATCATCTGAAAGTTAATGATCAGACTACAGTATATTAATATATATCATAACAATGTTATGCTAGAAACAATGTCAGAGTGTCCAAATAAACAACCGCGAACTGGCTTTTAGTTTCTGCTACCACCAAGGACAATGACTACATGATATTGCATGGACTGACAAACTTATCACATGACTCTCGTCGTTTTTGCTGGCTGGTATTGGCACGTTTCTAAACACAACTCATGTAGGGAGACAGTAGAATTCCAACTCAAGATCACCTCAACTCCTTTCCCCATTTATCTCACCAACACACTGCTGCCATCCCAAAAATCACAACTGCTGTTAAAAGATGCGACGGAAAACACTGGACCGTAACAGTACAAAGGAACGACACAAACAAAGTGCAAAACACTGGACTGAAACACTTCATCAACACACGACTATTTGTTGTTAGAAATGACAGTACGGTGAAGACTGGGTCACATGTAGAAGAATCAAACAAGCCAGCTTGTTGGCCAACTACTCCAAACCTTCGTCCTGACCAGGACTACGGAGGGATGGACAGAAGGATTGAGGCTAAACACCCTCTCTACTTCCTCTCGTTTCATCCCTTGACAAAACTCACTGGTTTCCAAATGGCTGCTGACCACCAGACCACACCCCCTGCTGTCACACAGACCTGCATGGATGTGACCAAGCATTCCTTCACTCCCATCTCCCAGCTCTTTTAAACTCACTTTAGCTAACAAGGCTAACCACAACAAAGAAGGCCTCCCGTTATGGAGATCCCGTTTAAAACAATTAACCAAGCTAGGCTACGCTAGGCTATGCTAGACTGCGCTAGGCTATGCTAGGCTAGCTGCTTCTAGATCATATCCTCCATAGAGCCGGTGTGCGGGTGTCCAATCCTGCAGGTGAGGGAGGAACCACTGGCTAACCACTACCAGGACCCACCGCCTCAGTCAAAGACATGCCAGTCGTTCCAAGTTACTCATCTCTCAGACAGGCAGCCAAGCAGAAACCCAGACCTGAGCGGCATCCTGTCCTTCACTCAGGTGAAGGGGGAGGTGAGGAGCAAAACCTCAGGAGTGTTCTGGAACACTGTCGGTGCTCTGTGGTTGGTTGTTTAGGAGGATGGGGCGCGAGTCCAGGATTCATTTGTGGATCTTCCAGTTCCTGAGGAGGGGGAGGGACCAGGTGGGAGGGGTCAGAAAGGTGGGGTCACCCCCCAGGAGTCTCCCCTCCGCCACCCACGCCTTCAGTCCTGCTGAGAGAGACCCTGGAGGGGGGAGGAAAGAGACCCAGTCAGGGGGGAGACAGGAGGTACAGTCAAAAGGGAGGGGGGAGGGGGGAGGGGGAGGTTAATAAATAACACCAGTTAGTGCATCACAACCAAGATGCAGTTTCAACCACTGCAGACACTAGGAAGTGTTAGCTTCATCAAGCCCATCACAAGTCAATATATGAACAGACGCTGTTACATGTCACACGTCATAGATGCATGTTATGGAGGCTCTGGTTAGAACACTTCAGGAAACCTTAAATGACAGGAAACCATGTCCTTCTTTGTCCCATGGGCGACTCCCCAGAGCGTGAGATCATTACCTCATCATTTGACACAGTACACAGCCTCAACACTGAGGCCCTTGGACAATATCAACAAAGTGAGTTGAGTTACAGAGACACAGGTAGAATAGGAGACAGACATAAAGTGGGGAAGAAACAGAGAGAGAGACAGAGAGGCACACAGAGAGAGACAGACAGACAGACAGACAGACAGACAGACAGACAGACAGACAGAGAGCAGGGGTCAGGTTAGGGTGAGTGGCAGCGTACCTGGGGGATCCTCCATGCACACAGGCCCGTGCGAGGCAGGCTCACTCATGGAGGGTCTCAGTCAGTGACACACAGCATGCCGCCCTCTCATCCTTACTGTGGGCGGAGCTCTCCTGGCTGGCCGTGGCTAGCGTCAGGCTGCCCGCGGCCCCGCTCGTCACACTCCTGCTGCGACTGGTCAGCTTCTTCAGCTCGCTGGCGAACGACATCCCCTTCCTCTTGTCCTCACGCACCATCTAAGAAAGAACACACACATATATGAGCTTTGAGATATGTGTATGTGAAACTCTTACTGTATATGACACACTTCAAGTGTGTGTGTGTGTGAGGTCACTACCTGTTCCTTGAGCTTGAGGATGAACTTCCCCGCCCCCTTCCAACGACTCTGGGCCTGAAAGACACACTCGTGGTCCGATAGGACACGCTGGAGGGGCTTAGGCGTTGACGACTTCTTAGAGCCAACCTCCTTAGCAACCTCCTCCATCAGAACATAGTCACAGGGGTTGGGGTTGTTGAGGATACTGCAGGAGTACTTAGCTTTGCTTAGGGTCTGGAAATAGAAAGGACACATTCATACTATATTGAGTAACTTATAAATAACAATGTGGATTCATTAAATATTACTAAGTATCCAAGAAGCATTTACATTAATAAATGAAATGTTTTTTTC
Source organism: Plecoglossus altivelis (assembly GCA_036571765.1). Lineage (NCBI taxonomy): Eukaryota > Metazoa > Chordata > Actinopteri > Osmeriformes > Plecoglossidae > Plecoglossus > Plecoglossus altivelis. Next base: position 10,413,262 of record BROE01000007.1, read on the forward strand.
TAGCATTGCAAACAGGAATCTATAGCGGTACATTTTTTATAGCTGTCTGAAAGCACTGTATTCAATTCAATGTCGCATCTGAGAAATTAACCAATCACATGCAGTGGAGTTCTTTGTCCACCAATCACAGAGTCCGTCCCGCCCACCTGCTGGATGATGTCCTGGGCCGTGCTGTAGCGAGGAGCCTTGATGACCGTGTGAGGCTGCTCCGGGGACACGTCATGCACCTGCACGAAGAACGTATCGTCCTCTACACTTCCTCCTCCCACGCTCACCTCCTCCTCTCCCTCCGTCACTGCGTTCTTCTCATTCAGCTTCTGGCAACACCACCCAACACACAAAGGATTTAATCCCACCCAGGTAGCATGTTGTTCACAATCACCAGTGGATGCCTGGAAAGAGAACCTCACTCCAGCATTAATGTTTGCTGGAAACACAATATCTCAGCCAGGGTCTTTAAAAGACCTGGTTTATGGAAGTAGCCTACCTCTTCCCTGGTCTTCAGGCAAAGCCTGCCCAAGTAGCCTTCCTCTGGCGGCCAGCTGTTCACCAACCTGACCACCTCCTCCTCAGAAGCTAGGGGGCGCAGCTGAGCACATCGCCCTTTACACAGAGGGACCTTCTCCTCACACAGGAAGTAGTCACTGGTACTTCCTGTCGATGACGATATCTGAGGAGGTAGAAAAGAGAGGGTGTTCATGGGTTGGCAGAGGTCAACAATGGGAGACTGGGGAGACAATGTGTGTATGTGTGTGTGTGTGTGTGTGGGGGGGGGGGGGGGGCTGACCGTGTCTAACAGCTGTTTGGCAGTGGTCCGCTCGTTCACAGACAGCACAGTGAACGGGGCAGGTCCAGGGACACCATGCACTGTGATCCTGTGCTGCTGTGCTGATCTCCGCTCCTCTGAACTAAACAGCTACAACACAGACATGCATCTCCTTATCATCCCTTACAAGGCGCAATAGATTTACATTGGGTTCTACCACCCTTCAGTTAAGCAGAGAGTCTAGTGTTGGTCTAACCATGGCAGAGCACAGGGCGCCCCCTGCTGGGCTGTCCTCTATCTGGCGGCTGTAGATGAAGAGGCTGGACACCTCCAGAGGCTCGTTATGCTGGGTCCTCAGCTGGATGTGCCTGTAGCCTAAAGCAACAGGGCCACACACACCAGGGTTAAGTAACTGGAGCCACAGAGGCACATTCGACCAAATAGGAACGACACCACACTCTGCTAATTCACCAGTTAACAGCGTGTACCATATACACTTGGGCTTTACCACTGGTAATTATATTTTTACACGATAGATTTAATGAATAGCACCGAAGCTTCATGCATCTTCGGTGTCGGATCAGTACGGGACTTGAACCGTGACCCTCCTGGCGAGCGGCAGCCTACCTGGTTTGAGAGCTCGTAGGGGCAGGGTTCTCTGGGCGGTGGTCTGTGAGCTGTTGTTCTCCACCACAGCGATCCTCACGAAGCACATCTCCTGGAAGTGCACGGAGAACTGGAAGTGCTCGTTCCACATGGGGTTGAGGGTGTTGCGGTGGATCGGCTTGGTGCGGAAGTGGCAGCTGTCCACTGGCATGCCAAGGATGTCCACCTCCACACACGGGCTGCCTGCACTGTTGCCCGGACACACGTTCTGACCAGACACGATCTACAGCGCACGGAGGGAAGAGCCTTCAGTCCATTCATCTGTGTCTCTGTGTGTCTGTTTATCTGTGTCTGCCTGTGTGTCTGTTAGCCTGTCTATCTGCCTGCCTGTCTATCTGCCTGTCTGTCTATCTGCCTGCCTGTCTATCTGCCTGCCTGTCTATCTGCCTGTCTGTCTATCTGCCTGCCAGGTTAGTGTGACCTTCTCCTGGGGTCTGCTGGCTTCCTCCCCAGGGGAGATGAAAGCTGACAGGGCAGCACTCTTGTTTACCCAATCCTGCTTTATGAGCTCGGCTCTCATTCACTGGCCCATGTGATGTACTGGCTGCTGTTTACCACTGCCAGCTACAGAACAGCATGAACACCATGAAGATCTCAAAACACTGTTTTAAAGGGGCCACATGGGACTGATTTAAACGTGTGTGTGTGTGTGTGTGTACAGGAGAGATGGTGTGTGCCTGTGTCTTGGAGTGAGTGTGTGAGTGTACGTGTCTGAGTGTGTGTTATGTGTGTGTGTGCTCACCGTGAGAGAGTATGCAGTGGGGCTCATGCTCTCCATGTCCCTCTCCAAGGGGCAGAGCTGCTGGTACAGGGGACAGCTGCGGTCCCACAGCACTGGTGGCTTCAGGACGTAGCCACAACCCCCGTTAGCCTCGAACAGCGCTGTGTTCAGCTGCATGGACTGGTCTACACAGAGGGAGGGAAAATATAGAGAAAGAAACAGGGATAGAGAGACAGATAGAGAGAGAGACAGAGGCAGAGGCGGAGAGAGAGGGATGGACGGGGAGAGAGACAGAGACGGAGAGACAGAGAGTAGAGAGAGAGACAGAGAGGGAGAGACAGAGAGACATAGCCGGAGAGACAGAGAGCAGAGAGAGAGACAGAGACGGAGAGACAGAGTGAGAGAGACAGAGGGATAGAGACGGAGAGATACAGAGAGAGACAGAGATGGAGAGACAGACAGAGAGACAGAATCGGAGAGAGAGAGAGAGAGAGAGAGGGACAGACACAGAGACGGAGAGACAGAGAGAGAGAGAGAGAGAGAGACAGAGACAGACAGACAGACAGACACAGACAGAAAGAGAGAGAGAGAGACAGAGATAGCAGTCAGCTGGATGATCTCCATCTCAAATCTTTGGTTCAGAACCCTGAAAGGTGGGAAGATTTGATATCTGACAGAGTTCTAAGACATGGAAGAACCCCCTCCCTTAAGAACGTCCTGTGTTTCATCGGCTTATCTCACATTCCTCCTCTCCGTTTAGGAGAAGGGCTGGCTCGGCCCAGTGGAAAAACATATCATCTTGCATAACAGCTCCAGACCTTTCTACATGTGTGCCTGGAAGACAAGACCCTAAAGCACCTCTGTCGCATCTTGACTGCGGAGGAGCCAGAGGTCAGCACGGGCCGAGGTTTAAACCCAACACACCCTCAAGATGAGACAGGGTCTGCCTGACTTTCAGACAGCACTGAGGTGAAACGGAGCACTTTCTACTCTCCAATACCAAGTCTGACCTCAAAGTTGTTGCTGTGTCAGGGTCAGATGCAAACCTGGTCTCTCTACTGGGCCCTGCATATTAACAACCCCCCCTCTCCACCTCCTGCTCCCTCTCTCACCGTCTGTCTGGTAGTTGAGCGCCACCAGCTGGATGCCGTGCAGCCAGAAGGGGAGGGGGTTGGGGTTGGCAGAGTCGATGCGCGTGGCGGCTGGGTAGGTCCTCAGGAGCTGGCAGGTGGTGTGCTGGATCAGCTTCTGGGAGTAGCGGCGACATAGACGCTTGGCGGCGTTCTCGTTGACGGAGGAGATGTGGTAGCACTTTGGAGTGCGGATGATGGCGCTCAAGGAGGTGCTGGGGTTGAGGACGGGGGACGTCTGCTCCTCCCAGCTCAGGCGCTGGCCTTCAGCGCCACCTGGAGGGGGGGACGATCAACAGCAGGGGGCAGAAGAGAGCGACAGTCAAACTTTGACTTTACAGCTGGGGTCGGAGGTCAGAAGCAATATGCGGTCCTATATATATATACCCATCATGACCCACATGTAACAAGTGTGTCAAAGTGCTGTTTACCAAAACTCTGCCTCGCCCATCATGTTTGGGACTTCCCCTGGTCTCTCATAATGGAGTTCTCAGTCTTTTACATCATTTAAAGATACATTTGACCAAAACAATACAGCCAATACAGCATTTAGCCTGCACTTACAGTAAGAGAGAGAGAGGAATTTTCTGAATGGAAAAGTTAACAGGCTTGTTCCCATGGAAAGAGGGTTGTGGGGGAGTCCTTGTCTATGTGGGTGTCCTGTCCTCTCAGGTCAGGTCGTGAGATCCATTAACACACACACACACACCCATACGTACCCTTCCCTTGGGTCCGGCCCTGAGTTCCCGCCTCCCCGGGGGTGCAGCGACCAGGAGCCGTGCCAAATATGGACTTCCTGCTCTTCCCTCTGTCTTTCCCTCGGCCAGAGCCCGAAGGGGAGAGCGTGGACAGCCCTGTTTCCCACACACACACACAAACACAGAGAGAACGTTTGTAAGGCCAGGGAATTGGGGCGACATCCCTTCTCTTCACCTCCCATCCTCCTCTTCCCTGTTTGTTCTGGCTTGGCTTGGGGGACTCATGCCCCTAGCTAGCAGACCTGCACCTGGATCAAATTTACCATCAATTTATAGCCTAGCTTTATTCCACTGAACTTTGATTCCAACTCAACTTTGATGTTTATCTCTCACGATTGGAAAACCACTAGAATAGTTCATGATATTCCTGAAGAGAAGAGAGACAGGGGGCTGAGGGAGGGAGGGAGGCTGAGGGAGGGGGGTGGTTGCGGTTACCTGGGAACTTGACAGCCTGGCAGTAGATAATGAGGTCTGAGAGCTCCTGGGCAATCTGACGGCTCTCCTTCTTGTTGTGGGGGAGGTAGAACTCTTCTCCCAGCTCCATGTCAAACACCTGGACAGAGACGCACGCATCCTCATGTGCCTGTTTCAATGAATTCTCAAGCTCCTCCAAGCTTCAAGCCTTGAAAACCCCAGTAACATTAGCCCCTTTCTCTGAAGCCTTGGCCTCATTGGCCCACTAAGCTCCTGCTTGGCACCGTGAGCACTGTTTGAAGGGCGGAGAACACAAGCTACCTTTCCTTTGCTCTGGGTGGGGTTGTCTGCTTTCCTCATCCTCTTGGGCATCTCCTCGCTCGGGGGCTCCTCCTTGTCGCCTGAGGACTTCCCATCAGGCTTGTCCTCCAGGATGTTGTCTGAGGGAGAGCGAGAGAGAGCTCAAGAAACACTCAGAGTTCCCTAGCCCTAGCCTTCATCATGAGGTCAAGCAGATACTCATGGACCCTGCTGGGCAGCAGGAAGGAAATATGCCTCCGATTCGTTCACACTTTCTTCCTTTCTCTCGCTCAATTTATGTGTTGACAGACTAAGGGAGAAAGGAAGGAAGGATACATAAACTAAATGTACACAGGAATTTGAAGAGGGATTGAGGGGGGTAACAGATTGGTTTAGAGGAGACTGTGGTCACCTTGGAGTCACTTATGTAAGCACATCCCTCGCTCATCATCATTCCTCTGTCTATGCTTGCAGACATCAATCAGCGGTGGAATGCTAATCGATGTCAGCTAGCGAGGCCATTGAAAGTGTTTTGTGATTGGACAACAGTTTCTATTCTCCCACACACATTCAACCGCACATACTCACACGCCCGCCACAACATGCGCGCACACACACACACACACACATCATAATAAGTTAGGAATGCTACAGATCGTTGTCAATCAATTCAGCCTGTCTTTTATCTGGACTGTGCTAGCATCCAGTCTGCTCAGTGTCCTGTTCAAAGAATCCCAAATTCCAAATCACTCCCTTAACTGAGGGTACTGAAAGGAACTTGACCTCGGAGTCTCTTCCCCCGAGAGCCAGTCAGCCAGCCGAACGTGTGTGTGTGTGTGTGTGTGTGTGTGTGTGTGTGGAGAGAGAGGGGCACACCAGGGCCTGAGAAACCAGATGGTTTTGTTTGGGTTCTGTGCAGAGCCTACGCCACCAAGGTCACTGCAGCCTATCAGAACCCAGAGAGGCTGGCTGGGCGGAGGGGGAGGGGGGTGATGTGTTTACACTACACTGGTTCCTGTGTCTGCGTGCGTGTGTACTAACAACACTCGTCCTACTGGATCATTAACCAAAACACACATTGTGTTGCTCCTCTACCTAGCCCTTCACCCTTTACACAGTATCCTCCTCCGAGAACCCCAACACATGTTTCACTCATGCTAGCTAGAGAGCAGGCACACACCCAGCACACATCCAGCACACACCCAGCACACACCCAGCACACATCCAGCACACACCCAGCACACACCCAGCGCACCACCCAGCGCACCACACAGCACACCATTAGCACAGTACTGCACAGATAAATTTGAGGTCAATACTTACAGCAGACCTTTCAATGATCAAATCTTACCTTTTGCTTAAATGACATTGATTGTTTAACATGTTTTTCCCTCAGGCAATATAGCTAGCTAGCACACACGCTGGATGGCGGTGGGGCGGGGGATAGGAGCATTAAGGGGGTCAGAGCTGGGGTAAGGGGGTGGGAGGGGGGCATGGGCTGGGCTGAGGGGGCTGGGAGCAGGGCTCAGCATGGGGCAGTAGCAGGGCAGGTGCGGTGGAGGTTTACCTTCGTGGCAGTATGAGTAAGAGGCTGTGGAGGCCGTGAGGACGTCGGCTAGAGAGAACAGGAAGAGGAGCAGGAAGGCAGGAAGACAAAGACATGGGAACAGTCAAGAGAGGAGAAGTACACAGGATCATGCATTGGAGGTCTTGACTTGGGTTAAAAAGACAGGAGCTTTGAAAGGTGTTAAAAGAAAGAACAGAATAACAAGAGTTCTACCAAGACACTTTTGAAGTTCTGTCAGTCCCGTTCAGCGTCATTAAGAGATTTAACTTGGAAAAAACCCTCCTGACCCTCTTTAACCACTGCAGACCATGATACCTCAGTCCTACTGTAGCAGTGTGTGTGTGCTTGCTGGCAGATCCTCCGCTCACCATCAGACAGAGATTCGTAGTCGTAGTCGTACTCGTCTTCGTCCTCCTCCTCCTCCTCGTTGGCATGGTTGCCAGGGGAACTTCCCCCCGGTGTTCCGTTGCTAGCCTGGGCCTGCATGTGTGCCAGCTGGTGAGCCTGAGGAACAGCGTCGCCACACATGTTCATCAACTGGATCTACGAGTGCGTGTCTGTGTATCTGTGTTTGAGCGAGAGTGTGCAAACCCGGACCTTCTGCTTGAGGATGTCTACCGGGGCCTGGTGGGCCTTGAGCTTCTTGTTCTTAAGCAAGATCTTGCCTCGGAGCTGGAGGGGCGAGGGGAGCAGAGGGTCATCTGAGAAGTCACTTTCAAACAGGAACCTGGTCACCAGACGCTCCCCGAAGACCGCCTTCAAAACACCAACACAGAGGGATGAATAAACAAACATGTCCAGCATGGCAGAAGACCAAAGGATCCTTATCAGTCTTAGTGGTGGATCCGTCAAGGGAACAGAACCTCTGAGAGGTTCTCAGAGACTTTAGCCAGCCGTTCCCCTGTGATTCTGACCGAAGCCTGAGCGAGATTTATCGAACTTCACCAACGCTGTTCGCCGAGGAGCTCATGTCGGTTTGACCGACGGAAGTTATGGTTGCGAACGTTGTCTACCTTAAAGATTTCGGCCATCTTGCGTTGCTGGAGGAGGGAGCAGTGGTTTTCGATGGACAGGATGACGGGCATGTCCGAGCAGACGAACGCAGTGCGGTTCACAGCCTCCACCACATCCTAAAGGATCATGGGAAACAGCAGCAGAGAAAGGCAGCTGTTTATAAAATGTCACTTAAAGTTGAAGTTTATGTTTATGGTTTGATGCATTTGACTGAAACGCCACCCTTATGATGCAGATGCCATAACAGATTCGAACTCACATTAAATACAGGCAGTTCCTTGTTTTTATTCTAAGCTGAGATGACATAAGGCCAATAGTGGTGTTATGTAGCAGAGTATTAAGATGGATGGAAAAACTACTCCTACAGCACAACTATTCCTACTAACTGAGGGAATCTTTCTAGCGTAACAACCTTGAAGGGGATATTGACAGGGTGCACTAACTTTGAAGGGGATCTTGGTGGTGAGAGTGTGTCCATGGTAGATGATAGGCATCCCATCATCTCCATCCCAACAGTCCAGCTCCACACTTCGGCAGCCTTGTAGCAGCACCTAAGCAACCACCCACACAGTCAGACAAGCCTAAAACACACCACACGTCTCTCTCAGGGGCAAGGAAATGAAGGTTCCTCCCTGTGTGTCTGACCTGACTGTAGAGCTCCACAGAGGACTCCCCCTTCAGCTGGTGTCCAGTCAGGTAGGTGTTGTGGGAGGACTCGATGTAGTAGTAGGACATGGGGTACTGGAGCTCCTCCACCTTCACCTGAGACTCCTCGTTCCTCGATGCAAAGTTCTCCTTGTCCATCAGAAACCTGGGGGATGAGGGGAGCAGGCAGAGGGGGGTCAGGCTAGTCACATGCAGACCACACGTGTACCTCTCAGAAGACTGATGGGGTTGTGCTTTTGTGACAGTTCGTCGCAGGAGATCTCTCTTCTCATGGAAAACGAAGGCAGTGAAATTCTGTACCTGGCAAATCCCTCAAAGGACATCCGACCCATTTGACGCTTGCTTGCGGATGGCTCAAATTTCTGTAATTGACAAAAATGACAACAAGATGGATAAATCAGTGTAATCAGCTGCACAATTTCCCATTTCTCTCTGCAGTCTACCATCCATCCATCCATCCATCCATCCTACCTGGATGATGCTGAGTATCTCATCATAGGTCAGATGTTCTCTCTGACAGTTGACCAGGAAGTCATTGAGCTGGGGGATAGCCAATCCCAGCACGCCTAGCGAGGCGTTCTCCACCCCAGTGCCGTTGGTGACGATGCTGGCCGCCGCGATGGCGTCAGAGATCTGCTTCTGGTTCTCGGACATCTGCTGGCGAGTCCTGATAAACAGTCCGAGGTCTGACCCATTCCGAGTCAGCAGGTCTGGAGAGGAAGAGGGATTGGTGGGGGAACAGGATGAACATGAGACGGAAAAGAGATTATTAGGACACAAAGAAAAGAGAGAGAGGGGTAGAGAGAGAGAGAAATAAAGAGGGAGGGAAGGGAGAGAGAGAGAGACAGACAGAGATGAAGTGAAAGCAGAAACAGTAGCAGAGTTGGCTACACACCCAGATCTGGCTGCAGGCCTGTGTCCTTGTCGTCGATGTGGAGGCTGGTGTAGAGAGGAGCCGACTCGGGGCCTGAGCGACTGCAGGCGTGGGTGTCAAACAACTCCTTCAGGTCCTTCCTGCTCCGAATGCTGCACAGATCCCACAGTGAAAAGAAGCCATTAACATGTGTCTGCAGCTGCGAAAGCGACAACCTTGAGAATAATGTGGTTTCGGAAAGCTTTGATAGAGATCCTGAATGGATCCATCATAGGATATATGCAGGGTATATTTCTTTCTGCTGGGGATGTGCTACGGTACATGAGTTATCAATTTGCCATCTATAGGCATGCCTATCGTGGAGTCCTGACATAACGAGGGATGCATATAGAGACTATGTCCACTCTACCTGAAGGACTTGAAGAGCTCCACAAACTCAATGAAGCTCATGGTGCTGTCTGAGTTCATGAGGTTCTGGAAGCCCTTGAAGCAGCCTTTCCCCCGGCCATGCCAGCTCCTGCTGCTCCATGCCCTGCACACCAGTTATTGGTTGAAGTCATTACATTTCCTCGATTTAAATTCATTCAATAGATTCAGCATTCGGGGACATGCAGTTCAGTTTTCAGGAGAAAAGAAACCACTATACAACTTGCATAAAACGCTTGTGCAGCACCTACGTCTGCTGCAACAAGATTTAACACCAAACATCCCTTAGTAAAACAATGCCAGCTGTACTGATTTGAGTCCGTCTCCCCTGACAACCATCTCCCGCCTGCAGTCTTACCCTGGCTGGGCCTTGGAGCTGCCGGACAGGATGGGAGAGGAGTGGGGCCGGGAGGAGCTGCTACTCCCCATGCTGCAGGAGGACGAGGAGGAGGAGGAGGAGGTGGATGACGTCAGGGAGGGAGGGGTCTTACTATGGGAGAGGGGGAAGGGGCCGGGAACACCCAGGGGACAGCTGTCCTCTGCTAACACACACACACACATGGGTCAGATTAATAAAGGAGCTGAGATCAAACTAGAGATGGGGAATGTCAAACAATGAAGGCATTTTAACAACCTGATGTATCATTGGTTTTAAAGTAAAGTCTTTGAAATGTAAACCATGGCAGTGGCAGTGGAACACCACCCCTGTGTGTGTGTGTGTGTGTGTGTGTGTGTGTGTGTGTGTGTGTGTGTGTGTGTGTGTGTGAGCAGTACCTGTCTCCTCCAGGTCTATGCTGTCTGACAGCTCTGGTCCGTTCCGTCCCAGACTCTCCTTACAGCTCTTGGTCTTTCTGGAGATCATCTCATCATCAGTAGCATCTCCACTGTCTGCCTGTGGACCAACACACACACACACACACACACATATATCAACACCAATGCCCTCTGATTACCTTACCTGGTATACTATAGGAAGGTACAAAACATAACTAGAGACAGTGTTGTATGTGCTAGTGACCAGAGGTCCTCACCCTGATTGGTGGCTTCTTCTTCTTCTTGGTGTTGGTGTTCATACCCAGTGGGCTGTTCTTCTGGGTACTGGCTCTTTCTGAACCACCAGCGCCCATGTTCCACCGCCGCCCACCAAACAGCTCAATAGCCTGGGCCAGGGTGGGGCCCTCGAACCTACCGTCCTCCTGGACAGACACAAACATTACAACATTACAGCAGTCACATGTGCAAACGCACAAACAGGTACCCCCCCTCACCCTGTCTCGTCCTCCCCATGGCCCAGACAGAGAGCCCTACCTGGTACAGGCTGACGTACTGCCTCCTGAGCCAGGTCAGTCTCTGGTCGGGGAATTTCTTCAGCTTCCTCATGGCGCTGACCAGCCCAGACAAGCCCTCGTAAAGCATACGAGCCGTGTGATTGGGTGCCACGAAGTGCAAAAGGCGGTTATCGGTGGTGGAGAGGCCGTACAGCAGGCTCAGGCCGTTCTCCTCGCAGGTCATGTGACTCAGCTTGTTCTGCAGACACACGGACTGAACGTCCACGCCAGAGTGACCGAGGAACACCGCCTGCAGGATCATGGAGAGTTAAGATCATACAGTTTCACACTACTGCAGGAAAGCCCTAGTTTATGAGAGAATATATGTAGAAAATTACAGTAAGTAACAAAGCCTTTCATTACCTTTACCACTCCCAAGTCCAGAAGCCCTTCTGCCAGCCCGCTGACCACTGCCTGCCCTAGAGCTGGAGGCTCCGGGGGGGAAGGGCCCCCACCCTGCGGCTTGGCCCAGGTCAGGGTGACATTGTCAGGCTGTAGCCTGAGCAGACAGCGGGCGGTCAGGTGACTCTCCTGGTCATAGTGGATGACAGTGGCGCCCTGCAGGAGGAACTGGTGCACGTCCGGCTGGAGGGACAGCACATACCAGGGGATGAGCTCCGTACTGTGGCTGAAGGCCTGATGGGTCTCCTCAGTGCCCTGGAACTCCACCTCCAGCTTCCCCTGAGGATCGGTCAGGTCCCCTTCCGAGTCTGACAGCTCCCCCAGAACAAATCTGGTTTGGGGAGGAAGGGTTGGAACGAGGGAGATGGGGAGAGGAGGGAAGGAGGAAGAAGAGAGAAAGGGGGTGACAGAGGGAAGAGGAGGGTGGAAGGAAAGAGGAAAAGAAATAGGAGAAAGGGAGGAAGAGGGGATGAGTTTGGGGATGGCCATTGGCCTTCAGGGTTAGGAATTCCCCTTCCAAGCTGTGTGTATTCATCACCACCACCTGCCTACTGAAGTCCCTTAAAAATCATTTAATCATCTTTTCAAATGCAGATTCATCCGGTAGCATTTGAGTCGGAACAGATTCTAACGGCAAAGCACCCATGCAATAGTATTTGCAAGTCAACACAATTCAATTACAGCAATGCGAGTTGCTTAAGGGCAAGTCAATTAGTGTCAGCTTCCACACAGCAGTCTTCTGGCAACTTACAAAACACGGTTTGAGTCTGACGCACTCCTGAAAGACTGGGAGCTGAAGGAGGAAGGGAGGGATGAGGGAGGAGAAATGAGGAGAAAGGTCAGGATACCATTGAAGACAGATGAGAAGGGGAGGAATGAGAGTTGTGCTGTTAGATCTTATCTCTCCCCACCAAACCTTTAACAAATGACCACTTCTACAGGAGGGCAGAAAGTACAGAGCCAAAATGGCGTAATTTTGGCCACTTCAACCTCAAAATGGATTCAGTAACTCTACGATGTGTCATCGACGTCCGTGTTGTGAGGACTACCAGAGCTTCCTTCCTGTCTGCACAGGAAACTGGAAGCTGTTATCCTGTTCTATTATCAGCTACCCTCGCTAGGTGTTTATTTGAGGCCATTATCCAATCCAGTATGTTCTATTTTCTGGAGCCAGAAGGAATTTGGAACGCAAGAAAGAAGAGATGTGAAAAGTCAGTGTAAACACGAACCACCTCTAGACAACATCACATACAGAATACCTCCAGGAACATGAGATAGTCTGGAAAATGTTTCGGCTTTCGGTGCAATCTATTATTCATTTGCAACAAAACCCATTTCTCTACAAATGGGAGATTTTGTCATCTTGTCATTTCTTTTAGCTTGTTTCGTAACGGAAGCATTGTTAACAGAAACTGTCAACAGAAACTGCTACACTGCTACACTTCAGCAGGACCGAATGTTATGTCAGGAGACCCATGGTCATGGAGTCAGAACTACAGTTGTGTATGTTAACCCCTGCTGCCTCACAACCATGGCTGGCTCTGTCGTTGCTAAGGGGATAGAAAGCGTACCTGGTCCTCTACGCCAGTTATAAAGCCCTTGTGTGTCTTTAGAAACCCTGAGAGCCAGTCTGCCCCGGTGTCAGGACACAGGCAAAGAAAGGAATTTATTTTCATACTTTTATACTTTATGTATGTAATGACAGCAATTCAGTGAGGGCTGTTTGAAAGCCTTCAGAGTGGAAAGGTTTAGAGGCACTGTGCGATTCGTGTGATTGACAACTCCCTTGAAAGAGAAAAGTCTTTCAAAGGGATGAAGGCTTATCACAAATGGTCTAATAGAAAACAAGAAAATATGCATTTGTACATTTTTGCACAAAAGCAGCATTTAAGGACATAACAGATCAACGCTAACCATCGCAAACCACACTCACGATGTTGCTTAGTGACAAACTACTGACCAAGTCCATCACCCAGTCAGACTGGTACAGGGGCGGTACTCACTGCTGCCTGCTTCTGTCCCGGAAAGAGTTCTTGCGGGACGCTACGCCATCTTTCAGAGGCGTGTCCTCCCCTTCCTCCGCCTCCAGGCTGCGGTTGCAGCTTCGAATGATCTGCAGGATGTTGCTGACCGTCGCTTCCTTCTCTTGACTGTGTAGCCCATCTGGCCCCACCCTCTGCAGGAAGTGCTGCTGGCCACTGTAGTCCGTCACGAACTACAAATACAAAGTTGTTAGCGTTGAAAAAACGCATTCAGGCGTTATCACGCATGTGAGCATGTGAACAGCTGTGCCGTACCTCCAGCGAGTCATCGTTGTGATCGCTGGGTGGGCGCAGGCTGATGATGCTGGCGGTTCCGTCCAGCGCGTCGCTCAGCTCCTTCAGGAAGACGCCGCAAAACGGCACTACTTTGCACCCTGGGATATTGAGTGCGCGGGTCACCACCTTCTTGTACTCAGAGGAGGACTCGTGCTGTGCCATGGCATCCTTCAGGCTCCGCATGGTCTCAATGTCCCCCTGGTCCATGAACTGCCACATCTTCAGAACTTTCCGAGACCTGGGAACAGGAAGGAGCAATCACAGCACATCAATAAACCGGTAAGGTTTCTATTTTGAAGATGTATCTGTGTGTGAATGTGGTTATGTGTACACGGGTTTGTATGGGCACAGCCCTACCTAAGCCCAGCCAGGAACTCCATGACAGCATTGTAGTTGCCCGTGTTCCAACAGCACTTGGCCACATGGACCAGGTAGGAAAACACCTCCCTCTTCTCCTCCATGGAGCTTGCTGTCAACACCAGCCAAGTCACCCACGAGCTCACCTGCAAGCACATCATCAACAGGGTTACATCGTTACTGCATCCACATTACTAAAACACCGTCAACAACACAATCAGTATCGGAGGAAGGTACTGCGTAAGTCATTGCAACATTTGCTGTAGTGTCTGATTAATAAGATGATTAAAGGGAAGCCAGGACACACCTGCCTCTGACTCAAGCCAAGGACGGAGGCAGCAGGAGTTAATGTTTTACACACCATGGACACAGACATGATTGATCATGAACCAGTTAGCGTAGATGCTCTGTGTGTGGACCTCAAGAAGACAGCGCATCTCACTGAAATGGAATTACCTCCATGTAGACCCCTGTAACTCTGTTGACTCTAGTCGCTCTCTAAATGAGTCATGGCGCTCTTTAACACCATCTTGGAACTGCCTCGAAAATAAGAACAGCTTCAAGGTCAAACTACTTTATTCAACGCTGGCTGTCACAGGTCCAAGAAAAATGTAACTGTCGTGTCACGATTAAACCTCCCCTGGCTGAAACAATGAGAGTTGAATAAACAGTTCCACAGGCGGTTGATAGATCAGTTCCTAGTGTGTGTGTGTGTGTGTGGGTGTGGGTGTGTGTGTGTGTGTGTGTGTGTGTGTGTGTGTGCTGGTGGGGTTGGTCTGGGCCTCTGCTAGGATCAGGGGGGAGAGAGGATCTCCGCATCCTGCTATCATCTCTGCTACATTCCCGCTCTCAGTTCCAGGTCTACAGTTACACACAGAGAGGCAAGCCAGCAGACCACAAGCTTAACCCCCACAGACATAGACAAACATACATCCCACAGATCCATTTGCTGGGTTATGTAAGACCTGGGGGGACTGCATAGATACTAAATAAAGCTACATGACAATCACAGAAACAAAGATCAGAGATCAAACCGCAGCCCCCAGGTTCTGCAAAGGAATGGGAGGGAGATGGACAGACGGCCAGCCAGGCGATGAGGAAGCGACCATACACTGCCTTCCATCTCTGGGGTGTCTAGAATATCATGTCCTGAATGACATCATCGCTCAGAATCCCCCTCGATTTGAACAAGGGCCTGTGTTACATTAGTGTCTGTCTCTCAACATCTTAACCATTCTGACTGGGGAGGTCTGTGGCTTGGCGACGGGGCGCTCTTTAAAGCCCAGAGAGACGAACAGATCAGAGAGACCAGAGCAGAGCAGACCAGAGCAGAGCGCATACTTGGCACAGCTTTTGATATTCCAGATAGCTGGCTCTCTAGGTGAACTTGATAATGAGAGATCACCGAGTCCAAAGATATTGCACACTCCAGTACCTGTCTATGATATTACACTAGTCCAGAACACCCCAGTGCCTGTCTATGATATTACACTAGTCCAGAACACCCCAGTACCTGTCTATGGTCCTATACTAGTCCAGAACACCCCAGTACCTGTCTATGTTGAGTCTGACATGGCAGGTTAGGAGGTTAGGTTATGTATTCCCGACGTAATCCTGTCTATTGAACATGATATGTACACATGATACCTGTACAAGGTTGTTACATTCTGTAGAGGAGAAATTAATGGAATAGAAATTCCTGTCTGACTATTTGATATGACCGCAGATCAAACAAGCACATCATTTTATAAGAACATCTGATCTCCTGCGTGCGTGTGAGTGTGTGTGTGTGTGTGTGCGCGTTTGCGCACTTGCACGATGAGAGTCTGTCTCTCATTGACGTGAGTGTTACATAATTAAGGTTGACAGAGAGTTATTCCAAACTCAACACAAAGGTGCGTTATGTTAGCCAGACCTAACTGCTCCAGACAGTCGTTGGTGATCAAACTGTTGAACATGTCCATAGCTATAGGTCTCATTCATGGCTAAAAGCCAGCAGCCTCAAGGTCAACTGTAAAGACTGTATAACTGTGCTTCAGTTTGGTGAAATGGGACACAGCAAAAGCCCACATCACCTATGATCTTGTGGGGGTGCGATCGCTGTGTCTCTGTAGAGAACAGTCATTAACTCTGGGTTCATATGCCCAAATATGGCTGGGATGCACATTTTGGAAAAATAAACCTCCCCCCCCCCCCCCTCTTTCTCTCCTTCTCTCGCTCCTTCTGACTAAATGAGAACCAGCTGATGCGGAGGCATGTGACTTAAAGATGACATCATCATTTCCACCCTGCGGCCGCATGGCTCCGTGCCTCTCTTTCTCCAGCTGGCCAAGATGTTTCTCTTAATTGTTTATCCTCAAAGTCAATCAGCGTAGGATCGGTCAGAGAGTCCTGGCAGCGCGTGAAACTCGACACTAACTAACAGAGCTCTGTGAAGCAAGCTGGCAGGGCCAGACCAAATACAGCGTGACACACACACACAGGTCAATCCTCAAAGGGAGGAACTCTCCATGTTTAAGATACCTCCCAGATTAGAAGGACATCTTTCTGTGGATAGCTGTCCCTCACAAGAGGGCTGGTGGATTATAGGCCCAAACAGAATGTCATACATCAGGAATGTTGCCTGATCAGGACTGTTGTTTGAATCTGATTCTTTGAGGGTGGTTTGGGACAGTTTAAATCTCAAACTCAATTGAATCAACTTGATTCAGATGTGTCGTAATCCACTTCGATCCAATCAACCCGAATGAAAGGAAACAGAATCACCTCGTTGAAGCGTGTGACCAGGTCCTCGACAGCGTTGCGCCGTGCATTCTGGGTGGGCATGGCGGGGGCGGAGAGCGAGGCCTTCAGGTTGGGGTGGCGTCGCCCCCCAGGGGGCTCGGGGCTGCCCAGGTCGTGGGTCAGGAAGCAGAGGTAGTCGAGCGGGAAGACCCGGCGGTACAGCCGCTGCTCCTGGTCTGTCAGGATGGCGGCGATCTCTTCTGGGAACTGGACCAGGTGACGCAGGTCGGCCAGCTCCTTACTGATGCCCGTCACACTGGGGGGGAGGGTGCTGACGGAGCTCGCCATGCTGCTGCACAGCTGGCGCTCTTAGAGAGAGAGAGAGAGAGAGAGAGAGAGAGGGAAGGAGAGGGAGGGAGGGAGGGAGGGAGGGAGGGAAGGAGGGAAGGAGGGAGAGAGGGAGACGTTAAAACGCGCAAAGTTTCAAGAAACACTGTCATGAACCAGCCTAAAACCCTGCTTCAGAACCCTAAAGGGCCACCCCCCATTGTGATTACCACGGCAGGTAGTGACAATGGATGGAGCACACACACAGACTCCTGTTTGGGTTTCTGAATGAGTCATTAACTTTTGTTTGTGTGACTGTATAACTCCCATCTTTCATCTTCCCTGTTAGAAGTCATAACTCCACTCTCCTCTTTATTGATCGCCGTCTCCAAGTCTCACACTGAGATATTGATCCCTTGAGCATGGGAGCCAGACCAAGAAGTAAACAGCAATATATCAGTGAGGAGGTGTTTAGGAGAGCAAAATGAAGATGACAGAGGAGGTGGCAGACCAGTTAGATCCTGTTGATATAAGGATTAAGTGACCATGACTGCACGCGTGTGTGGGTGAACATGCTGTGTGTTACTGTATGTTAATACAATCAAGGGAAACTATGGAGAAATACACCCAATACCAGGAATAAACCCACTCCTCTAGATTCCAGGAACAAGCCCGCTCCTCTGGTCACTGTCAAACATCACGCCACGGCGAGGGCTGGGTGTCCTGGGTCACCCTCAAGATGTGCTACAAGTAGCCATGACAACCACAATAACCAGCGGATGAGAGAAAAGTTGCCTATTTATACTGCTTGATTTGTGCATCCGGACGCAGTAGCCACCATTACGAACACACAAACGTGTGTGTGTGTGTGTGTGTGTGTGTGTGTGTGTGTGTGTGTGTGTGTGTGAGACCGAGGGAAAGCCGGTGCCTGTGTTTACAGAGGCAGGTGTAAGCTATTTGTCACATTTAGGTCTGAGCACACAGCACATCCTGCAGCAGGACTGGATAGGTGGTTCTAGAACCTTCCAACTTCCAACAGAAGGTTCCGAATCTAGACAGAAGGTTCTAGAATCCATATAGAGGGTTCTAGAATTCATACAGACTGTTCTAGAATCCAGACTGAGGGCCTTTTCTAAATACAGTGGTCATGAAGTGGAGCAGTGGCCTAACTCCAGTCTGTACCTGACCTCTCTTCTAGAAAATTCTGAACAAAAAACGACTTTGGTGACAGAAGATAAGAGAAAATCTTCCATCCTTTTGTCTGGATCTGAATGACTATTTCTGCTGGGCTTTTTACAAGCTGCCTCCTTTTGAAGTGGAAATGACAAATATTTATTGATATTTATTCCATTAACATCGCAACATAACGCCCTGCAGTGCCCCCTAATCTTTATGCACGGGCGGTTTAATGAACAGATTGGAGTTTCATAAAAGGTGTGTGTGTGTGTGTGTGGTTCAGTGGTTTTATTTTAGCTAATGTTAGCGAAGATCCTGCTTGAGACAAGGGCAGGCTGTTTGGACGAACACCCTGCTGTGAATCGAATCTCCTCCTAGATCACACTCATACTCTTACTCACTCTCTTACTCACTCACTCACTTACTCACTCACTCTCTCTTTCTGTCTCATACACACACACACACACATACACACGCAGGCACGCACACAGACTGTGTTCTACTGCCAGATGAACCCCAAACCTCTCAACCTGTAACAGGGATCAGTGAGTCCAGATCGGTTTTTTTCTTTGTTGCTCAGAACTAAGACATATGTGTATCTGGGTTCCCTGTGGAGGATGTCCTCAGAGCTGCAGAGCAGCTATTTCACTATACTCAGCTCTAAACAGTCTCGACTAGACACAGGCCCAAATCACAAGTCAACAACAAGCAATCAAGGTAGGAGCCACTGCCTTCCTCCCAGCAAATAGGAGGATGAATCACCAGCTATTCAAGCTTAACTGGGCAGAGAACCTTGAACACAGTGTCTGCAGTTACTCTCTCCTACTGCTTCCCAAGACTGTTAGCAAGTGTTCAGAGCCAGCTGCAGTAAGTCAATGTTCAGTGGAGGTTGGAACTGAACACTGACGGCGTGGAGAGTAAGAGGAGAGGTTACAAGTCAACACAAGCATGTTCATTTAATAACTATGTTACTATGTAGAAACTCCTGCAGGAGACTTCAGAGCAACAGGTGTCTTCATGTAGCCTTTCAACAACAACAACAACAACCGCATCAGAATTCCAATGTAATACCAAAGTAAATCATCTTTGTCAGTATTTACAAACACAATTGTTAGATTATGAACACTTTAGTCCCCTTCTTCCCCTTATGTCTCCTCATCGACCTGATTTATAGTCACATAACAATAAAACCAGGTTTGTGAATCGTCAACCTTCCCAGCCCAGCACAGTCTGGAGCCTCATGCAGGGAGAAATAAAACGTCTCAAGGTCTTTTATAAAAAAATTAAAAAAAACATTTAAAAAAAATGAAAGAAAGAGCCAGTCCTGGAAGAAACACAGTAAAGGCAGTCCTGACAGGAGCCTCTCAGAGCCACACAATCACAGAATGTTCTGCTGGGTTCGAAGCCCATTACTAACCACCGGAGGCACCAAGTCCTACCCTCCAACTTGACTGAAACTGCCAGTACAACAAAGGAAACAACAACAGCGAGGCAACAATAAACAAACCAACAACTCAACGCAACTAACAATGCAGCTGTTGACTTACTGATGAGCTTGAAGTCCATCCTGTGTGAATGTTTCATGATTGGTAGCTAGCCTAGCCGGGCTAGCTTGTCCTGTCGCTCTCACTGACAGTCAGCTGCAACGGCGAGGTGCACTTGTCTGCAGCTGAGCTGCTGAATGCTGAGTCTCTGGTGTGACTGCAGCTGCTCTCTCTCTCTCTCTCCTTGCCTCAGCTCTGCTCACTCCCCGCGCTGCTGACACGCAACATACCTCACAGCCATGCGCTAGTCCAGCCAGCCAGCCAGCCAGCCAGCCAGTAGGCAGTAAGATCTAAACACAGGTCAGCTCACCATTCCCCTCACACACACTGGAAGACACACGTACACGTGCACAGACACACACACACACACACACACACTCCATATTGCTTCTGCACCTACTCACACAATCAACGGCTCTCCAACTTCAACTCCAGCTCCATTTCCCCCAGCCACACTTCCCCACCCCTGCCCTCCCCACTTCCCCCGCCCTCCCTCCTCTCCCTTACATCACCCCAACCCCCCTTCCTTCCCCCTCACTCTCTCAGTTTAGCCTCACATGGACAGGCAGTGTACAAGATCGCGGACCACATCACTGAGTCTGTCACTCACAAATTTGACTCAGAAAAGGAGACGTTTCGGTACCTTGAGCGTAAACGGTATTTTATGTTTATAAAAGTCATTTAAATGTGTTTACTAAATAAAGCTAGCTCATGAACAACAGATTACCATTTACAAACTCTTCAGTTCCCTGTCTGCCTTCAATGTCACCATACGCCTACGACAATGACACAATGTACAATAAACCACAGCACGTTGGTCGGAAGCCAAGCACAATGACATCCTCAGTGGAACAACAACACACAGACACACAAACACCAACAACAGACCTTCACCTTCCCCCCATTATGAAACATAGAGGAGACCTGCATAACACAGGGCTCCCACCCATTCATCCAGCCATGTACTTTTCCTCCCGGGCTCAGACAGATGACAGTACACACACGCGCGCGCGCACGCACACACACACACACACACACACACACACACACACACACAAACACACACACACACACGATAGTACTGAATAGCCTGACAGTACTGTTCCAAACAAGAGCAAAGGAACCATTGTTGTTCTGCACCTGCTCTTTCTCCAGAAGAAGCAGAAAGTAGTCTGACAATGAGCTACAGAAGTCTAGCTAGAAGGACCCTCAGCTGCACATTCAACATAAACTAAATAAACAATGCTATCTATCAGCGGACACAACCTGGGCATGCGCTCCCAACCCTGCTACCATGCTTACATGAAACCAAAACAACTGTTTCTCATTCATGACAACCTGCCGGACAGTGATCTTGCATATAGTTTTTGTCATCTTTCTCTTTCTTGCTCACCCTCCCTCCCTACCCCCCCCCTCTCCCCCTTTTTTTCTCTCTCCATGTCATCTTGAGGTACTTCAATGAACCTGGCTGACCATGCTTCCAGCAGTGCCCCTGCCAAGACTTCCTGAGCAAAAAAATAATCAATCTAGCTTTCTGACACCAGCCTGAACCTATTGGCCTGTCTTGCTGGAGAACTCTGGCAAGCTTTGAGAAGCTGTGGTTCGTATTGTGTCTGAAAGCAGCGGGTTAGCTACTGTACACTGTCTTCACACTGCCCGTGGTGGTGTAATGTAAAAACAACAGTTGCTTCATACTCTACATCAGGGATACTCAATTAGTAGCCCAAAAGGTCCACTAAGTCCAGTGTGCAGAACAGTGATGGTTTATTTTTATGGCCCTTACCTTAGAGTTCTGGGGGAGAATTGTGTTCAAAGTTGTCAGTGCTTTGTGTCAGAGTGACGTTTCACTTTACCACTTGTGACAAGGGCAACCGTCTCATTGCGGATTAAACACGTCGGTTTTGTGCTCCCCACCCGCAGCACATATGCATACGACATATAGCCCACTCTGTCTGAAATGTGTGATTTTAGGAATCGACTTTTCGCTTTTCGTCGGATTAAATCAAGCCATGACGTTCGCTAAGGAAAAAACAGGTACCGTTTTCAAATCGATTAGCCTGCGTTGTAGTGAATGACACACACAACCGGCGTGATCCACGTAAATTGCGGGCAACGTTGAGAGAGTTGTCATGGTGATTACCGTTACAGCCCCTGATTAGACCTTTGGATTGGACACGGAAGATCGAAACTGTATCTAATAGAAAAAGATAGGCAATAGCGAGAAATCACGCAAAAATGAAAACTCGCTTGGATCATAACTAAATTAGAACGTTGATTTTGGCTTTGGTATAAATTGTATTGCGTCTAGGTCCGGACCGAGGTCCGCCAATTAGTGACCCTGTTCTAGATGAAAGATGCAGTAAAGCGGAGGTGTAGAAAAGATGGGACTAGTCCTCAGTGGGCCCCACTGTCGATAATAGATGTGGATACTACACACTCATATTTATTTCATTTATTTTATTCGACATTCAATATTATATTTTTTTGAGCAGTTTATTATTTCTCTGCTAATTCATTTCTGTTACTTGCATTCTTTTGTAGGGAATAAAAATACATTTAGATTGGCACAATTCCAGAACTGAATGATTTTGAATGTCTGAATGGCATACCAAGTAAGGAGTACTTCACCTAAGTCATCTCCACTGTAAGTCAAGGGGGAACAGTCCCTCACACTCTCTGGCCACCCTGACCTGACCTCGACCCAGGTGCTATTCCAGACCAGGCCAGAATGTGGGGTTTGCAGGTGCCAGTATTTCACCCTCACCACCAAGACCAAGTGGCCTTGATGTTCCACACAGCACAGTGTGGCCCAACACACAGCCGTTAAAGTCCACATGCCACCCATGTCCCTTGAAGGCCCTCTCTGACAGCTCCACATCCACTGTCCATGTGAGATGTGATAGTCTCCTAACCACACACCACCAGCACGGAAAAACACTATGACATCAGGTATTGCATGTCCCAGCAAACAAATATTTAGTCTGGGAAACTTGCTCAAGCAGCCCTGGTTTACTGTTAAGATGGATCATTAAGAATGATTCCTTGCGTAAGAACAAGAGCATAACATGCATCACAAAAACCTTTAGCATACAACCCCTAGGACCTACCTCCAAACCTCCTCATCCCTCCACTAAGGATAAACAGGGATTAAAAAAACACTTTCCCCCCAACATCCCTTTACCTTTTTGTTTTTACAATGTATACAAACTGCTGACCAATGTTCATACTTTTAGTTGGTTTTCTATCTATACTAATGCCTACAGTGTGGAGTAGGATATCTAGGTGCCTGTGTTGACTCACGTTCTAGGTGAAATGGGTTGACTAACACGCACATCCAAGAAAGCACAGCATGTCACTGATCGTCTCATTCTCACTTCACCACGCTTCCATCAAGCACAACAGCAGCCGTCCAATCAACAAGCCCTTCAAAGGCTAGAATAACCAAAGGCGCTTTGCGCAGTCTTCAGATGAAACCACTTCCAGCACTCACTAATGGAGGAATGCGCCAACAATTAACCCGGGACTGAAGGGT
Source organism: Plecoglossus altivelis (assembly GCA_036571765.1). Classification (NCBI taxonomy): domain Eukaryota; kingdom Metazoa; phylum Chordata; class Actinopteri; order Osmeriformes; family Plecoglossidae; genus Plecoglossus; species Plecoglossus altivelis. Next base: position 10,436,272 of record BROE01000007.1, read on the forward strand.
CTGTCCGTGACTCAGTGTGTCAAAACGCCTGCCTTCGTCTGCAGACGCACTGTCACCTGGCCCCAGTCCAGCGGACTTTCAGTTCAGCCTGAGAGGATCAGCTTACTGCCGCCGCACATCAGCGAGGGAGCAAGAGAGCTGTCGCCAGAGAGAGGGGAGCCTGCCAAGGTCATATTACTGGGAAGACACTCAGTGACAGAAGAGTTGGGGGGGAGAGAGAGATAAACACAAAGAGAGAGAGAGAGAGAGAGAGAGAGAAAGAGAAAGAGAGACTAAAAGAGAGAGAGAGAGCTGATAGACGCGAAGGAAAGGAACCACTCGAACTAATCAAAGGCATATTATTGTTTTTATATTTAAATTTCCAGCCGTTTTCCGACAGGGCGAGCGGGTTTTACACCTCAGCCTGCATGTGTCACGCCACTTAAAATGAGAGGATGAATATATTACTATAAACAGTGTGGAAAACGGCTGCCTCTCACTCTCTGGATGAGGGTAACCATTTATCTGAAGATGTGGGACATACACACACACACACACACACACTAACCTTTGAGCATCGCCTGACCAGTGGAGCCCACTGGGACGCAGGGCAGAGCAGAACGGGCAGTGAGAGCAGTGGCAGCCTCCAGCAGGGCACCAGTCACGTGAGCACACACAGATGTTCTCTGGGAGCTGGCACGGAGGAACCTGGCATACACACACCAGCCAGGTTAACTTCACTGTCCAACACACATAACCTGGCATACACACACCAGCCAGGTCAACTTCACCATCCAACACACATAACATCATCACACACCAGCCAGGTCAACTTCACCATCCAACACACATAACCTGGCATAAACACACCAGCCAGGTCAACTTCGCCATCCAACACACATAACATCACAGAGTTGCCTTTGGAATGGTTTAAAATGGTCTTCATGTAAAAAAATTAAAAATGTAACATCTTTTTTTCAAAATATTAATTTTTTCTTGTAAAGTTGGGCCTGTGCGTGTGCATGTACAATATCTCACATAACACTCATGTATGGATGTATATTCTCCTACCTAGGTTGAAAGGGACAGTGCCAGGGTCCAGGGCAGGGAGATGGCCATGTCACCCTCAGACACACACACCCAGTGGAGAGCTGGAGCGGCCGGCAGGGGTGGGGCTGCTGCTTCTCCACATTCAGCACATGGCCAACCTGGGAAGAGAAAACAAACGCCTCTATAGTTACAATCCTGAGTAACCACCTGCGTTAGTATCTGTTAACAGCAGGATGATTTTATTACATGACGACACATGACTGTTCCACAGATTTAGTACAGCTACAAAGTCTTGTACGTCTCTGTAGATATAAGCATCTGCTAAATGAATACAATCAAAACAAAATGTAAATCTGCCAACAGAAGAGATATCCCTGAAGCTGAGTCTAAGAGAGCAGACACACCATCACAGGGGAGACAGAATACTGAAGAAGAGAAGAACCGGTCTGAGCTTGGGTCTGTGCTGTCAGTTACAGTCGCTAACCACCAAAACAGTCCAATAGTTTGAATGGATCCTTCTGTATGCAAAACCTGCCAGGAATGCAAATAATTCTGGATAACACAGTCCTCTACAAATAGACTAAATGTACTGGCCATCATTGGTATGAAATTTAAATAGTTACATTTGTCAACAGTTTTTAGGTAGTGAAGAAATGAGTTTACCGAGGAAACATGTTTGGTTGATTAGCTGTGTTGGTATATGTTAATACGCATCACTTGTTACATGGCTTATTGCACTCATCAAATACAGATGTGCTTAAATTGTGCAGTACTATTACAGTTCACTGAAATAATGCTTAACTCCCCCTGAAAAGCAATGACGTTCAAAGCTATTGCATCATGTATACTTGCATGCCTTTGGTAAGTCATCAAATAAAGCAAAGAAGCCATGAAAAGAGATTGATTATTACTCATTCGACAAAGATACTCTAAAAATGGCCCGGACATATTTGTCGGTACCTTAGAAAAGATAATAGCCGACAAATTTGAGCACATCAATATAATCTTTTCTTTTCAACAGATGTCTGGGAACTTCAGTCTAAACTTCCACCACTGAGACTCACAAAGCAAAAACACATGTATGGCAAAACAATGTCAGTGTCAAAAGTTGTTCTCATCATAATAAACCCCTTAAACTCTTTCGGGAGATGGAGACAGAAAAGCAAAGCGGAGCCTCAACAAGAGAGTCCCACCATCTAATTCACTTGCGTCTCGTCTGGAGGGTGGCCCGTCTCTGCAAATGCTTCTCAAAGACATGATTACGGCCCTGCTGACCCTGAAGCTCTGCTCTCATGGCTGTTTCCAGAAAACCATTAAGATTATGTCCTCACTAGGATGGACAGAAGGCCTCATTATGGCTAGCCTTGCCCCGTGACTGAGTTTTTTTACTGTGAATGAGTGAAAGTGATTGGTTTCATTCAAGGTCTGACTACCCCAGGGCACTGTCCATTTCCTGGGTACTACTTCACACTCTCAGCCTCATTTCCTTTATCAGTGAGTGGTCTCTCGTTCCCAGATAGATAAGAGTCTAACACAATTGTGAAACAAGGAGTCACAGCAAAGCTTGGATTCTGCTATTTACATCTACAGGTTTGTTGAGACGAAAATTAAACATTTATTGATCACGCGATGACACACGCGTGGTTGGAGTGGCGACACCAGCGCACGCACTCAAACAAACACACGTGTGCGCTTGAGGGTCAACCAATGAAATTCTCTCTGCTTTTCTCTCATCCGTTTGTCCGTCCTTCAAGGGTTGTCAGTCATATCAAGTCGAAGTGCTCATCCGTGTCTTGGCCATGTCCTCTGCAGTGAAAACCTATTTGAGCATGCGGAAAACATGAAAACCTGACCCATAAAGGCCCTGGAGAGCCTACCTGAGCAGCAAACAGTGACCCAAGCAGGAATTCAACCAAGCTCCTTCTTGTAGTGAGGCGACACTGCAAGGAACCGTTCCACTGAACCAAATATAATTTTGTGGAAGTGATCAAGAATGTATATCAGAACGTGACCCATGATTCCAGCAATGTTTGCCTGTCACTGCACTACCAGCCACAGTTAAAGGACTGTCGTCCCTGGCCACATGAAATAAGGCAATGGAACACTATGCACCCAGGGGTCAGTTCACACACACACACACACACACACACACACTCCTAAAACACACATGCACACACGTCATTGCAGCACAATAGCCAAGTCTCCCTAGAGACAGCATTACTCTTTTGCAATACTGTTCATGCCATATAGCGAGCGTACATTTTGTACTTTACACATTTCATGGTTTCTGCTAGGATCAAATCAGCAACACCAGACAGCACAACACCCTAACCTTACTCCTTTACACAAGACCCCTGAAGGCTGCGTCTGAGCCAGGCGCTGGGCACACCAACGGAGGAGGAGGAGCTACCATGGCAAGGCGCTGGCCTGCCCGACAGGAGCATCTTGGGGTTCAGAGCCTTGCTGAAGAACACAAGGCCTAGGAAGAGTCAGGAATCGATCTGCCAACCTTGCTCTCAGCGGGGTAACCTCTCTGCAAAGACACAGCTGCCCCTGTGCCTTCATTTATCATGTCATGTCCCACCGTGATCCGCATGTAGTAAAAATGTTTATTCATGATTATTATTAATATTATTAATAGTGAATAATAATAATAATAATAAAGTATTATGCATCAGCATCTCAGGGGTGATGCCTCAGACACAATGTTGGTCTCTTAACTGCAAGGATCAATTCATTCATCACCCCAGCAACAAGGATTAGAGCACTCCACCGAGCTTAGCAACACAATTAGTCTCTTTCCTGTTCTCCTCTGTTGAAGTTCGTCAGACAGGAGACTTATATAAGACAGCCAACGGTACCACTGACAATTCTCAGCCTTCATTTGAGAGTACAGAACTGCGTGCCTGGGTTGTCATTGAATGTGACTGAACAGTTTACTTAGCGATAGAATAAGAACATCCCCTGGAACAGTCTGGGCTTCTTCAACTATAATAAGAAACTCTGAGAGGAAAACAAACTCTACTTCCACTGAGGGAAAAAAAAAGAAAAGAAACCATATCTGCTTACCTGATATATGGACTGCAGGTGCACTCAAATGACTTAGATGTATAAATGAAATGACATCCATACCGGTCTGTATAAAGTCAAAGTCCGTTTCAGCTCCGGGTTCAACTTTTCAGTTTGTGTATCATGACTTCCTGTTTATGATGAGTGCTCCAGAGGTAATGATGCTGGGTTCTCTGGACCCTGTGGGATGGGCTTCCTGTCTGGCCCCTCGTCTGCAGCCCGTGTCAGATCTCAGAACGGCCCCATGGGATGGGAAATCTACCAGGCCACCCTTTCAGGAAATAGCAGCAGTCAGGAGTGCTAACAGTCATTCACCCGGCCATCCCACAGGTGCTCAGCACCGACACTAGCCAGCATAAGGCAGCATGCGACCTTTTGGCCTGCATTCTGGTCTAAACGCGCATGGGAGCAGTTTGAGAGCAGCTGTTGAATACAGGTTGTTAAAAAGGCAGTTCATGTTATACTTGGTTGATTTCTTTTAGATGTGTGCATTTCCACTAAATGATCGTATACACCAACAGATGGATAGGTGTGCTGGCAAAGTAGTAGCATGATCCGCAAACATACTGTGGTGAAGGTCCAGCAATAGTCTATGTATGTCCAGATGGTTTATGTACAGTTCAAGGGGGATTGGAACAAAGAATGTGGACTTTGAACAGCTTCTGGTCTCCAGTGCTCTGTCTGGTAAAAGCCCAGGATAGCTGTCATGCCAGCCTTATCTAGATTGAAGGGGCAGATAGCAAAGTAGGACCAACGAGGGACATTCTCAACCCTTTCAACTCTGGGGTCGACCGGGGACCGCTGACTGACAGACTACCCTCCCTTCACACTTTGTGTTGGCTACGGCAAACTGGGAGAGTTTGAATTTCTTATAAGCGCAGCACTAGAAACAGAAGACAGACAGATGAGCATCACAGACCATAAACACTTGGGGAGATATTCTCTGAACTGACAGCCACTGTAGCTGGAGTCTTTCACCAAGACCACAGTCACTTATGACATACACACCGTCAATTTGAACTGTGCTCGTTCTATATGCAGTAAGTGTGCAAGTCCGCTATCCACCTTACTGGAAACTGAGTGGGTAAGCTACAGGATGGATTCTGTGAGTTTCAAACTGGTCACATGAGAAAGAGTGGGCCAGAGACTCTGTGAGGCTACACATGTCTAACTGTAGAGAATGTGGCACAGAGTCTGACAGACACATAGCAGCTGGGGCACATCCAGTCCTGTACTGTTCATCCTCACCAACAACACACACACACGCTCTCACAGACACGCTCGCATGCATGAACACACACACACACACACATGCTCAAAGACAGGCTCACATCCATGAACACACACGCACACACAAGCACATGCACACAGACTTCAAAACAACATTAGCAGGTCGTCCTTAAATAGGGGTGAGCTGACATTTCAAACCTGTTTTACTTGGAGGGGAATTTCCTTTCTCCTCTCAGGTTTCCTACGGCAGCCAATCGTACACACTCCCCATGTCATGCTCTATAGACTATTATTTCTACAGCTCAACATCCAATGCATTGCTGTTTAATAGATTACATAAACTCTAATCCAGTTGGATGACTTTAAAGGTGTTATATTCCACCACTTCAACACAATAAAGCCCAAATCAGATGACTGCATCAGTCAAGCCATTAGGACCAAGATCCAGATCCCTGATGATTCTCCTGCCTGGCAACCCAACTGCAAGCCATCCATTCTGGGCAGGGATTAGCAAGCAAGGTGGCAGGCTCTCAGGGACCAGAGGGCCAAGGGGCCATAGACCAGCATGATTTACATTCATGTCAGAGCCAACAACCATAAACTAACTGAATACTATGTGGAGTTTAATATTCTGTAGTCCGTTTTGATGTTTGACCACACATTCTTATCATCCCCAACCTCTCTTCTCCTCCATCACCCTCACCTTCTCTTCCTGCCTCTTTTTCTCGCTGTTCGTCCATGTCCCTCTCTCTCTTTGATACTTCTGACCCTGAAGACCCTCCTAGCATTCCTTGTTCAGGGTCACATGACCCACACAGAAGGCAGCTGCCTCTGATGTATGGCAATAATGAGCCTGGCGTGAGAGTAGCTGATACGCTAAAGATACCCTCGCCCTACGTCACTCCCAGCTACAGTACAGATGGAGAGAAGTGGTACAGCCAGGATGGGCTAAAGTTACAGCAGAAGACAGAGGAAAAGTATTTCTGAGTCAGAGAGGGAGAGAGAGTGTTGTTTTTCATTGGGGGCAGAGGGGGGCATTCTGTAACAAAGTTCAGAGCATTACATCCACCAAGACCTGCCAGGAAGTAAGATGAACACCCCATCCCACTTCCTTCAGAGGACACCAGCTGTCATTAGATAATACAATACTGCCAGTAGTATGTCCAGGGATATGGGACAGCGACCATCAGAAGCAAACCCTCTGGTCAAGGTTCTAATAGGGCAGGGGGGGGGGGGTCATCAGAAGGAGGGGGGGCAGGGTTAGCTGGAGTCACTACAGTGTGGATTCTGCTGAGGCCACTTGAAAGAGAGAAGAGTCACTGTACTGTACCCAAAGCCTGTCTTAAACAACCCATTGGAACATGTAGTGTACATACCATGTGTCTATGTGAGGGCATCTCATATTTGGAATATTTCAGACATCTGTATTCCTCTGAAAACCCTCTGAGCTCCCAAACACAAATTACAGGGGTCAAAGTCATTCTTTCAGATACTTCAGGGAACGCTTGATTTACAGGTATCGTGTCGAGTGCAATGGAACTTATGGAATTCCCTTCATGGCCCACCCAATGAGCCAGGTGATCTAAATCAACCGCACCTCAAGTATTTACAAAGCAGTGGAACCCAGCGTTTCCCTGAGCAGGTCTACACCCCAGCCCCGGCATCTCAGCGACAACACATCTATCCCACCCAACACCCCCGAGACTGTATAAACCAGCCAAGAGAGATAAACAGAGAACAATACGTCTCCCACTCCCTCTCCGTCTCACTTTCCTCCTTTCTATCCATCTCAATGAGCCTCTCCTCTTGCCTCTCCCTGTCACCCTCTCCTGCTCCTTATACTGCCTGGGTCTGTAGGAACACTTGAGCTCAGACTAACTAGAGGATCAGCATGGACGCTCCCAAAGGAGACAGAGCGAGACAAAGAGACAGACAGAGAGAAGTGGCGAGAGAGAGAGAGAGAGAGAGAGAGAGAGAGTGGGAGAGAGAGAGAGAGTGGGAGAGAGAGAGGGAGAGAGAGAGAGAAAGGGGGGAAGAGGGACAGAGGGAGAGAGGGAGAGAGAGGGGGGGGGAGAGAGAGAGAGAGGGCAAAGGAACCTTTCTTTGTGGTCCTGTTCTCTCTTCCTCCACCCTCTGACTTCACAAGGTAATGTTTGCATGTGCCGGCTGCTCGTCTGGACTGTCTCAATGTTGACTGAGTGTTTTGTGTCCAGTCCAGCCCAGCTTGTACCCCATATTCAGCGAAATGGCTGACTGTTTATCTGGCTAGATGGTTGGCTGTCTGCCTGAGAAGTTGGCTGGCTGGTTGGCTGGCTAAAAGGGCTGGCTGGCTGGCTGAGGGGCTGGTGGAGAGGCTGGGTGGCTGGTTTCCTGCTTGTGCAGGGTCAATCTATTGAACAAATGACCATTTGCTGTGTTTGGAGAGTCTGATATGTGAATACCTCCACCAGATAAAGAAGTGATGGTCTTATCATAACAGAAATATGCTATGTAAAAAGCTCTGCCTTGGTTCACGGAGAACACTATCAGCACAAGGGAGACGGAAAAAGACAGAACTAGGATAACAGAAAAGTACCCCTACGGTTGCTATCTCTCTATAGAAATAAGATAGAAAAGACCAATGCCCTAGGTTTACATTCTTGCGCCAATTTTTCCAATTCTAGTGAAGTCTTTAAGTTTCAAACATTCCCTAGCCTGTTTTAGAACCTAACCAACTCTATTTAAAGGTTCAGCGTGTTGTACGTCTTTTCAATAACATATTGAATGAAAGGTTATGACATCTTCCCCATGTTTGTAAGGATGTGCACAGTTACAGATGAAGGCAGTAGACAGCGCCTTCGACCCTCGTGTAAACCACAAGAAAAGCAAGTAGGTAGACCAACACAAGACCTGTAGGATGACACCTTACCTTCTAGTCTGCACCAGTCTGGCTCCGCCACTGCTGTTCTCCAGTCTGTACTATATTCAGGCTGATGAAGATCTAAACGCATGAAACATCAGACTCTTCTAACATGTGACTTCAGACTTCTACTTCCTGCTGCTGTTGGAGTAGGACTGTCTGGTGCTCTACTCTGTCTCCCCTCAACTGGTCAACAGGGACACTTCACCACCCAATCACCATGTCCCATTTTACTTTCTCTACCTCTCTCTCGCATCCTCTCTCTCTCTCCCTTTCTCTCTCTCTCTCTCTCCCTCCCTCCCACTGACAATATAACCACCATTTTCCCACCATTCTCTTCCCAGCGCCAGGATGGTAAATCTGTTCTTACTCCCTTTCTCCAACAATACTTGCTGATGGCGTGACCTGAAAGCCCTTCACAGCCCCTCACACCACTGAGCAAGATTTCTGTCTGAAATTCTCATAAACTCAGTTTGCATATATATATTTTTTTTACATTCCATCTTTAAATGAGCACAGCCTTTCTAAAAGAATCATTAAATGAAAGTTGAAAAAAGAGAGACAAAGGGCACAAAGAACCTTTACTTACGTAAAAACAGCCATTTGTTTGTGTGGACAAAACCAGCCGCACATGTAGCCGTGATAACAAAACTCTGAATGAGAGTATGGATATTCTGTATCCAGTCCAGGATAAACTCAGCCAAGGTCATGAACCTCAAATAATTATGAATCATCTAGATGTGGTAAGCTTATACTAGCGAAATGGACCCTTGATTGGCTGAGGCCAAGTGGGAGACCCGCCCACTGGGAAAGAACAAGAGTGGTGAAAAGAGAGAGGAAGAGAGGGATCAGGGGGAGAGGAGTCATGGGGGGAGGAGATGGTAAAGTAAAGGGGAGAGGCAGGGAAAGAAGTAGAGAGATCAGAGCAGAGTGAATCAGGGCTGAGGCAAAAGAGGACGCTATGTGGGGGGGAGATGGGAAGAAAGAAAATATAGAGGGAGAGAGATAGAGAAGGGGATGATACTGAAGCACATACTCCAAGACTATACATGTGCACCGCTAACGGAGACAGGTTAGAAAGACACTGAGAGAAGCAGAATCAGTAGGATTCCATTGCGCTGAAAACAGACAGTTCTGCAAGACGGCCGGTTCCCCCTCAGAACCTAAACCTGGAAGCTATTAACAAAGTGGAAGACCCCCTGGGAACCCTCCGCTCTGCAACAGCAGAACCTTGGTTCTCATGATGTCATCCTACAGTTACCTACCTACTAACCATAAAGTAGTTAACTAACGACAGAAATTTGCAGTGAATCTCAAACAATGAAGCCATGTGCTAAATGCATTTTGTATGTCTTGGATAACAACAACAAACAAAGAGAGCAACTGTCATCTATAAATATATGAAACTCTTCCTGTTCTGCACATTACATATCAAACAGTAATAGTATTGCAGTTATTTGTCTACTTACTCGATCAGGAGGCCAGAGAAAACTGAAGGAGGAAATAGCAGGAAACGAACAACAAAAAAATGGATTCAAACAAAATGTAAATCTGTCTTAGACAGAGTGAGAATCCAAGAGTGAGAGAGTAAGCTTTCAAATCCAGAGAGCGAGGGAGAGAGGGGTAGAGGGTGACCAAGCGAGAGGAGGAAAGATCGACATCGGTGAAGGAGCGAGCGATCCACTCTGTTACTGTGCCTCAGGAGGGCATCCCATATTTGGCTGTGAGGCAACAACAAACCCACAGCAGACAACCAAGATGCTATCAGAGCAAAGTAGAGAGCCTCACTAACATATACTCCAAACCAGAAGACAACACTAAACACTAAATCAAAAGCAACCCTTCTGATCAGTACTGGTGTGTGTGTATATATACACACAGAAGTACTCAAATCTTCCTTTCTCTGAAAAGAAATTGGGGAGCCTTTCTTCGACCACAAGGCCTTGTTTAACTCTAGGAAATCATTCATAAAGATCATACCGTACTCATTCAGGTGGTGAAAGATGAAGAATCAATCGATCATAAAATTCAAGGTTGCTTCTTGGCTAGGAGTCAGACGGGAAAAAAAACACAATTTAACGTCTATCAAGTTCAAAAGAATCAGTGTTTGTTTTCTAGTACGTCACAAGATCTCTTAGCAAGTGCTTTACCAGGCTGTGACGCGTCATGTTCAGCCACTAGGACACAACAACCATGCTTAGAACAGCAGCTGGAGAAATTTAGGATCATCATTTTTACAATTCTTAAAATTAAAAAAAGGATTTGTCCCAGTAAATTCATGATGTTTCACGAAGAAAACTCCAGCAAATGTCCAACTGTCACTTTCGGCCAGGTAATCACTAAAAGTGGTACGACAAGTACATCCAGATGGGCAGTACCTAATGAGGTCTAGCCTGCGAGGCCTTCACCTCTCCAACCTATAACAGCCACGCCGAGGCCAGGTGACATGAAGGTTCTCCATGGTGACGGCGGGGCCGGTGCGGAGTGCTGAGCCGAACACAGAGGCACCCTGGGACAGGCACTTGATCTGGTCATTATCCAGCTCCGGACACCGTTGCCATGAGAACCTTTTATGAAAGACCCTTGAGTTTGCGTCTAAGATGCAGAACACTCTCCTGTACACAAGCATTGATCTCCGCCACTCACGTTCAGCTTGATTTGATATTTCTATTTTAATATCCAAAAGAAAACAACAGAGGAGCAAAATATATTTGATATTTATAATATTTAATGAACATGAAATCTGTATATTTTTCAGAATCTACTGTATAGTCCATGCATATCTTTCCTCTGTTATTTAACCATTTAATGTTCATTTTCAAAAGACTGTTTGTCCTGATGTCCCTTGACTCTCCTGGAGATGGGTGAGGAAAGCCAGAACCCTTCAAATGCTTTTCTAAATGACCTTTGTTTAGGTCAAGTAAGGTTTCGGTGATACAGCTTGTACTGGTTTAATGAAAGAGCAGCTTTTTTACGCTTGTCCATTTTGATCACTTTGATGTCATTAAGGCGGACCAATTGATTAATTTCCCCCACTTGACCAGATTGCCGTAAACCTGATTTGAATCGGTAAGATGTGACGCAACTCTGGGAGGGATGGTGCGGTTTACAATGCAATGCAATGTAATGCAAGTTCCAAATACCACTACTGCCATCTAGTGTTTAGAGGTGGAGAGTCAGAAACAAACCCAGCATGGCTGGCCACTCCTTCAGCAAATCTACCTTATAGCAGATCCACCCTCCAGGAGATCTGCATTCCTGGAGATCCACTCTCCTAAATATCTGCATTCCGAGAGATCTACCCTCCTAGAGATCTGCATTCCTGGAGATGTGTTTTCCTGGAGACCAAACCCTACCCAAGGCTGTGGCTTTCACCCCAGCCCTAACCTGGCACAACAACCTCTAGTGATTATCTGGGAGGGTAGAACGCCAGGAACATGTTTTTAACACCCCTGATTGTACAGTAACACATAAAACCCTACAATGGAGGAGTGGATGGCAGCATTAGACGTATCAACTATGCCAAGTGTGTTACTGAGTGTGTGTACTGCCAACATATGTGGTTATATTCAGATGCTGTCACACACCTGGTATGTTAAGGTGGATTAAAAAAATGTGGATATGTTCTTGTGACACAACAACCGCTGTCAATCTGAGGACAAAATAGGACACAAATTGTCACACATAGGACAAGTTGTAACAGGAAATGGCTGATTGATGATGACATGTCTGTTATACCTCAGATGAGCCATGCCACACACAGAACCAATCCTGTTCCAGCATCCCAGCTAAGTTCATCAGATGACCACTAGATGGAGCCAACAAGCCATGCTTTATAAGAGCAAGTGGCACTGAAATCGTGTGATTGCATTGCATCTTCTTTTCTTGTATAGAAATACTGTACAAGACTTAGTTAAGAGTCATGCACTGCATAGCTTGTGTGTGTGTGTGTGTGTGTGTGTGTGTGTGTGTGTGTGTGTGTGTGTGTGTGTGTGTGTGTGTGTGTGTGTATGCAGGAGTACGTGTGCGTGTATGCATTCTGTACTACCAGTCATCAAATCCACATGAGGTGACTCAGTCGAGTGAAGGTGAGGAAGTCTGGAGAATAAGTGTTGCAAGTCAGTATCTACTGGGCAGGACTACTGGGCAGGGCAGTAGGACAGATGGCTCAACCCAACGGCATGATCGTTTATCCTAGTTGTCACTTTGATAAAGACCTATGATGTCTTTGTCAGACATTCCTGATATGTTTCAAATGCAGAGAGCTCTCTCCCTGCTCCCAGCGTTGTGGGTCTGTGTACGTGTATGTGAGTGTGTGTGTATATGTGAATGTGTGTGTGTGTGTGTGTATGTGAGTGTGTGTTTGGTCACCCCAGGGGGTCAGTTTTCTCCAAGCAGCACCACAGGGATCAGGGATACTCTGGCTCCGGACTTGTATCACTTTCCCACACTCTGACAGAATCACAAGAAGGGCCCTTCACAAACAAACAACACACACTCAAGCATACACAAACAGAGAGACTAGTACACACCACAGACACTTGTGTCTTACTTGGGAAACTTGAAAGACATAGAGACTCCTGTTCTTGATTAAATGAAGCATACAGGGCCTCGTTACAGTAGCAGCTATTGTGTTCAAAATCCCGCTAACTAGAAGGTGTTTGGTCACTGTGCAGAAAAAAGGGTCATGGGCAAGTCTGAAGATATATTCATTTTTTATTGAGAAGACATGTTTAGGGGAGGGAGATGAACCTGCAGCATCGCGGTCAATCTGCAGTCATCTGCTCCGCCACTGAGCTTTGCCTAACATACCCCGGAATGGTCTTTCCAACACCTGGTGTAGTCTTACCTAAACTCCTTGTGTTCTCCTCCAGGAGAGTGTGTCCCCACACAGGAGTCTCAGAGAGACAACATACGTCAGGGAGGGGGGGAGAGGGGAGGGGGCCACGCACTCTACACTGTTGCAGTGAGGAGAGTCTCTCTCACATACACACACATCCTAATCTCCTGTTAAACTGCATCACCCAGCTAGGTTACACAAACATGCCAGCTCTGCACATTCCACTGTAATGGCACAACAAAAAAGGGAGTAGAGGGAGAGAGCTGTAACTGGCCAGACTGCAGGAGATGGCAGCCGGATTCTAGTCACTTCGCAGACGTTTACCGGGAGTTTGAGAGGGGTGAAAGGTCAACCGAATGTAATGCATGGGTCTACGAGCGTGCGTAGGTCTGCATGTTGGACTGGTTCCTTGAAGACCCTTCCTATCCAGAGTCTCCGTGCTCTAGATGTTGTCCAGGGCCTGGTTCCACAGGCTCATAACAAGAAGTCATGTAACGTCCTTCTCATTTCCTTTACCCACATCCTCTACTCTTCACCCAATCACATTGGAGTGGGTCAACAGTAAAACTTCCTGGGAATGTGTGTTTAAGGATTACCAGAAAGAGAGCCAGACCACCCCTATGGCAGAAACACCTGCCTCTGTTGACTCGGTTGTCTAGTTAATGAGCTTCAGAAGCGGTCCAGTGTATTTACTGGAGAAACAATCTCCAATGCACCTGACCTCAGAACAAACAGTCTGTTATGGATTTGATTTTAAAAGCTGTCCTGTTTAAGTAGTTAATTGGCAGTGGAGACCCAACGATAAGGTAAACAGACAAATGGTTGTTGTGGCTTACCTATTTCACTGGCTTGAACAGATGCAGTTTAAAAGAATGAACTAAATGACCATACTTCTAGCTTGCTCATTGAACTCAGATACACAGACAGAAAGGATGGAGGGTAGAGGCAAAAGAGAGAGGGGGGATTTGAGGAAAATGAAGGGAAATTCAACTCTTATCAGTAGATATGTGTTCATCGGGACTGTTGTTTTTGTGAAAACAAACAGCTGACTGCACTTCCTCTTCAGAAAGGAAGTGTCCACTACAATCTGGAAAGCTTCAAATATTTAGACTTCGTCTTCAGACCAAGAACATCTGTTCAAACCTCGTATCGAAAAGTCAAAGCAAGTAAACTAACTGAGAACGACTAATGGACCCCTACTAGGTAGATTGCGTGAGGATATTTTCTAGCGTTTGTGTCAGAAAATCACTTTTTGGTCCGCTGCATTAGTCCGTTCTGAGGATGAGGGCCTGGAGAAGCGTATGTTCGTATTCTGAAACAGCTGTGGGAAGTCTGGCAGAGTAAGAGCATCCTCACTATCACATGGGTTTATTTTGGCCAACAACATACTGTAGATCTGAGACCGGTACTGTAAACATCATAGGGACATTTCTGGTCTCCATCATGAACGATATGACAGTACAATACAGGCCTAATGCCAGAACAGGCCCTAATGTCCATCCCAGAATGTACCAGAAAAGCATAGAAGACTAAAGCATCCACACATGCAATGTAGAGACACTCGCGCAAGTGCATGAATACAAGCCCGAACTCTGTGTGTTTACATACAGTACACACAGACGCATTATGGAAATCGATTACAGTGAGATTACAGCGAACATGTTTGGGAGGTTCTCTTAGCCAGCAGGAACAACAGGCCCATTGGCTGTGGAGTTGTGCGTGTGCGTGTTTCTGTGAGTAGAGAGGAGGTAGCTTGTCTCCTTTTTCCATGCTTTCCATCCTTGTCTTGATGTCTCATCTCTTTCCCTCTTGCTCCATTCCTTTTACCACTACGGCTTCACCTGTCTCACTCCTCTTTCTCATCCTTTACCCTGAAGTTGCTTACCTTCACTTTAAGTGTTTGCAAAGATGTACAACGTGGACTTGAAAGATCTTCTTTGACCCAAATGAAAAGGCTCCATTGACACTAATTGGTAGAGTTCAAGACAAAAGACCCTAGAGTTCTAAAGACAGGAGTCCTATAGGGTAAATGATTAACATGCCTCTGCTGGCTTTAGGCTGTTTGATGCTAGCCAAAGGTGTGCAGATGTTTGTGTGTGGGTGGATGGGTGCGCATGTGCCCCTCTGGTAAGGAAATATATTTGCATCAACTCTTTTGTTTATGTCGTATGTAAAATTGCTTGTAATGTCATGAGGACATGTAAAGCTCCCAGGTTGTAAAGTTCAGGAAGCAGAAATAGAAGCCAACAAAGCAAGAAGGTCCCTCCAGGTCTCCCCATGTATCTAGCTCAGCACATGACAAACTTCTCTCCCCTCTTTACCTCCTAAACTCTCCAGTCCCCCAATATTCTGCTAAAAACTTGGATTTTCCTACTCTCTCTGCCAGCGTAACTCTGCTAGGATCCCTCCATCATATAATCCGGTGTGCTTTGGCTTACCTTCTTAGCTGAGGTAATAAACAGTAGGCCAGAGGATACCTTGGAATTTCTCAACTACACCTTCATCACTCCCCACTCACACACATACACACAGCTCCTTGTGTAACTGGGTCTGTGTGTGCGAGTTTAAGAGAGAGAATGAGTGTGCTTGTGCGCTTGTTTTGAGTACCAAAGCACATGTGTGTGTTAGTTGGCCATATAAGAATCAGTGACTATACTATTCTGTGTTTGGTTCCTATGGTAACTCCATAGGCATACTGTGGCGGGTGTTTTGACAGGCGCTGTGACTAGCAGGCTTTTCAATGGTCTCATTATGACTGGAGCCTGGAGGCCGGCCTGCACACAGCCCATATCCCTGCACCACAAAGGACTCATAAAACTGACTGCATCTAAAACCACTGCAGCGGCCTTCACCAGCGGCCCTCACCAGCGGCCCTCACCACACACTCTTACACAGAGGTTGGCTCTGTTGTGGCCAACACACTCACATGAGTGGGCACGCTCTCGTGCACACACTGCAGGCATGCTTAGCGTGCAGGCTGTGGTTGAACAAGGCAGTCAGCCATTGGACTGTATTTTTCTCAGGCTTTTAATGTTTTGTGGCATATCCTCTCTGGATGTTAATAAAGACGTTTACCTCAATACAACCTCTGTGAAACCTCACCTCAACCTTAACACAACCTCACCTCAACCTCACATCAAACTCAATTCAACCTCAATTCAAACTCATTACAACCTCAATGCAGGCTTGACCTCAATATATCCTCAACCCGAACATCAAACAACATCTGGCACCCTCACCAGAACTCTCTTTCCAAATATCCTTTTTTTTCTCTCTCTCTCTCCATTCCTCTCTCTCTTCTCAATCCATCGCCCTTGGCAGTACCCTACAGATAGATTCCATGGTTTGTAAGTGTAAGCCAATGCCAGCTCAGTCTGTCAGTTTCACAGACAGCAGAACTAACTGCAGATAAATCACTTT
Source organism: Plecoglossus altivelis (assembly GCA_036571765.1). Classification (NCBI taxonomy): domain Eukaryota; kingdom Metazoa; phylum Chordata; class Actinopteri; order Osmeriformes; family Plecoglossidae; genus Plecoglossus; species Plecoglossus altivelis. Next base: position 10,452,759 of record BROE01000007.1, read on the forward strand.
TCCACTGCTGTGGAGAGGAGAGGTGGAGAGGACTACACCAGACAAAGAGACGGACTGTGCCGTGGAGTCCCCCGCTCTTTTTCCGACACACATAACAAGCGGAACATTTAAACTAAACAGACGAGAACAAACACTGTAAATGACTTTTTCCACTCAGAATTTGACACTCGTAGTATTAGCTGAATTACAGCAATCTGTGAGGTGGTGGTTCCAAAGCATGCACGGTTGAGCAAAAAATGAAAATCAGGACAAGATGGTGAGGTGTGTCAGCACGGTAAGGTTTGGTGTGTGTGAGGGTCGACTAACACATTCACAGGAGGGGCTGCAGTGGGCCTCATAACAGTGGGTCCTTTCATGGAACCTGTAGCATGGGTGTGAAAGACAAACTATCTAATGACTGAGACGCTGACCCCTAACATGTCAGTGTGTGCATGTGTGTGTAAAGCCTCTCTTACCTGTGAGAATCTGACCCCAGGGTACCATAGCAGAGCTCTGCAGACCTTCAGGCTGGTAACAAGATCCTCCACACCATGCTTTCTGATTGGCTGAATGTCTCTCTCACTGGAGCGCCAGGTTCTTCTACAAACAACCCCCCAGGTAATGTCGGAAATGTGCCCTGAGGGCAGAGTCCTAACGATGGCTCTGGTGCCAGTACACACAGACTTCTTCACCTTCTGGTTGTTCCTGTAGAACCTCCGGACCAAAACAGTGGAGCGCTCCTTCTTGTTCCGTACAAATTCACCGTCTGAAAGGCCTCCATCACTGTCGCTCTTCGGTGGGCTGACTGTTGTCCCTGATGATGTCCCTGGCGATAACCCCAGTGGTGATCTGGAAGCTGTCATGGCTTCCAGGGAAGCCCGACGAAGGAAGAGTTTCTCTACCGAAGAAACCTTAGGCTTGGGCTTTCTGTTCAGCCTCTCTAGGCTGGAGTAGCCGTCTCGCAGTCTGCAGGCATCATGCCTGCAGAGGGAAGCTCTAGTCTTGGGAGAGGTATCTGAGGAGCCTGGGTCTCCCTGAGGAGAGTGAGACGTTGATAACATAGACACAGGCAAGCTGCTACGTCGGTGAGCGGTGATCTTGAGTGTGGGGCTTAATCTGGGGCTGGGGCTGTGGCTGGGGCTGTGGCAGGCAGAGGCACCAGGGCTGGAGCAGTAACAGGAGCTGGGCTCAGCGTTGGGCTGGTGAGGCACTAGAGCAGTGCTGTTGCATTCCAGTTGGCAGGAGTTTCCCTCTGGGCAGTTCAATTCTGGCATTCCGCTAGCTGCTGCCTGAGGACTATCCACAGTCCCAGCAGTGGAACTCTGGGGAATAGAACCCTTAGGAGCACAACCATGGGAAGTGGAACCCTGGTGAGTAGAACACTGGGCAGTGGGACCTATTTCATGACACATGGTGTCCAGTCCACACTTCCTGCACGAAAGCCCTGTCCCATGGGTGCGGGCTCTATTTGTAAGGTCATTGGAACCACAGGGCTGTTTGGAACACATGCAATTCTGAGTAGAATCGAAACTGTGAGGGGTTATAGCACTAGCTGCTCTCAAACAGTAATCCCAGCTTCGACATCCTGTTTCCAGTAACTTCCCATCTAAACAGTCACAAGATAACTTCCTGTACGGGCAGAGGGGTGGGCTGGAGGTGGGGCTGCACTGGCAGCTCTCCAGCGGTTGGTCAGAAAGCCGTCTTTCTTCACCGTGCTGGTGCATCCTGGGATCTGTAGTTCCTGGTTTACTCCGTGTCACACAAGTCTCCTTTTCTGAAGTCATGGTGTCCCTTGTTATTCCTCTCTGCACTGAAGCTTCAGCTCACATTGAAAGCTCAGCAGTCCAACGATCATTTAGTTTCAAAGACAGAGATGGAAGTGTTGGTGCAGGTAGGCAGATCCAGGCCCACCTTCACACCAGACAGACTGTGTTGTGAAAACAGAAGTTGATCCAGCTGAATAAACTAGGATATAAGCCTTGACCTGGGACAGCAGAATAATTCCTGGATACTCCTGTCTACATCCAGTGTGTGGAGATATGAGGGTGTCACTGCTAGATAGTCACTGTGTTGCCACTGGATCCTTTGCTCAGTCACCACAAGTCCTTCTGGGAAGCCCCCTCTCTGGATTTGGAAACACATAGATACATGCATTAATAAGCACATCTCCTTTTGACATATTCTCTTTCTTTCATACCCACATCTCCAAAAGATTTGGCATAGAAGTTTCACATCCTGTTCTCAAAATGCTCAGATTAACGTGGTTGTTGAGTCTTAAACCTGACTGATGAAGTTGCCTTATCAAAGGTTAGTCCTTGCTTTTTAGAGGATGCTGAAAAACAACATTAGTGTATCACATTTGCAATGTGAGGGAGAAATTGTTAAAGACAGAAAGAGAAAAGAAAGCAATGTCCAGAACCTGGTCATCCATTAAAGAGTGCTATTTTATATGCATAATATTACATAATTATATCTCGACAGGATGGAAAGTGCATAAGAGTGACCTTGTCACCCAAAACCAACTATACAACCCACTGAGTGGCTTTGTTTTTTGTATAGTAAGTTTGTTTTGAGTACCCAAAGCTCAGTGTCTGGCTTCGGTCTGGACCCTAGACCTTCTCATCTGGGTCTCTAGTCTAGGTGCCATTGACATCTGTTCCATCTCTCTCATTCTGTGCAAAGGGGCATTTTCATCTACACCACATGTCTTCCCATCAATAATTACTAGAATTTGCATGAAACTGGGTTTTCACTGGTCTTGCACAAGCTGTGGATCTGTTTTGTGGTCAGAAAAGCACTTGGTCAGTCCGTGCTGCGGTGCTACTGCTGCAGAACAGCCCCCCTGTAAAACGCGTGGGTTGCTGGAATGTGAGGCCACTCCAGGGAGGGCAGATTATGTGTGCATATGTATGTATGTGCATGTGTGTGTGTGTATGGGGGGGGGGGGGGTAGTCTAAGTCCATTGATTCTGTGAGCCTTTGCTAGCCAAACCCCAGACCAAACTTCCCACACCCACACACAAGACCATACATCAGGTTGTCTGTCTACTGAAGGAGTAAGCTCTTCTGAAGGCTGAATGTTACATTCATCAGCTGAGAAGAAAAGGGAGATGGGATGAGACCGAGAGATAGAGTGAGAGACATAGAGAGAGGGGAGAGAAAGAGGACAAAGGGAGAATAATTCAAACTGAATCAGAGAGGAGAAATAAAATAACTTTGGCCCCCCAAAAATTGTTGGTTTGTTGTTCATTGTCCCCCCCTTCCTCCTCTCACATTTGTTAACAATTATCTCTTATCATAATACGATACCCTGGTCTGTCCACCAGCCTTTGATGAAACAGCTTTGAAACGTCACAGATGAAAGGAGAAATCCCCGTGAGGAGGAACGGGCTGGTTAATCTTTTTCACTCACTTAAAAGCTGATCTACAGCATTGATGTGGTCTAATAACAGTATAAAGCATATGACCGTACATGACTTATAAGTGTTACAGCTAAAAACAGGATAATTGCAAAGAAGGTCATCAGAGAAATTAGTGACTGTAACTGATTTTCTCCACAACATTAAGCGACCCTAGAAAAACAGGTCCAATCAGGAGAGGCTACACTGAGATATTCTACGGTACGGGTAACAGAAGACTGGAAAAAAGAACTGCTGTTCAACCACAACATTGTCTGGCAAATCACAGAAACTGGTAGATCACAGACACTGATATTGACATTTGGCCTATCTCTTTATCCGAACCCATAATATAATAATGAGTCTTTAATCCCCCATAATAACTCTGACCCACTAGTAGCCTTCATCAACATGCAACTCAACATTTACCAGATCTTTAAAAGCATTTACTCCTGAGCACTCAGAAAACGGACCACGAGTGTGTGGGATTCGAATCCTGCTTGGGTCCAGGAGCCTTATCGCTCTGTCTCTTTCAGTCTAAGAGGTTCTGAGTGATAACAGCTCGGTGCTAACACAGGGCTGGGCCGGAGAGTCAAGCCTCCTGCCAACGGATCAAAGTTCTTCTGTTATCTGCTGCTGTGCAGCCCTGACAAGACACACAAAGAGGTCTTGTAGGGCAAATCACAGCTTGCTGCCAGCAGAGACACAACCAGGAGAACCAGGTCACAGAGACAAGTGCACCGGGCAGCAAACCAGAAAATATCTAATTGTTTCTAATTGACTGAACTTTGTAAGATGATTACATTCAATAAAAGGATAGGATGTATGTGTCCAGGTACCTCTTATTAGCACATGGCAGTCCTTATCTTCTTGGCTGCCTATGTGCACGGTGTGAGTTGAAGCTAAATCAACTGTACCATCTTCATTGGTATTTACAATGCCATGAGAGAGAGAGAGAGAGAGAGAGAGAGAGAGAGAGAGAGAGAGAGAGAAAGGCATGTCTGTTTTCACAATACAGTGGACAAAAACAGTTTGACTGGATGACAGGGTAAAGTACAGACAAAATACAGGTGTAACATGACATTCAGCACCTGTACAGACAAGATTAAATTACTTTAAGTGAATTGACAGATGTTTGTTGACAAGTCACCAAAGTACACACGATAAATTAATGCTGTGACTTTGACATACAGCTGCATACAGCCCTACTGCACTCGAATGTTTCCTGTTACAGTTTTTTCAGTATGTTTTTGTACTTCTTTTCTATACTTACATTTTTATATTGTATATTTAAGAACCGCTCGCACATTTTAAAGATGTGTATGTTTATTCTATGTTTAATCTATGCATTTACCAAAGTAAATTCCTTGTTTGTGTCTAACTGGCGATTACTCTTTATACTGATTTAGAATTGTCACGATTACTAAAATGAATAATAAAATAGGCCTCGATGAACGAGCATAGTCAGACGCTTTCTCAATGTTTGACCACATTACACTTCTAGAGTGACGACCTACATATCGAATCAGGTCACCGAGACAGCACGAGAGCACGAGATTCCTAAGATGAACAGGAATCTGAGCAAGGTTGAAGGAGTGTCATCGTGTCTCTGGCAGCTTCTTCAGAGTTTCAGGTTTGGTCACTTCTTCATAGGGAGCTGGCACCTGAAGTTATATTTCATAACACTGACACTCCTCATCCGGCAAGTGCCAAACCTAGTATTCCTCTAAGGGATTGTATATATCCACACTCAATCTTAACCTCAATAACCCTGGGAACACACTGCACCAAGCAGGTGGGTAAACCAATATGAGGATAATGAATGTAAATGTTGGCTATCGTTTCATCATGATAGGATGAAAAATGTGCCCTTCCTACACAATCTAAAGAATCAAATCAATTCACCCAGGTCATCAATATTATCAGTTTCATCCAGATACTAGTAAGATAAAAACCAGAAGGTCTGCATATTGTTCCATTCTAACACACTGTCTGTTTTGTTTGTCAATATTTCATTATGTTATAGCATTAGAAATATGGAACAAGCGTTTAGGTGTTTGCACTATGTATTCCTCTGATATTTGACTCACATGAAACTAGCATCCACAGGTATGCAGTGGATGTCTTTTACATTGCATCACAAACAACAACCAGGAAAGGGGAAGTTTAGAACAATTGCTAAATTGGCGTCAATGTTCCCTAAATCATCAATACTTTTTTGTCCCACTGTTACCCAGAGGCTTTCTGGTGGGGTTGTGGATTAGGGGTTATTCATGTGGGATTATTTCTCAACGCATCCAAGTGATGACTCACGCGCTGGTATGTGATTAGGCCAGCCTCACATGGGGTGGCTGAGAGAGAGAGAGTGTGTGCGTGCGTGTGAGTGAGTGAGTGAGTGAGTGAGTGAGTGAGTGAGTGGGGGGGATAAGAGAGAAAAGATTGGTGAAGAAAGACAGAAAGAGTGAGAGAGAGAGAGAGAGAGAAAGATACACAGACACAGAGAGAGAGAAAGAAAGAGAAAGAGAAAGAAAGAGAGAGAGAGAGAGAGAGAGAGAGAGAGAGAGAGATGCTGCAGTTGTGACTGGCACACAGAGAGCCTGGCTGAATTCCCCTCTTTAAGGGGTCACAGAAGAAAAGACATGTCATCTAATGACAATAGATAGACATTCCTTCCCTTGCACCAGAAAGCCGTTACGTCATTGTGTTCAAAGACATGCAAATTAGACACTAAAGAAGACCACATATTTCCCCAATAATAAGACTTATCAACATCAGGCTAGTCATAGAGAGAGAAAATAGGTAAAATGGGAAAGAAAATCACTCAAATTAAATGAGAAATGGCATTGTTTGGTACTTTCATAATATGTGAAAACGTACTTAATACTGTACACTTTAGTGTCACAAAGGTAGTCAGAGATCCTGTCTGGTTACGAAGGGGAAGAACAGAACCATGCGAGGGTCCTGGAGAACATATGGATCTGATTAGAAGGCTGGGCAGGAGACGCCAGTGGAAAGAGGGAGCCTTGTGTGTGTGTGTGTGTGTGTGTGTGTGTGTAAAAACAAGGGGAGAGGGCTGACTCAAGTCTCTGGAGGGTGGACAGTGCTCACAGACTATAGACAAGTACAGTACAAATGTCTATGTCGTCTATCAGAACATTTGTGCTTTGTAATAAAGCCTATCCTGTATACCTCATAAAGAGCTATTCACTACAAGATGGTTGGCAACACTATCAACACTATCTGCTAACAGTATGCTTCTCAATGCTTCTTTATGCTTTCTCTTGTTCTATTTACTTTGGTAAATTCAAACTCCCGCTCTACATTTAAAATAGTCGAGCAAAATGTGCCTACTGTTTTGCTATATAAAAAGTTTTATTTCAACCGACGGACGCCTCTTTATCTATACTGATTTTGCATAGTTCTATAGACCTGAACAAATAAAGATTATTCTTTTATTGCACCTTACTCTTGTCCGAAGCGCTTGCAGTCGCATCTGGACACTTAGGCACATCATATCAGAGATTAACTACTTGACGCAGTATAACGGAAAGCTCAAAAAACAGTTGACAAGGTGTCAATATGACACGGACAATTTTCACTTGTGATTCCAAATATCTGGGAACAAGAGGTTAAGACAGCTTTGAGAGAGTTAGGAAAACATCAACATTGACACGTACACGAACACCTTTTTTCAGACGTAAAATACGTGAGTGTTATGAATGTAGTGTAGAAATCAAATGAGAAAAGCTTCATTAGTCAATAGTCATGAACTGCAAGGATTCTCCACGAAACACTAGGATTTCCCCACCAAACGAGTTGACAACACATTGGCTTTGATGATCAATTTGGAGCTGATGTGTGCCAACCAATTGACTTGTTATCAATCTGTATTTTATCCTGATAACAGGGTTCTGGACTTCCACTAAATAGTTATTGGGTTTACAAAGTGGCACGTGCATTCAAAGGCAATGTGTTTCCAGCAGAAACAATTAAAGTACACAAACCAACATTACTCACCTAACAAACCTTGCATTCGCAGCGAATCAATCCACCCAGGAAAAGTCCGATAACTTTCCGATGATAACTCTGTAACACGAGTTAGGAGCTATCGCGATCGGGAAGAGAGCTGCTCGCCTTGATGAGTTGAAGAGAACAAACCCAAACACCGTCTCCCGGCAGCTGGGACGAGAGGTGCTGCTGGGTTTGTAGTGGCCAGCTTGCGGTAGCTCAGGAGGACAATAGGCGTTGCAGGGCTGGTAATGATAAGCAGCCCGAATGCACAGCGCACTGTCACTACATTGGAATGTCTGGCAGCAGTGTACCACAACTCTGTTGGTTGCGTTTTATTTCACTGTAGCTGTGGATGAACGTTTTTAAAATGAAATAAAAGTGAATGAACTCTTAATTGACGTGGCTCGGCGGACGGATGCGATTTGTTGCTAACTTTTTTTAAAATTTTAACTATGGTTCTTAATACCTGAATGCATTTTAAGAGAGGCGACTCGAACACATGCTCAGAAAACTGTTCTATTATCACGTTTACTTCCCATATGTGACAACCAATGTATTTTGTAGTTTAGGCTTCCCGCGCCCGCCCCTTGTCCCCCAAGTCACTCCCCTTCAGGGTGTATGTGTGCGTGTGTGCATGTGTGTGAAGGCCTAGCCTACTATTAAACTTAACTATTCAACCTGGAAAATGAGAGATTATTTTCCAATTCCCTGCCGTTCTCCTGATAGTCTTATGCCATCCTGCAGGAATGTTAGAGACCGCCGCCCTTAAATCAAACCAAGTAACGACATTCAAACTCGAGATGGATTTCATTATCAATAATTGCATCCTCGCGTCACAAATACAGTCGTATTCCTATTGTACATTTGTAATACTAGAATGATCGACCCTTACATATTATTAACTTTTAATGAAAGGATCTTGGGATTTAGTACTCTTATGTCTAAACTGTATGTGGGTGGTTTGGGTAAAATTTTTTAAAGTAGGCTAATAACATAAGCGTTTTCTGTTTAATTTCTTACCACGCAACGCTTCATCACTTCACAACAAACCTTCACTATATGGAAACTTAGGCGAAACACGCCCTCTGCTGAGAATAGTATCTTAGGACCTAGTACTCTTTTTGCAGTATGCGTTACCCACTGTTTGTCAAAACCATTACTGTAATTACAGGAAGGAAATAATTCCTATCGTCATATATTTAAAAAACGAATCCATGTGCACTGCATAAAGTATGTTTAAACTAAGCTTTGAGGCCCTTGTTTTAATGTGATATATTTGTTGTTTACAGTACATTCTTTGTTTATCAATGCAATGGAAGAAAGCTGTAGAAAGGGCACGTCTAAAACAGTCTAAAGCCCATTACAGGGGAGCATGACAATGATTGCCACCCCCCACCACCACCACTTCCACCACCACACAGGTAGAGAGCCTGAAAGCACTGAAAGCTACCTGACTCAGTGGTTTGTGCAAATCAATAGAGAACGTAGACTTGTTTTCAGCCGTTGTCCTCCATTGAGTTGTTGGTTTAGCTGGATTACAACAATTGCTATGTGTAACAATAGCAAATGGATTTGCGAATCAAACTAGCTGTATTATGAGATGGCCTGACCACTTCAACTCACGATGGGGCCCTGCTGGCAAGGGAGAAACCAGTGACGAGAAACATGAATTGTGACGTTTGTCATCACACAACATTCAATCCAAAATACAGATACAAACTAGATATAGCTTACGTGTAATTTATTTCAGAATCAACTCACAAAATGTTTTTAATTTTAGAGAATACTTTCAAATACTCATTGAAAGTAATATTGTGTGAAGCAGTTCTTATGAGTCAAATGTTTCAGTAGAAATGTAATCCTCTCGATTAGCGCTTTGTAAAGCTCAAAGGTAATACATGAAATTACTTAATTACAAGAAACTGTAAGAATAATTAGAATATTCTATTGTGCTTTGACTAGTTAAGATAATGTATTAAACCCATAGCAAAAATAGAATGCTTTTATTTGCCTTTACCTCCCTGACCACCTAAAGTCAAATATGGTCCCATGAACAATAGTGACATGTTCATATACTGTTTATAAACAATATAGAAAAATACATCATACAACCATCGTTTTTGAAAGAGGTCTGTATTACTATAAGAGCCGTAAATAGTCATTGTTGCATATGATTGTGCAAATTTAAGTAAGAGTATATATATTTACCACAGCAAGGTAAATACTAATTCAAGTCTTAGACTTTCTTTTTTTAACTCTGTAGAAAGTGCTTTTTATAAAGTAGTCACAGCTGAGTTTGTCTCTTGAAAAACAAGATATTATACAAAATAGCTGTTTACATGAATACGAAATCTACAGAGTATAAGCATAATGATCACAGTGGTGTCGAAACTCGTGTGCTATAACAAAGAGTGTGCAAACTCATATGCTTCATTTTTAATAGCAAGTAGAAGTACGAAAGGAAGGCAGCAGGGTTCTAAAAGATGTTTGACAGTCCTGCCATGAAGGCCTGAATGACCATCACCCAGCCAAGAGTTCTTGCTTTTAGTTTGCAAACTTAGATATGATGTTTGCATCATTCTGTTTCACCAGCAACTGGTTTTATTCCAGTTTGTTACTAGACAATGTTTTGTTGCTAATATACATTAATGCATATTAATGTGTACTAACGTATATTACCACTGGGAATATAGTATGGAGATGTGTGTTGATCACACTAAATTCTAACCCTTAAATATTTTTAAGTGCAAAAATGTTTTTCAAACACCTTTCTTGTTAAGACCACCCTGTCACATATTTAACCATTTCCAGACTATATAGAGTACAAAAAGATTGTATATAATTAAATGCTTAATTCTAAAAATATCAATATGCAGCATCTCTGTGAGAGTGTAAAACCTTACAGTAATGTTGTGTAAGAAGTTTCTTTGGTTTACCTCAAACATTAGCATTATACGACATCATCAAATGACATCTTCTAAAACAGAATGTATGACACATTAGGTGTCAGGTCTATGACATCATCATTAAATACATAGTTCAAGGTTTTCTCATTGTGTATGGTTAACATTTAATAACTTAATAATACAAATTTAAAAAACTTAATCCTTATGAAGACTAGGGTTTTTTTGTGCATCTTTAAGTCAACTCTTCATCTTGTTGGCATACAACTTCCTGAGGGCCACTCCGCTGGTACTGACCACCACACACAGAGCCCCTCCCAGGCTCCACCAGGTGGGCTTGCGGTCGAAGAAGAGGAACTGGAAGGTGAAGGCCAGGACCACGTCCACCGTCCTCATCAAGGCCACAGGCCCGGCCTTCTCTATCTGCAGAGCCTTGGTGAGGAAGATCTGTCCAGCGATGCCCAGCACCGCAATCAGCATCAGGATCCAACGGTCCTTTCCACAGAAGGGCAGAGTCCACTCCTCCATCACTGACAGAGCAATGACGCACTCTATGAAGCCCATGACGGCGTAGTACCACACGGAGAGGTAGTAGTGGACGCTCTTGCCCATCTTCCTGAGAACGACAAAGACAAACGCGGCGGCGATGGCGCCGGCGAAGGCAGCGATTGTCCCTTTGAGGTGATTGGTGTAGTCCCCCTCGATACCCTCCGTACGAGCCCCGAAGAGGAAGGGAGGCCGGGCGATGAGGATGACTCCTGTCAGGGTGAAGACTGTGAAAACGCAGTCCCAAATGGTGCACCTGGAGAGGACACAACAAACACATTGACTTACTCTGTGAAGGCCCAGTTGCTTTCACTGTTTAAGCTGTATTACTTGGATTTATGTCTTTTGTCCGTTCGTGAGGCATTTTGAGAACTGTTTTGAACAGAAGTTCAGTAAAGAGGTAGTCGTAGTAGAGGTGCTTTTACTTCTCCTTGAGAAAGATCCAGGCGAGCAGGGAGGTGAAGACAGGGTTAGAGAACATAATGACAGTGGCATCCGCCAGGGGCATCTGCTGCACAGCGTAGTACAGCAGGATCATGGCGTTGGAGCCCAGGAGGCCACGCAGCACCAGGTAAACACGTTTGTCCCTTGGGCCCAGGAATCCAACACTGCAGGTTAGGTTAGGACACCAGGGGATGAGACAGAAGAGAGGGGGAGGGGAGAGAGGGGAGTGAGAGGTAGAGAGAGAGAGAAAGAGAGAGAGAGAGACTGAGTGAGACCAATAACAAATAACTCCTGAGGGAACAGCAGTCTGACATAACAGCCAATCAGAACAAGACTTGCATTTCTGTTTCCACCAAATAATTACCTACAACAATTACACTAGATGACAGGGTACAGCACACACAAAGCTCAGATGTAACATGACATTCAGCCATTACATATACAGACTAAATGAAAGCAGCAGTCAATTTGAGAGATGTTAGCTTATGTCTCCTACTCTCCTCATCTAGCAAATGTTCCAGAGAGAGAAAAGTGTGTGTATGTGCGTAAGAGAGATGTGTTTGTAAGAGCTAAATAGCTTATGTACGTGTGTGTGCTACGTACTTGTGATAGAGAAGCAGAGGCATGACAAACAGCATCTGGAAGAAGCAGCGAATGGCGCTGATCTCTATGGCATGGATGCCCTCGATGCTCTTCACCAAGAGGGCAATGACAGAGAAGAATACTGTGGATAGGAGGCCATAGAAAAGACCCAGGCCAGGACACTTACGCTTCTTTTCTGGGTCTGGAGACGGACAGAGGGAGGAGAAAGAGGAGGAGTGGGTAGAGGTTTTGACATAGAGAGAGATACAGTAGAACAGTATGAGGACGGAGCCACAAAAGAGAGACAGTCTGGTTGTCTAGGAAGCTCTCTAGGAAACCAGGAAAGGCAGCTTCACCTTTGGGAAGCTTATTTGTACACCACAGGGGGCTTAGGTTGAACAAAGGACAGCACAAAACAACATGTCTTATGGATAGATTCATGTTATGTTGGCTAAAGTATGACCGTTAATCAGATATATCTTAATTGTTTTAGGTTTTCCATATCATTTTCATGTGTAAATGTTTCCTGCTCATTCTATCTCTATGATATCAGTGCTAGCATAAACAGAAGCAAACTAGACACAAATATTTCAACTGGGAGGCCAGGAAGACAACAGCTCTGGACCATGTCAGCATGATATAGCGATATTTAATAAACAAGGAAACTAATGTGTCTTGAACGAGAACCTTGACACATCTGAGGCAGGATATGATGATTAGGCTATTTCTTTGCTTCATCATTGTACAGTCTTTATAGTAATGGATTGACTCCGCCTGGATTGACTCCGCCTGCATGTTGGAAATAAAATGATGTTTACGTTTTTAAATATAAGGCTAATGGTTGGAATGAATTTATGTACGGATTATACTTTTGAGTGTGAGGAAAACTGCACCGTCATACTGGATGATATTTAGATGATTAACGGGATTATCAAACCACTTAATAAATAGGTACATAATTCTATAATTTACGATCGAGACACTGTCTGAATAACATACACGAGTTTGAATTACTGTAAGGACTATATTACTTGGGAGTAATCGCTACACTGTACAGAACAAGAGATTACGTCAGTTACATAACGTGCTACGAGAGAGGTCATTGGCTACGGAACCGCTAATCATTTTCTTTCAATATAATTTTCATCCCAAAGTTAATCATAGAGGGACACAGATCCAGAGAATAACATCGACGAAATCGATATGATGAATGTAATATAATACCTATAATAATTTATTTTTAAAATCATGATAAATCAATGCTCAACTACCTTTATCAAACGGGGTTTCTCCCCCAGCCGGGATGGGATTGCCGTCGCTGCCGTCAGTTCTACAACATGTGTACCGGGAACAGAACCGAAGGATGGCATTTGGATCCACTTGTTTTGTGGTGCTGCCTGCCATCTCATCATCATTGCTGACACGCGGTGAATCATGACTGTTACTTTGTAAATGAACCCTTTCTGTAGCGTGTACATCGTCGTCCTCGTCTTCGATATCGGCAACTTTGTGAAACACTACTCTGATATCTTCCTGTCTACGTGGAACGACCGACAAAATTCGGTCGTCTATGGAAGCGTTACTTTCTGTCATATCTCCCTCGGAAAGATGCAACAGGTGGCATGCCTTGAAGTGTGTGTTTCCCCTTGTCCTGAGTGAAACAGAGCGATTAATATGTAACCTTGGTATCTACAGAATAGCATGCAATGATTACTTTAACCACAGGAGGCAGAAAACCCCGGCTGCGCAGTTGGACAATCAAAACGTTGCCCAACGTTTAGACCTGTTCCCATGGGGTTCAGTTACCTCTCCCACCACACTTTATTATCCAAATGTGGAAGTAAAACGTTTGACAAAAAAAAGGCTTTAATTTCTGAGGTTTCATTAAACTAGTTTATTACACAAAATACAAATGAAGATAAAGACCATGAACATACAATAAGACACTACTCAACAAAGATTAAAATGCCACAAGCTAGGTTTGTGTGATTGGCTACTAGGACACCAGAAGTAACTTGATCAATTGAAAAAGTGATTTAAAATCTAAACTAAACTACAAAGCGTCATATGAAAGATATAGCATTGGAGTGGTCCCCTCTAAATACAAAAGGTTGTGTCATATAAATTACTTTACATATTATTGTAAAAACGTAAACATTTCATTTGGCAAGTAGATGTCAGTCAAATGTTAGTTGTGAATACTTGTGTTATACGCATTTGCTTTACCTTAGAGGTGGATTTTGTGAAAGCACAGGTGCTAGATTCTGCATAGTGCAGTGCTTAGTTGCAGTTGAAGTCAACAATGGCTTTGTCTACGAGGGAGAAAAGAGGCAAGAGTACAGGAGAGAGGGGGAAGGGTGAGTGCAGTGGACATTTCTAGCAAGGCATTCATCAAAAATTTTGTTTATTATTCATTATTAGTGGGCTATATATCATGCATATAGCCTGATAAAATGTTTTCTCATCTTGTAATCCTTACAGCGGTACAGTTTGTACGGAGTATACTGCATCCCTTCATGTTGCTCACAGTGCTGCTATTACTACATTGCCTTATCATACTGTATATCATACCTGTAATTGTTTCCCTTATCAGTTACACAGGTCTGTCATAAGGTATCTACTTTAGATCTGTTCTCAATTACTCAGGTCTATCATCAGGTGCTCGTAGATCTGAGATTTCCCTTTGAAGCTGGAAGCTAGGAGAAACTCTCTGTTATCGATGGAAAGCAAAGAGAAAGCTCTAGGTGATTGAATGTTAAGCTCCTGGGCGTGAACAAACAGGCCACTCTTGACATCCCACTGGTACACCTGTGTCAGCGAGTAGTCGCTGCCCAAGATGGCGTATTGCCAGTTGCCCACGGCGACTGGCTGGAACACCATGGAGCCTCTCGACGGCACCGTCTGGACCTCCTTGAACATGGCGCCATCCCAGCGCATCACCTTCGAGTCGCCGATGAAGCGGGTGAGGCAAATGAAGAGGTCGCCTTTGACCTTGAAGTGCTTGACTGCAAAGACGTCCTCCATCTCGGGAATGTCGGTTCTTCTGTCGAACTGCTTCAAGGCCTTGTTCCACTGATAGACCACAGGCCTCTGGGTGCTGCTGGACAGAATCAGATGAGGCTTGGTGGAGATCTCCAGGTACTCCACGTCTGTGTCTCGGTACCATGGGTGGAGAGACTGGTGGGAGTAGAACCCATTACCGTTCCACTTGTACACGGTGGTGGAACCTGCTTTGGAGCTGTCGGCTATCACAAAGAAGGACTCGCCATCGATGAGGAACGTCTCAATGTCATTGGGTTTCCGGATCTTCAAGATGTCTATGTCTTGTATCTTTATGAACTTATTGGCGCTAGTGTCACGCTTGTATATGTGGGAGCCAGCAAAAAGCTGGGCTACGATAACAAACAGCTGGTTGTCGATAACCATGGGTTTACACACAACAGTAGAGGTGCCTGGGAAAGTAGAGGAGGCAAAGGTTGCATTAGACAAAGTTTGTTCATGGATCAGTAGTCTGAAACACATATCAGAATTATACAGTGACTTTACTATGTGATCTCTCCCACGAAAATCTTCTCAACTTTGAGTAGCATTACTGCTCGATGCATTTAGATAAAATGAGTCTGTGGGACTGTACTTAAACAGTGTTAGTTTGTTCAGGAAACTGAAAACCAGCGTTACTCACTTTCAATACTATCAAAGGTTCGAAAGACCATTTCAACATGGTCCCATTCCTGGAAACTGCACGTTCCAGTGAATGGTTGGGCAAACACAACATATTGATCTTTGCCAAATGTAAAGTCCTCGACAGAGATGGATTCAAACTTCAGGGACTGATAAGAGGCAAACTCTGCAACAACAAAGCACATAAAAAACATCTCTGACAACAACATGATTTTTATCTCACACTGTCAACTCGGTGCAATACACCTCCACGGCTTTGATGTTAATAAGAGCTCATTTAAATCCTAACAGACTTCACAAAGGTAGAGCTGAGTACCATGAGGTGAACATAGTTAAGAGGATTAGAAATTCTTGAGAGTCGAATACCAGTAACTGGTAACCACACAAGTCACCTGCTGTGATGCAGTCGAAGGATTGAGGCAGGAGATCGTTGATCTTCTTGCCCTGGTAGACAGGGGGACCACTACAGTAGATCTCATCCACTGTGGCATTGGTGCTGTGAATCCATTCTACCAGCCACTTCAGCTTGCAGTCACATACCAGGCTGTTCCCCCGCAGATCCCTGTGTGCCCACAGGGTTGTCAACAAAAAATAGAAACATTTATTTATTCAAGTTATAGCAATTGATATGAAAAAAACTTTGCCTTTTGGTTCACAGTCACCTTTGTGTCATCATCTTAAGTGTGTGTGGTGTGTCTTTAGAGGAAAATACAGATACTCACACTTTAGACAAGGCGTCCATACCCTTGAAAACATCTTTGGGCAATGTTTCTAGGTTATTGTAAGCTAGGCTCCTGATTTAAAGAAAACAATTACTTTTAGAGAGGTACCTTTTAACGCACAGATATGTAGGTGATGGATTCATTTCTTGTTCTGGACTGACCATGCCTAATTTATCAGTTCAGTCGTTTTTTTAATGTCTAGAGTCTAGACAAAGGCTTACGATGAAGGATGTGATCTTAGACCCATCTTTTAATCAGTTGGCTAAAGAGAGGTTTAGGAGAGTATTGCATCCAAGGAGCAGGGGTACAGAGGCGTTTAGGGTTACAGAACACATAGTATATTTAGGTTTGACCTTCACGCAGATCAGCTTGTTCTTGGTTATGTTTAGAATGCACTGTACTCTAACATTGCAGACGAGTTGCAAACAGTGTGTGCATTCCACAAAATATTGTGAAAGATGTTGATCTGGCAGAAAGAAATTACTCTTCAAATACACTTATCCTGTTATTCCTCTTTCTAGCAACATGCACATCAAACTGAAATAAAAACACTGATATAAAACAGAAATGTGCAGCAATTGTACAGTGATGTGAAGTGTTGCCCAGCCAATGATCTGTTTTGGAAACCTGATCTAGCAGACAAGACAGACTCACCTTGGTCAATATCACTGGGTTAGCGTAGCTTTTAGCATTTCTGACATTGACAAAGATTAAAGTACTGAAAGGGATATGAGACATTGATGTATTGGAGTACTGTGCTGGTACTTACAGATGTATCAAGGCTTTCAGGCCTCGGAAAGCAAACGGGGAGATAGTTTCTATTTTGTTGTTTTCGATGAACCTATTAAATTAGGGAACGACAGGGTTATACACAAACACAAAGCAATGCAAAGGTTAGAAGTAACCGTCCACATTTTAAATGTTGAAGATGAGTTACTTACAGGTACTCTAGGTGGGGTAGACCTAGGAAGGCATCTTCATCAATGAAGTCAAATGAATTAGCAGTGAATAAGCTGTAAAGAAAATAGACACAAATAACCATGTGTTTTCTGATCTATATAACGCATCATTAATGGCTCACCAGACGATGACCACATTGTAAACATAAAGGGACAGTGTGGTCCTTCTTGTAAATGCTGGAATTTGAAAATTCTACAGCCAACATTTTTCCATAAACGAGGGAGGCAAAGTTTAAGGTCAATCATTTCCCAAACAAAAAGACGACAATCATAGATTATTAAAAAAAAGAAATGCGAAAAATCCTCGCATTTAGAGGATTGCTTCGCATTGCCTCGATAGGATCTTTTTATTGGGCCTGATTCTGTTCAAACGTAATGTTTACTCAATCCGATGCTTCGATTTGACCATGCCTACCAGCAATCATATAGCATTCCAGCCAGTCTTGGGAGGGCAAAACTCCAATGACAACAATAACAAATCTGTTGCTCCCATAGTCCCATTAAACCGCGTTGATATTTTGTACACGTTCAGACGCATTTGGACCCAAACCAGAAGGGAGCCATGCCAAGATAAATGTTTTGCTAGATTGACTGAATGCTTTGTGACACATTTTTATGAGGGTAACTGAAGTACCTGTATGGAATGTGCATTTCGGTTTTAACAGCAACAGTAATGGGAGCTTATTGTTGAGCTTGGGGGAGATTCATGAGCATGTTCAAATTGGTACAAAGCAATTAAATCACTTTTCGAATAAACAATGGGAGTGATTTTTGTTTCACCCTTGTGTTGTTCTATGGGTCAAAAATGAGCAGCAGATTTTTTTTAAACAAAATGTTTTCTTTCATTTAAAAAATTGATGACTTTTCCTAGAGTGACCCCAACATCAGAAAAAATGAAACATTGCCTTTGTCCAGATTTCCAGGAAAGCTGCACACCACTAAGGTACCTAGATTGTCTTCGGGTCGTTTTTGACCCATCAGTTATAAACACATAATAAACACCACAGACACACACAAACACACTCACACATACAATAACACTTATAGATTGTATGTGCTACTCATTGAACTCAGACAAAACTTTATCTTTCTGTTTCATGGGCAGCATCCCCCCTTCTCAACACGGCTACAGTTCACACTCATTAAAAACAATTTAAGGCCAACTAAACCAAATTTCAGACGAAACAAATGTCCTCAAAGCTTTGTTCACTAATGGGGAATGCAGTCTGAAACTATAAAGGTCCTGCAGATGACAGTACCCCCACTGTGCTAAATATATTGATGGAACAGAATCCTATGGTTATTCCACTGGGAAGATGCACGTTGCGTAATCGCAACACCAAGAGAGAATCCCCTTGAAACCATCACGCATACAGAACAGTCTAGCCATGAGGGAGCGCAACCACTGACTAGGGCTTTGTTTATACAAAACATCAGACCATTGGGAACATATGGAGACGTGCATGTGAAAGACAGACTGCAAATAACATATAGAAACTTACAGAAGCTGAAGAGCCGGTGTGTGAACGAAGCTACCTCCTGTGATTTCATTGAAGCCTGACTTGACAAAAGACCTGTATGGTGGCATGGGACAATAACACACGAGAAGAATGTGTACAAATCATTAGTCATTTGTATTAACATAAAGCGAAATTAAATTTGAATTCAATGTGTTGATATGTACATTCACCATAAAGCCACACCTTAATAAAGTAATATTCGAAATGTTCAAAACGATTGAACAAAGCAAGATGTGACCATCAAATTGTGGTGTATGGTCACAGATTTTTTGGTTGAAACAATTCCAGTTATTGAGTTCCAACTTACAATGAGACGACGTCGTTTGGGAAACTGTGAGGGACGGATCGGGTATTCTCGCACAGAGCATTATCTTTAGTACAGGTACACGATGCAGGACATCTGGGTTGCTTCACTCTTCTGCTCTCCGCTAAGAGAAAGACGGTGGCGACCCACAGAATCACCGCACATCCTTTCACGGCTCTGTTTGCATATCCCATCCTTTCGGTATTCTCTGGTCACAACCAGCTCGGAAAATGTCCCTGAACATGAACCTCTTGTTCAATATCCAATATCGGATATTCGACTCACACACAAATTGAACCGAATGTGGTTAAATTTGATCCGTGAGTGTCGGTTGAGACGTGGCGAGAATGCCCCTTGTGTCTCAATGACTGGACTAGGCAGTATTCCAAGAGATTCGTTCTGCAAGGCGATAAGAATGAGAAATGCAGAAAGGGAGATTAAATAAAAAAGACCAAGGTTGATCGTTGAAGATTGAATAAAATGTAATTGCAAAGTTATATCCTTCGATTCGTCAAACCTTAGTAGCGCATAAAATAATAAAGCAATGTTTTAGCTTATAATTAGACATGAATACGTTATATTATGGGTGTGTGACTGCCTCGACCATAAGAAAAGATGAAAGCGTGAAATCTCAGGGGACAGGGTTAGAGAGAAAGCGAGAGAGAGAAAGGAAGAGAAAGAAGCGCTTATTTTATGAGCGACGAATGCCGTTATTTATGCGCGCTCATGAATTAATGCGGAACGGTCTATTCACAAGGATCGTGAAAGCACCTGCCTCAAGATCACGGAAAGTCTGGCAGATTTTTGAAGATGTTAACTGGTTGCCCATCAGAAGTTTTTATTAAACAAAATATGTACATATAAAAGTAGCCTGAGTAGAACGATACTAGAAATAGATACCATCGTTCAGTTGACAAATAATCACTCGACAGACATCAAATGTTCATCCTTTTCTTTTTTGTTCTAGAAGAATATATACTTCAATGCTTATATGCTTTAGCAAAAATAGTCGTTTTCCTATGTTTCTCTGCTCTCTCTGAAAGCGCATTGAGTCAAATGCTGTGTCTTTGTTTGGTTCAACGGGGAGTAGAGTCTTCAAAGCTGAGCAACAGTGAAGTTCTGTTCAAGACCGTGGAACGGTTTCACCCCTGCCCACCCTGATTTCCTGAAGAGTTCAAATACAGTACTCAAAAGAATAAGGGAACTATTGTTTCAGATTGAAATCTTTGCATTTCAGCAGATTGGCTATGACAAATTATGGGCAAATCATGGTTGTTCTTTATTTCCAATTGCCATACAAATCCTACAAAAACTCAATGTATGACTTAGTAGTTGAATAATTGCTACTGTTGCCTATAATGAAATGCATCCCATTGTGCACTTCTTCAGTAATGTCACAGATGGAACACAGGCATATGCCTATCAATCCTATATTTTTGTGTAGCATTGTCTACTGCTCTTTAACGGGCATATAGGGGCAAAAAAAAACAACTTTTATGAATGCAAGATCACGTCAGACACATCAATAATCACGCTAACTACTGCGTTTGGCTGGATCTTGACCACGTCATTTATATGAGACCATAATCTTAATTGCTGCAACCTTCAAACCTTGGTTATAATCCTGTTATACTTATTTTATAGAGTACTTGTATGATTTTTTGTATTATAATGTATAGTCGTTTCGAGAACCTGAGAGTACACAACAAATTAGACATTTCGAGAATATCTGTCTCATTGCCCCACTTTTTAATGTCGTCATCATTCCGCGCCTTGTAAACAGACTAGTTTCACTTGAACGCTTGCAAAATATCTGTCTATAAGATATTTTGTGCACAATATGGACAATCTCGTTAAGGTATTCACAGTTGATTTCATGTTATAGGTTAGACACAGTTGTCAGCCTTGTTTGCTAACAAAGGAGTTTCTTTGTCAAAGCAGTAAGGGCTACTACGAATGCTAGTCGACAGCAAATGCTCGATGTCTTTACACAAAAGTATGTGGTACTAGTGTTATAATAGATTTGTATACGTGTATGGCAGTCTGAATAACAGAGTGTCCTGAGCAATACTGCATTATCACATGGAGCTAAATCTGTCATGATCGGTGATGTTATGTGGAGTGTCCTTCAACACTGAACTGCTCAGCTTTGCAGTATTGCGTTTCCCTTTTCTGCTGATGATACCTTGCATAAAGCTGACTGCAATCATAAACGTGTTTAGATGGCAATATGGGGACAGCTAGTCTGCCCTTCTTAGACATCAGGTGATAAGGACGTTAGCTATCCAGATCATGATATAAGAAGCCCAAGGCCACCCTGAATACAAACCATCGTAAAGGCGGAGACGAAGCCTGGTTTTCGAACATCAATGTTGCTGACACATGTAATGATGTTTCCAATGGACAAAAGTACTAGCAGAGTTTTCCACCGGCAGGTGCATGGAGGTGGGGGCTATGACTCAGACTTCAGTGATGAGGACAGCCAGGGAGAATCATCCCAGCAAGGGGTCAAAAGGTGAGTTGCGTATGCATGTTCATAATGGCTCAAGCTATAAGCCCTACTTTGCTTTGAGGTTAAATGCGTGTGGGTATTTATGACACGTTATGTCTTTTCTGAATGTCAGGAAGCGCGAAGATGAGCTGCTGCAGAAGCCTTTTCAAAAAAGCAAACACACCAAGGTGGCGCACAGGACTGTGGCCTCGGATGAATGGGATCGGTTAGAAGGCCTATTTCATAAACACTGTCACATGGTAACATGATAATCCGATGGCAATGGAGGATGACTTTTAGCATGGTCTTATGTTTATTTGTTTTGTTCACACAGGGAAGAAGCCAGAAACAGACGACACCACATGATATCGATGAACGCTGTATCCTACTCGCCCGTCCCGTTTGTTAGTTAGGGAATGTACTGGAGGTGGTTTGGTAACTAGTGTGTTGTTAGGGTTAACCATATCCTAGGGCTAATGTATATTAACCTCTCCAGAGACCTTAAGGTCAAATGAGGTGAACAGACTCCCATATTCCTTAACACAACTTTCGCCAGTTTGAAAGGCATAAAAAGTTTGTTGGCGACTACATATTGTACTATGGGGGGAAGATGGAAGACCTCAAGCGGTCCACGTGAGTTGCATCCTATCACTTATTTTGTCATTGTTTCATAACTAAAGTGGTTTGTTGTTCTGTTAGTTTATGTATCTGTATTTCTCTCCTTTGCTTCCACCAGGACCGATGATAAAACAGATATGGATGTGGTGTATGAAAACCACCGCTTCTTGTGGAGAGATGACGATGAGGAG
This sequence comes from Plecoglossus altivelis, assembly GCA_036571765.1. Taxonomy (NCBI): domain Eukaryota; kingdom Metazoa; phylum Chordata; class Actinopteri; order Osmeriformes; family Plecoglossidae; genus Plecoglossus; species Plecoglossus altivelis. The sequence continues at coordinate 10,475,107 of BROE01000007.1, forward strand.
AATATGACATGGTATGTCTTCAGAATAGGATGCAGCATGTCTACTAGATAAGGATATTTATAATGTCGGTTCACATGTCTGTTGAGCTGAATGTATGACGTACTGTACTTTTGTTTTCCTTGTCAGGGAAAAGGAGCTGGCCAAGAAGTACTATGACAAACTTTTTAAAGAATACTGCATAGCTGACCTTAGCAGATACAAGGAAAACAAAGTAGGTCATTTTACATGGATTTTTATCGTTACCTATTTTACTCGTATATTGTAACAAATCAGGATGATTTATACATTTTTCATTGCAGTTTGGGTTCCGATGGCGTGTTGAAAATGAAGTTGTCTCTGGAAAAGGTAAAGTGGTTGTAGGATGTATATTTCTGTGTTAGAATTAGTTATGTTCTATAATATAGAACATAACTAATTCTAAAAAGTACATTGCTTTATGAAACATATAGAATCTATATGTTTCATAAAGCAATGTACCTCCACTAGGTGGCAGTGTAGATTCATCCAAATTCTCCCACAACTAGTTAACCTACAAAAGTACTCGAGTCAATTACAAACATCAGTTAACTTGCAAGTATTTCAAGACAATTTGAAAAATTTCACAGTTGTCACTTTCCGATTGGTTACAGATTCATATATCAGATAAATCAAGCTTAGCCAGGTATTTGAGTTTTTTAGCAAGTTTATTGACTCAGATGTGGTCACCAACCACTGTCACTTATCAGAGAAATGTAATTGGCAGTGATCTTGTACTACACTGAAAAATAATTACTAATCTGCATTTGAGATAGAAGATCAAATCATTCTCAGCACTTTCTCTTTGCCTGTGGTCATGCAAAAGAACAGTAACCTCCCCCCGCCCCGCCTGCCCTACCCCTTACAGATAGTGTTGCTTATCCATGAGTGAATTAGGAGACAAACAGCAGCACCCTACTATATATGTATGGTGTGAAGTCTTAGTCCCAAGCGAGGGAGTAAGCATTGACACACTTTGTGTCCTGCATAAAGAGCACTGCTCTGATCTGGTTCCTCTTCAAGTCTGCCTCCGGAGAAAGCTGAATAAACCAATATGGTGTTCCAGATTAAGCCCCTGTAATCTTCACCTCTCTGTTTGTTTGGCCCGTGCCCCACAGATAGTTTCCCAGGATTAAGAACGGACAGTCAGACCATTGAAGAGCATTGTGATGCCTCTCAATAATCGTACATTTTCTACGCTAACTATAGTAACTCCTCTTCGATCGAGCCTCATATATTACACAGCTAACTGCCATACTCCAACCAGCGATAATATCTGCAATATGACAGAATGGGCTTACTTGGTGGACAAAGGTGATTCTCATTCTGATCTAGTACTTTGATCTGTATAATCATCTTATCCATCAAGCCCAGACCCATAAGCTAGCACTGCCGCAGGCCGTTAGCAGGAGGTGTTGCATCATAGCAGGGCTGGGTTGAGTCCTGACCCCCCTAGGTATTGATCTGGGGGTGAAGAGAGACGATGTAACATGGGGCATATTTACCTAAGTTAGATCATTACTGTTGCTGGACCAATAAGGAAGGAACGATGTAGATGAAAGCTTTCTGTACAAGGGTTAGGTTACTGTAGACCTCCTCTCCATTCTGCCTGTAGGTGTGCTGACTTGACGCAGGACAGTCTCTGTTATGCCTTTGCCTTGTACCTGTTTCTGCCCTGGCTGTGTGGTTTGTTTTCGTCTGCCTCATTACAGACTCAGGACCCTGGCCACACTATCTGCCACTCCTCAGCCTTGCGTACACAAGTGTCTCTGCACAGCCTTGTCCATAGGTGTGCTAGCTTGATCTAGTCTGAAATGAAATGTAGACTGGCATACAATATTACATGACTACTGCTTTATTTGTCACAGTGACCACTAACAATAGTTAGTTTACTTTGAGATTCCCTCAGGGACACCTCCTTCCCAGAATACATTGAGGCAAGTGTGTGTGTGTGTGTGTGCGCGTGCGTGCGTGCGTGCGTTCACGCGCCATGTGACTCTGACTCCTGTGTCTGGAGCTGAAAGTGACCTACGTCATTGCCGTGACGGTATCCTTCTGGCAATGGTTGGTGCCATCTGAGCAACATGACGCTGGCAGGATTCCCAGTCACATTTCACACCCACTCATCAGGGCTCCAGTAAGGGCATAAAATAAGTCATTACGTCAATCAGGTGTCAATAATGTTGTTTGTTGGCGATGAACCATTGCTTAAGGAATGTCAGGTAAAGATGTCTGTTATCAGTCCTGTCTTACAGACACAGTCTGATTGATATGACTGAGTTGGATGAGCTGAGTTCAAAGTCCCAGAGAGATAACCTTTCGTCACTGTATTCTACTGCCTGTCTAACTTCTCATCACTGTGTGCTATAGCCTACCTAACTGCTCATCAATGTGTGCTGTAGCCTGTCTAACTGCTCATCGATGTGTGCTGTAGCCCGTCTAACTGCTCATCACTGTGTGCTATAGCCTGTCTAACTGCCCATCACTGTGTGCTATAGCCTGTCTAACTGCTCATCATTGTGTGCTGTAGCCTGTCTAACTGCTGCTATAGCCTGCCTTACGTATTGACATTTGGGAGTTGGACAACCTGAGGGACTATCAGGACACGATTACAACATTTCTGATAGAGAAACACTGTGACCCTGGAGTCCAGCCCAAGTTCCTTTTGACCCAGAGCTAGACCTTTTATCCCTGCATAGGATCAATGAGGTTGGGGCCAAATATCCTCTACATGAAACATAGACGGCGGTATATTGACGACTCACTGGGATCAAAAGCAGGAACGTTTGCTTATGAAGGGATGCTGCCCTGCACCCTCCCAGTACACTGGGAAGGGTGCAGTTCCCTGAGACATGCAGTCATGGTTCTGACTCCACTACCACAACACCTCCACTCCACAGCACCTTCCATTGAGGTGAAACCACTCCCTGCTGCAGTGTGACTGCCCTGTCACTATAAGGTGTGGGCTGGTCTTGCTCAGATGAAGAGTTGACATATTACCAAGATTGGATGGGTGTGGGAAACCCTCATGGTGTTCCCCATGTAGTCCTCACATGTTCCTCTGTCAGTGTGGGGGATGACGTGAACTCATCCTAACGATCATCCAGGAGGAACCCTGCTGACGTAGCCCAGGACGTCAGAACCATCAGACTGACAGCATGTGCGAGGCAGGGTTGCCCTGGCAACCATAGGCTCATCTGACCTGGTGGCACGTGACAAATCTCCCTTTGTGGCAGATCAAAATCTCCCAGGCGTGGAGCTGGAGGTCAGAAGAGAAGGTCTATCAGGCCAGGGATGAAGAGAGACCAGCCCATGACGCATTACCCTCCCTGGGCCTGCTGCTCACTGGAGAACCCCCCCCCCCCCCCCATCACCACCACCACCACCAACTCCTCCTCCCTCATCTGTTTTACCAACTCCCATTTGCACGAACCCAACCCCTCTTGGCCTGTGCGATGCCCTGCAGCCAGGAATAGAAGCACCACCTGGCTGCCAAAGGCTGGAGGACGGGTGGCCAAGCAGAAGGAGGGGGTAGGGAGAGCATGGAACTCCAAAGTGATTATCTTGAGGGTGGGAAGGTCAACTAAGCTGCCAAGCTGTTGATAGGAGGGCTGAAGGAAGGCCTGGCAGAGAAGTAGGAGGAGAGATTGAAACGAAGAGGAGGGAAAGGAAGACAGATAGAGATTAGTCATCTGGAAAAGACAACAAAGTCAGACTACCGGTCGTGACCTCATGGTGGAGTGGTATGGTGGAGGAAGGAGGGAGAGAGTGATGGAGGGGAGAGAGGATGGTTTAATGGATTGATGCTGACTGGACACCTGGACAATATTGTGAATGGGTTTTTTTTTCCCAAGGGACATAGTGATATGTTTATGAATAAAAATATGACCTATGTGTGTAATTTCTTTTACAGGTCAATTCATGTGTGGGAACAAGCGCTGTGAGAAGCAGGATGGTCTGAAGAGCTGGGAGGTGAACTTTGCCTACGTGGAGCACGGAGAGAAGAGGAACGCACTTGTCAAACTTAGTGAGTTGTGTGTTTCCTGGTCAAACTGGGTCAGCTCCTGTAACATCATGGCAGTGTGTTCACCTAGCTGTTTAACCAATCCTCTAGTCAGTGGTAATGATCCATACAGGATCACTGGTATCATGCTGGAGCCAATCCCATTAGAAAACCCTGGAGAGGATCAACTACACTGGATTTATCCTGGACATTCCACCAAGCTCCCCTAGTTCCTCTGGTCAGCTTTTCTTTAGTCTGGGTAGAGTCAAGAGATTGTCTAAGCAGTTGACCAGACATTCCTCAAAATACAATGGCCCTGCATTAGTGTTTAAACAAAAGAGAACCAATTTGACGACTGATTCCTCATGAGGATAGTGTTGGTGATGAAGGTGCTCTACTGTCTCTTATGTCTTCTGTCACTGTAGGACTGTGTCCAGAATGCTCCTTCAAACTCAACTACCATCACAAGTATGTTTACCCTTCTTCACATAACCCCCCCCCCCCACAAATGAGTTCTTCTGATAACTGATAACCCTACGTATGTATATCTCTGATCCATTGATAACCGTCAGAAGTGGTCTGCAGGTTACAATAGTTCACCCATTTAGTTTGCGGTCGCTATATGTTTGTCCCTCACAATCCTGTCAGAGATGGTTGGCTTGAAGGTAATTTCTGACATCACTGTCAGGAGGAAGGAGGTGAAAGCCAAGAAGAAGGTGAGGAAGTCGTCGTTGGAGGAGGCAGGTGAACCCCAGTCCAAGAGATCCAGATCCTCGTCTCGCTCCAAGAAAAACAGACACAAAAACAAACAGAAGAGGAAACATAAAGGTACGATCTCTTAGTTTTGTTCTATGAGTCCCATGAAGGGAATGTACTGTGTCCTGGGAAAACAGGCATTTTCTAAGCATACAACAAAGGCTGGCAAATTATTAGGAGTCCCTGGTTGCTGAACAATGTTAAAATATGAGTTAGTACTTTGATCATTAGTATTCAATGTTGTCAATGTTGGTGGAGTTGAACTGCTTTTCACTGTTCTTCCTTACAGAACAATCCTTCTCCAGTGATTCTGAGGACTCCCAGAACTCAGACAAAGGTGGCTTTCACACACGCGCACACGCACACCACCACCTAAGAGTTTTATTACCTTACTCCCCCAGGGCAGTGGAGAATTCACTGGCCTCACTGAAATATAGCTGTCTCACTCTAACATAGGCCCTCGATGTTAACCATCCGTTAAGAATCACAAAAAACCCACAGAGGCCAGACTCCTAGGAGTCTCTGGTATGAGAGATGTGCTAGGGCCGTCAGCCAGACACCACTCAGCCAATGTTGTGGCAGTGTTCTAGAGCTGATGGCTAATCATTTATCCCAAAAAATCGACTGCATTTTTGTGGTCTTCTTGAACACACAAGCATATATACACACGTATTTCGCATTACATATTTTTATAACTTCTCCATCAGATGTATGTTTGTTGGTCCCACCGCCAATCCTTCACCAGATACTAAATGATGGAAGAAAGGGAGTAGAGTGGGAACTGGTACATGATTATTCTTCTCGTTGGTGACTGCTGGTGACTGACATCTTTCTTAACCTCTCATAGATGAGGTTGAGGGCGGGAAGGAGGCAGAGGGCCCGTCGGAGGCGGAGCACTGGAGCGGTCCCGCCCCTGCTGTGGAGGAGAAATCAAGGTACGGATCATCAGTGTGGCTTGAACAAGAGATCAGATCAACTTCTCATAGATCGGAACTGGATAGGATAAGCAAGATGGCCGTCATCCCCTTAAGCCTGTTATGAGAGCACAAGGGGGACTGATGACCAATAAATGTATATAGTATGTCTGAGCCTTGTCTCTGGACTCAGCTTGTGTTCTATGGTGTGATATAGTGTGGAAGCATCAGACTTCAAACTCACTGAGTAATGTTGTTGTTCTGGTCTTTCTTAGGGAGGAGGAGTTTGATGAATATTTCGAGGACATGTTCCTCTGAGTCCACTGGGATTTTTGAAGTCCACCAGCTCACTCTGTCGTCTGTATATTGGATTTTTTGTTTTGTTCTGTGTCAATAAAATGATGTCTGTGAAACACTTGCATTCTACAACACATGAATTAATTTTCACGTGTGAGAATAGAACTCATTTCAGATGAACAGCATATTTGGACCTATGAGAATCCTAATGAATGGTGAATCTTTGAGGAGAAAGAAAGACATGAGACTGCACCTGCAGATAAGCAGAGACTAGACAGTCACCAAGGTGGTTCAGTATCTTTCAATTCCTCCAGATCCTCCCAGCAACCTGACTGGACTTTTCTGCTCAATCTAAGGTCACTGTTCTGCCACAACCAGAATGGTGCGTGTTGCTTGGTCCCAGATTAGCGACATTAGCGTTTAATCACTTCTAATTTCTTTCTCTCCTTTTTTCTCCTCCCTCAAAGACTCCTGTTAAAGAGTGGCACAGTGTATCGGGTGTCTTAGTGACTGGCAGTGTAGTTAAAAACAGATGTCGTTTCTGTCTACCCTATCCATATCTGCCTTTTGTCTGAGAGATGATGATTGAGACATACATTGAAAATCCCCTTTTTCATTTGCTAAACTCTGTCAATGTCTCCCTGTCTTTGTCCAATGTACAATTTTTCATACAAGTGTCATACTGACTCTATTGTCTTATGTAACAATGTGGTTTTGCTGGTTGTAAAGCTGCCCTTCAGACTAAGATAGCTGACATGATGGGGAGTGCCTGAGAAGGTTTAGGACACAGTACGTACACACAGAAACGCACAGGTACAGCGCAACACTCAGGAGGAAACACACCCTCATCTACAGCACAGTAATCTGAAGCGGAGAGTGAATTGTGGTCTTGGTCAGCTCGAGCCAATCGGCTGATCGGCTTGTCCAGGGAGATGATCCAGCTTTATAGAGTAATCCCACTGCACGCCACAGGAGTCAAGGCAAGGACTGGGTTCTTCTCAGCCTCCAAGGAGCCTCAAGTTCACCCCTGTGTGTGTATGTGTGTGTGTGTGTGTGTGTGCACGTGTATTGTATGGCACAAAAGCATCCATTTATCTTTATTTAATGCTTTTATTTGTTTACATAGTACTGCTTATGACACATACATACAGTAAAGATCATTTCTTAGGACATCAAATGTTACATTTCTAATCTCAATGACAACTCGATAGAATTAAAAGATATACAATACATCCTTTGGAGTCCATGCAATCATGAAAGCTGGGATGAGACCCATCCTGCACTTTGTCCTATCCCACAGTTTGTCATGTCCCTGATTGGCAAGGCCCTCATCCAAGATGACTGCCCAGAAACTCCAGGAACTGAGTTTCAGTGAAGTCTGTCAAATCCACTGTGATTGGATTAGAGGTCTTGAATGATTTTCCATTGATTAGAGGAGGAGACAGGTTGCTTAAGATAAGTCAACCTTTCTAGATCCTGATTAGTTAGATGTCATGGTTCTAATTGTGTCTCAAGACAGATAGACAGACATACACACAGAGAGGGTCTAATTATCTAAAGGACATCGTTGGTTAAAGGGAGTTGTTCTGAAATATCGTAGACACTACTCATTCATAAATAATGAACCCTATGCGCAATGTGTCTATCATGACCCTTTGGGTATGAGCAATGTATTGTCTTGTACCCCTGTGATAGAACTTGGCCCATTCTGTATCTCCAGGATGTTACTTAGTGTTCTCCCATAGAGCACACACACAAGGCCCATTCCGCAGAAGATAGGATGAGAGGACTTAAGTAGTCTCCGCTTGATCTTTGGTAAGCAGGGTATTTAAAATGTATAGCTTTGTGAACCTTTGAATGTGGCTGGAATTCAAACTCAAATCTCATCGGATCTGCTTAGTCAGGTTCTAAAGATACCAAAGATTGACTGGGTGATTGACATCTCCTAGCATGTGTGAGAGAAAAAAGGTTTTACACATAGTTTACACATGTCGATAGAGGACATTTTGTCATTTTAAATGTTTATGTATTATTTAGATACTAGGTGATAAAGCTATATTCCTTTGGAACTTGAAAGATGTATTTCATCACCTTTGAACGATTATTTAATTAAGATCCCTGCTACGGATCAAGTAGGTATAAATGTGATATTATGTGTATGTTACAAGTAGCAATAATATTCTCAGTTATTAGATCAAAAGTGCAGTTTACAGTATTGTTTCCAAAGTTTACAATAAACACCTGCATAACCTGATGCTTGAATGCAAATTCAAGTAAAATCAATACTGAGATTGTATACACTAGAAGATTGTGAGGCTTAACCCTGCTCTTAAAACACAAAGTAGAAAATATCTGACAATCAAAAAATAGAACTTCTTTGCATATTAACATGAACATACCCTTACAAGGCTCATACGCGCTTATATTTCCGAGCAGTAAGACTAACATCGTCAGCCCAGGTTGGTGGAGCTGCTTGTCTCAAGTGTTGGGTAGTGTTGGGTTCGAGGAACCTGAGGATTGTACAGTTTCTATCTCTACAGATTTCCACTGTCATTTTCTTTCTTTTGTTGTTATAATCTTACTGAGCCATTCTGTAATATTCAGACATATCAGACAGGTTTTCTGCTCTCACTCAGGAGAGGATGGTTGACCAGCGGTCTCCTCTGTGGTGCAGGAGGCCTGACAGGGTGGACCTTAGGAGATGATGCATGTTTTGGACTTTCCAACGTCTCCTGTATCTCCTCCATTGGCTGTCCACAAACACACACACACAGGAAGGAAAAAGAGGTGAGAAAATGTCCCATGTGTTCCATCCCTCTGATAGTCATCGTATTTAAACAGGATTATCAACAGTACTGTCACAGTCCATTAAAACGGTAATGCCCTCATAACTACACCATTGTTTACCTATTACCTGGAATACAACATGACGTGTCTAGCACTTGGCTGTGTTACCTTTCTTAGCCTCTGCCTCCTCCAGCTTCTTCTTCTCCTCCTCAATCTTGGCTAACTTGGCTGCGTGGATGTCAGCCAGTTCCTTCCAGTGCACCCTGTTGTTGTTCAGGCCATCAAACATGGGAGTGATCTCTTTATGGAACCTGGAAAATTCCTGTCAGGAAAGGAATCAGGGGCCACCGTTTACAGCGTGTGGATGCTAGTCCTGAACTATCCTTCACCCTGGCGTGCACACACACACACACCCACACAGCTCTTACACACACACACACAGCTCCTGAGGCTAACATTCCTGCTTTTGAAGAATCAAGTGCCCTCTAAGAAACCATGTCTTTGACTCAAAAGGACTGATTGTTCTTTGAGGAACCCGTTGTCCCTTTTGGTGAGGAAAGATGCTGAAAGAAATGTTTCTATACAAACCTTGTACACAAATGAGCACACAAAGTCAATGAAACCACACTGCATCTTGGGTAATTCAGCTGAGCAGTTCCTGTCCATCATAGGCTGAGGAAAGAGGAAACAGATCCTAGGAGTCAACATGGTTCATACACATAAAAAAAAACATGTGCACTGGTGTTCACTAGGATCTGAATGACCAAGCTCTTGCACTGCAAGCTGTTAACTGAAAATGCTAATGAAACCTCTTTACCGTATCCATACTCCAGGCTGTTCACAATACAAGCTATAACATGCTTCATATGAGGAGCACAGATCGAGGGACTCACAATGGGCTGTTGGTCCAGAACGGTTCTCTCCAGGTCTCCCTGCTCCCAGAACTCTGCAGCTACCATCAGAGCAACCTGGAGACAAGCACACAGGGCATAGACTTAGTGTGCAGAACTGTCCATCAAAAAAGGGGTTAAGAATGAAGGTCTGTAGTGAAGATGAGGCCACCTACCTTACTCTGGACCTCCCAGGGCTTGGTAATAGCAGACAAGTCACAGCCTGTCATCATCATGGCCCTGCAGGAGAGAAAGAGAGAAAGTTAATATTCGTTAATAAATTGCCACAGTAATTATAATGAGTTTCATTTTAAATGAAAGGCAGGGTCATCAGCACAAACAGGGCATAGAACATACATGACAATTTCCTTTCTGATGGCGTTGTTGGCAATGTAGCCAATCGCCTCCTTCTCATCAGTCATGGGCTCAGTGGCATCAACAATCTTCTGGAACATTGTTCTCTTTCTGCAGAAGTGACACATGCATGAAGTTCAGCTATGTATATGAGACAAACTTGTGTATGAGACACACTGAATGCTCCAACGGCAATGGTGTTTGTGAATGTGGTCTCTGGTTCTTGATGTTTAGTGAACCGTTCACAGGAATGTTTCTTAGGAGGTAGTAGCTCATGCAGAACCATAAAAACAAGAGACCAGACACGAGCAGAGATGTTGGCGTAAACCCACTTGAAGTACAAGGCCAGATCTGTGGCAATGATGCAGACATCGAATAAGTGCTGCACGGTCTCGAACTGGCGCTTTTGCAGGTTGCAGAAGATGTTCAGGCTCTGGTGGGGAGAAGGGGGGCAATGGAGGGGAAGGAACAGATGAGGGAGAGAGGACAGAAATATGTCGTCTGAACATCAACAACCACTGAGAATCCAGGTTGTGTTGTGTCTTCTGTTCTGTCCGTACCTCCTCAGCCATAAGAGTCTTACTGTACTCCAGATGATGCCTCTCCATGATGGAGGAGCCATGGAGACGAGCCAGGGGAGAAGCACTCCTGGAGGTCAGACGGACAAGAGAGGGTCAGGGGTCAGGGGTCAACGTCAGCATGTGTACAATGCAGTGTGAATGCTGCGATAAACAAGGAGGACTTGCTTAGTCTGGTAGAGATTGTTGGTCCCTCTGTGGTCAATATCGTGGCAGAATGCAGCAGCCACCATGGCAAAGGCATCCAGGTCAGAGTAGTACCTCCTCAGTTTCCCTGTCTGAAGCACGACCACAAGAGTGATGGGTTCAAGATTAACTTTCTACATTAGCAGTTGAGCTCAGCTGTAGCTTGACACTAATTGATAAGCTGTGTCCTGCTAACTGTCCAGGGACTAGAGAAGGATAGACCACAACTAAAAGGCCAGAGACAGGGAGGCCCTGGCTGGTCAGATCAGACTTACCTGTAACAGACAGAACATAGTCTGGCCCACATTGAAACCATGTCTCCAGTTGTGGTAGGTGATGTCACGGTAACCCTTTCTGACAGTGTACATCCATCGTGTCAGAGTCTGATTGGACGATAAATGAGGGAGAGGGAACAACAATCTGATATGAACCAACCAGTCTCGGTCATTTGAACAAAATGATGTGGCTCGATCAATAAAGTGTGAGTCTTTGTAAGAGAGATTGCAGCTCATTACAGTGCTGACAATGCAGATGGCACTTGCTTAAAAACAGCAGGTCTACTGACCTCTGCAGGCACTTTGAACTTCTCCACAACGTTGAGTTCAAAGAAGCAACGGATTCCACATTTAATGAGGTCATGCTCTGTCACAGGGAAGTCACTGAAGTGAAACTCTAACAGCTCCACATCTTTGGCCTGAGGGCAGTTGGTTCTCTACAAGTACAACACAAAAGAATAAAAATGTATGAGGTCAGAATTGATGGATGCACAGACAGACAAGCAAACAAGCCTTCGGCGTATAGATAAACCTACCAATAGTTTGTACATTTCCTTCTGGTCACAGTCTTCAGGTTCCTGATCAAACTTCTCCTTAGTGTTCTGTTTAAGAACAGAAAAAGAATTAGAAACACCTTGAGGACATGGTTGATGTCAAGCAACGGCATATCTGACATGTTTATTCAATACGTCTCTTCTGGTTCTTGGAATGAAATCACAGTTTTAAGGTTTTGAATTAGGAAGAAGGTGAAAGTGTTTCTTCTCACCAGGATGGTTTGCATCTCAGTATTGGTGCACCTAGTCTGGCACATTAGCATCTCCTGGGCAATATCCTTCCTGTTCTCCATCTTGTTCAACCTATCATATGTGTCACAGTTCAGCACCGACCAGCCCAGGAACTGGGTCAGGGCCTGAAAAACAAAGAACCAAATGTCAGATACAGACGGTACATTTACTCAGTATCTGAACGTTCATATACAAGCCATGAAAGACGCTGATCATGTATGAACGGAAAGAGAGAAACAAGTTCACCTCAGTGATCTGTTCATCGTGCTCGTCAAAAGGTTTGCCGTCCTTCCTGTTGAAGAAGGTGGCAATGCCAACTATTTCTTCCTTTTTGTTGACGATGGGAAGCGACAAAACGTTCTTTATGATGAATCCTGTATCGTCAACAGCCTCTTTCTTGAAGACAAACATCAAGATGGAATTAGAGACATGTCAAAGTCTTATCTGGAGTTCCACTTCATCCTGTGGTCAAGCTTACCTGGAACGTAAAGTAATCATCAGCAGCGACGTTCATCATGTTGCAGATCTGCATGAAGAGGGAAAATAAAGTGAGTCGACATTAATCATTGAATACAAGAGTTTTTATCCTGTGGCAATGACATATGTGTTGGACTTTTAACTTACAAAGCCATTCTCAGACACATATGTTGGCAGCCCACTGACAAGAGCCCAGTGGTCAATTGGGGGTCCCCTGTTAAGAAAGAGAGAAAAATCAGTTAATAAGACATACATACACACCCCTGCTGACCAGTGCACCACAAGTCATGAAACTCACGGTATAACTTTGATTTCCTCTTTCTCTCCTTCCAGTAGATAGTCGATGATCTTGTAGAAGATCACTTCCTGTTTGGGGAGAACAAATGTATAAACATCAATCATCACCTTTTGTTTTTTTCTTTCTCTTTCTCTCTTCAAGGTAATACTACTGATGTAAATGTGAGGAAAGGAGCACCAGGAAGCAGTACCAGGAAGCAGTACCAGGAAGTAGTACCAGGAGGCAGTACCAGGAAGTAGTACCAGGAAGCAGTACCAGGCTAGGATCAGACCTTACCCTTCCATCTGGGGTCTTTGGCCCCTTGTATGGCTCCACATCTCCCAGTTTTACAGGCCATTCATCGTAGAACTCCTGCAAGATGATGAACAAACAGCTATTAGGAACTGACCATTGATATTTCTAATAACGTTTGCCATTTGCAATTGTGTCTTTGCAAACTGACCTTTTCTTTGGTCATGTCCAGCAGGCCAACAGAGTAGCGTTGACAATTGAGGTAGATTCTCACAGTGTACAGGGCTTTGTGGAACTGTCTCTCAATGTCTGTCAACTCTTCAAATACCTTGCTAGCAGACCACAAAAGCACCTGGTGACAGCCACAGGACAACAACAGAGATGAGTGTGTTTTCCCCTTCACATGGGTATGGTAATGTTTGTTTATATCTGACTGAATTTGACCAAACACTCTCCATTTTCTCTCTCTCAGGCACACACACACACACACGCACACACACACACACACACAGACACACACACACACACACACACACACAGAGAGCTAATGCTTGCAAGTGATTTGTTTACCTGACTCCTCCTAGACTCCACATTGAACATGTACATGGTGTGATGCTGGAGGGCTATGACTGTTGCAAAGGTCATGTACTTGTTGAAGAGCTAAGAACAAAATCAGATTAAGAGGTGTCGTCATTTGGCGAAACAACTACCGTGAGGATTCCTCTTCCCTGTTTGCTCTTTAAATCGTCGTGTATTCCAACTGTACTGATGGAGGGCCTCAACACAGGAAGGGGACACAGTGGAGACAAGGGTTACCAAAGGTCAGAGCCCCTTCTCTGTCTGTCCCTGAAACAATGTTAGTGGCAGTCCTGTCCTTTAGTCCTTCTGTCCGGTCGTAGCACTAATACCCTGTCTCACACTAGCATGACAACTAGCATGTCTTTTCAGGCCCAGATTAACGGTTTTCACTGTCCTTCCTCTGCCCCTGCAACTGATGTGGGCATGATTAACCAGGCCAGGACAGAGCAGCTAAACTTGCCTCTGTTCACTGTTGTAAAAAAGGTGTGAATTGTAAACTAAAGAAGGAAATTCTCCATCTTGTGGAATATTTCATTATAGAGGAGGTGGAGGATAAAGAATATTTATAAGCGATGGCAGAGGAATGCACCTGAAAGTTAAATGTGAATATTTCCAACAGGGACATGTGTCAGACTGTACACATAACCTTACTTCCTCATCCTGTTTGCTGAACTCATTGCCTCCGATCTTGTTGAGTACCATGACAACACCCAGGCATTCCTTATCGGCCAGAATGGGATACGTGAGCATGTTCTTGGTCTTGTAGCCTGTCTGCTTGTCCACAAAGTCACTGAAACGTTTGTTCTAGGTAGAAACATATGGAGAAAAAGATCTTACTGGAATGATTACTGACTTCAATCACAGACAAGACAAATAACAAAGGACTTTCTGACTTTGACCATAGAACACTACACATAGTCATTTAAAATTAATACATTACTACCTATATTTATACATTTACTAATTTATAAAAACTAGACACTGCGACATAAATTAAACTTAGTGGGGCTTACAGTCTACTAAAATCATGATTTTCGTTTTTTATTTCCATAGAAAAATCACTCTGAAGTAAAATTAACAGCAAACTGGTTTGTAAAGGAAGGTTTTAGCTCTTGTGTCAAAACTAAATTGTGTTTTCTCCCAACACATAAACAAATACGATGACTACAAATAGTTTTGGTCCACATAATAACTGATCCTATCGAAGTGGTAAATTCATGGTCAATTAAAATATAAACAATTATAAAAGGGTCAAATAAATAGTTACTAATATACATTGATGTATATCAGACAACTAGTTATTAAATCAAATAAATATATTTAATTCAAAGTAAGACGTTTTCAGGGGGTCATATTGACCCGCCTGTCATTTTAATGCACTCTTGGAAGCTCACACTGTGGAACTTACCTGTGTCACGTCGGGAACAACAGCTGGCTTTTTGGAGTGGGCCGTAAACCCTACTATACCAATGTCGGTGGGGAACACGATCTCAGTCGTAGGGCTAACCAAATTTGCTTCATATTTGGACGTTGGGGTCACGTCAAAAAGCAGTGTCGTAAGCTCTGGTATTCCATTTCTTGCTCTGCATATAAAATAGCTGCACCTGTCGGCATTTACCAGCATGCAAATTCTCTGCAGGACCTTGTGCATGGCCTTTTCCATAACGGCGACAGTCTGCATCTCAGTGATCAGGTCAAAGATGATAGCGGCCTCCTGAATTTGGGAGACATCTTTGAACGAAGCCGGATCTTTGATCTCAAGCTTCTCTGTGAATGCTGCCGCGAGGGCTTCGGGGCGCACCTTCTTTTCGAAGTATTCTTTTGCATATTGCGGATTATTATCCAAGTACTTCTCCACGCTATCCTTGTCTGCCATTTTAAAATGTTTTACCTTTCCCTCTCTCCCTCTCCTCGACTCTTATTGAAGCATCACCCGAAGGAAGTTAGAAGGAAAGCAGCCTTCAACAGGTGTCGCTGGGTTTCTAATGGCCTCCGTTTGCGGCGCAGACGTGCATCCTCCGCTGAGGTCCCCGAGCAAATCACGAAAACCTCCTTCACTTTCAGACAAGCTGACAGAATGTAGTGGCTTAGAAGCTGAAAGGATCAAAGTGGCCGCTAATTAATGTGACGTCACGACATTAAACCCCCTAAGCTTCCTTAACCTGCAAATCCCGAGACTGATCATTTTATATTGGACAATCCCATCTGAGGGAGGTAAGGTAGCTTGGTATCTAGAGGCTGCCTGTTTCTCGCACAGTACATCTACAATGTGGAGAAGGTGTGTGCTACCAATGATAAAAAGCTCTCATCTCCGAATCTTGAATTTACATTTAAAAAGGATCGCAAATTATTGTGTAGACAAGAAAGTGGACACACTGTCACTGTCACACATTGAAATGATAGACTAAATAAAAACCATTTCATATCTACTTCTGAATTGTATCTGTTACAGAATGCAGTCTAGTGACATTCAAGTGCCTGAAGACAACTGATACAAGTGCCACACCCTTGGTGTAAAAGGAAGGAAACAAACCATTACTAACCAACTCTAGTCCTCAATTAATGGATTACACACTGTCACAATGTTTAGGTATGTTACTGTCACTGACTATCATTATCTGTTATTCAATCCAAACTGGGCTTCTATCTTTGGAGCTTTGCCCAAGGATCCATGAGACAGTTAGTTCTAAGAAATGAGAGACTAAACTAAGGTAGGCTATTATTAACCAGTCAAACCATGTATATGTCTGGCAAAACCAGGAGTGCCCCAGTATACCAACCACAGAGATTACTACAGGCTTAACAGACATCACAAAGGGTTTGTGTGTATATGTGTGCGCGCGCGCGTGTGTGTGTGGCACAGGTGCTGAATCCAAGTCAGACTGTAAGGCAATAAAAAGACCTGCATCATTAAGACTTGGCGGCATAAATCCCAGATTAAGTAAAAGTGATTACGGGGATGTCCTCCGAGAGAGAGAGAGAGAGAGAGAGAGAGAGAGAGAGAGAGAGAGAGAGAGAGGGAGAGAGAGAGAGAGAGAGACAAAGGGACACAGAGAAAGGGAGAGAAATACACAGAGGAAGTGAAATGTATCTTGGCCATTTGGGTAACCACATGGACACAGTGGAGAGGTTGATCTGATAAGAGGAGTCGTGAGCGGTCCTTTGCGAGGTAACAAGAGGACAGCTGCGGCCTGTGTGCTGCGGTGGGGTGGCCAATACTATGGGAGGATTGGGATATTCCTTGGTTATGATAAGAGCATGACTTTAGTCTTGTCTTGTCATAGAGTAAACCCCCCCCAACTCTTTTTAGATCAGTTCAATAAACAATTAGACTGAATATTGAGTATCTAATGTCAAATGTCAAATGTATTAGATCAGAGACCCTAACGCCCTGATAATAGAAAATGTATGATAGAGGCAGAAATGTTCAAAGAAAAAGAAAAGGTGCAGTTGTAAAGTACTAGAACTGAGCTCTGCCTCTAGGAAGGAAGGAGGCAAGGATGAGAGGATATAATCTTTTGGTATTGGACTTGGGCCCAGGCCTGCCTTGGCACAAAGCACGCCTGGCCTTGGCACAGCAGGTTAAAGAACTTTTAGTCATCACTTAGAGAAGCAGGTCAGTTGGGTGGGTGAGAGGCCATGGCCTCCATCCGCCTCCTGGGGATGCCAGGCAAGGTGACAGGAACCCCCCCAAGGTGTCCGTGTGGAGCTGTCACAATGTTGGCAGGTTGCCATTTAAAATAAAGAAAAGCCGTCTCCCTTGGTGCCTTACCGTACGGTAGCTTGATTGTGTCTTATACTGAAATACATTCACTTTAATATCTACTCTAAATAAAATTAATCTAGGTAACTTTGTATGAATGCATTTTTCTACTTTGAGGGCAAGATTTAAGGGCCTGGTGTGACATGGATAAATGGACTCCACAAGTTATGTAGTTTAGTGGTGCTTCTTTCAGAACGCTCCACAAACTATGTACTGTATACACACAGTTCATGTTTCTGTTACATATAGATTATACAACCCAGGAAACGTATAACCACATTTCTCATGGAAATATTCATGTTTTTGCTGTCAGCCATTTCAGGGGTCTATGAATGCTTTTACAAATAGCCCTGATTATATAACCAGCAGATGTTTGGCCTCCGGTCTGTAGGCGGTGTTTACGGAGAAACCATGCCCCAGGGCTGGGTTATATACACGATCCCAGGAAGCCAAAGGGGTCCTTTAAAAAAAAAAAAAAAAAGAAGACCTTTTTAATGCGCTGATTTACTTTTAAGGAGCTGGCAGCTGTTTTTAACATGTTAATGGCAATACACAAGCATACAGTACAATGCAGATGGAAAAGGAAGAGGGTCTTCAGCAAACAATAAGGCTAATAAACAGAAGAAAGGGGCAGTCGACATTGGCTGATCTCTGTCTCCACTGCAGGGAGGACACATATATACAGTGTGGTAGGAATCGATGCCCTCACAGCCTGATACTCACAACCCTGCAGAAACCTAAGCAGCAATGTTGGGCTTGAACCTTGCTCTTGTTTGTCCACTCTCCATTTCAGGCCAAGAACAGAACGGGAGAGATCTTCTTAGCATTGGAAGCATAGAACTACCAGTGTTTAATCATTTAGCAACTTTGTTTGATCACTGCACAGGTTCCACATCATGCTTGTGGGTTCAGATCACACCCAATGGACGAATTCGTACTGATTCAATACATATGAAGATTTGGATGGATTTAGACTTTGGGCTGAATTGCAATGTTGTCTGTTTGGTGATAATAGGCAATTCTGTCAATTCTTCCAGATAGCACAGTAGCTGCAATTCAACAAGTAAGGGATTCTGGGCTTTGCATAAGGTAAGGAAATAAATTACGTTAGTTAGAAGTCACATGGCCTGAGAGAAGGTAGAGACAGCAGGCTGAAACATGCTGCTTACGCCTCTTAGAACGTATATATGTGGTGGCTCACATAAACACTCACTCCCTTACAAACTGCCAGGCCATTGTGATTTATTGATCCCTATCGATGCACAGGGAGGTTCTCGGGGGATGAATGTACTCAACGTGTCATGTTCCAGATGTTTCTGTCCACATACCTCATGGTTCTTTCATAAGATCTCCACAACTCCGACTTTAGGGGGGAAAACACGTTTTTGGGCGAGAGGTGAAATGTGCAGAGTGCAGCTAAAGAACTGGGACCTGCGCCAGATGAGTTGCGTAAATAGTGGGGGAGGCGAAGAAGGTGGGGAGAAAGCAAACAGGAGAGGAGAGGCTGGCTTTCAGGGGCTGTCCCAGGTCTCCAGTGGTTGTTGTTATGCAAGTCAGTCAGTGGTATATAAAGGCTGACTTGGGGGTGAAGCTCCACACGACCTCTGAGAAGCATCTCATCCAGCTCTTTCTTTTGAAGGTACAGAATCAAGTCTCACGCTGCACAAACAGGAATACTGTGACGTCCGCACATACCTGTACTCTGTCAGGACTCTGAGAAACATTTGTTTTCCGTTGTTTACCTCTTTGAAGCCTACGCAATCTGTCCTAAAATGATTGTTTTTGATTTAGCTGATGGAAGGGCATGAGGATGATGAGTGCGTTGCTGTTCTCTGCCAGAAAGTATTTTCTAATATCTGGCTCTGTCTCCACAGATCTGCTGAAGACTGAGGCAGGATGCTGAGGATAGCTGTGGCTCTCTCTATCTTGGCAGTGTGCTTGGCACAGGACTGTCAGGTTGCCAACATGAAGGTCGTGGAGAACTTTGACAGAAACAGGGTGAGTGGCCACTGCTAAATATTTCAGTCTCTAATTACAAAAAAAACTAGTTTTTTAATGGAAAAACATACATTTACTGTTTGGCGATTCAGTTCTGAAAAATAATATATATTTGATGAGTTCAGGTGTAAAATAGTATGAGATGACTGATGAAACTTAACAAAATTGTATGGATAGACAGCCATTAACGTGAACTTTGCTCCCTCATTGCAGTACACAGGCACCTGGTATGCTGTGGCCAAGAAAGACCCAGTCGGTCTGTTCCTTCTGGACAACGTGGTTGCCCAGTTCAAAGTGGAAGATGGTGGGAAGATGACAGCCTCTGCCCAGGGCAGGGTCATTATTCTGAAGTAAGGTCGCTTTCACGCTTTACTACATGCTCACGTTCCGCTCTCAGGGTCCAAACTAAGGATTTAAGCATGAAATAAGAAGTGTAAAATCTATCTGCATGCTTTACGTAATTTGCATTGATACATTTTCTTTCACTGATAACCTGTGACTCGTTCCAGATAAGACTGTTGGCTAAGTCCCAGAAAAGTCGAACCACTGATGCATTCACTATCATTGACCCTACTGTCTCCTCTCCACTCCTCCACTCTCTGCTTTGCTTCCCTGTCTGCCTTGTAGCAACTGGGAGATGTGCGCAAAAATGTTTGCCACCTTCGAAGACACTCCTGATCCAGCCAAGTTCAAGATGAGATACTGGGGCGCTGCCTCTTACCTGCAGACTGGATGTAAGTAAGCAGGTTTAGAGACACCAACCCACCCTATGACACACCTTGCCCAGCAAGCCCTCTTGTACACATACACTGACTAAAGATAGCCTGATTTCCATGTTGGCCCATCTTCAAAATATTGGTGTTTGTGTTGTGAGTTATAGTAGAAGGCTGTGGTACAGACCCAGTCTAGCCAGGATCCAGTCCTCTGACATCATTATAGTTGAACATGAACTGAATGCCTAATGTCATCTTGGGCACTAGTTATGTTTCAAACTTGTTCATTTATATTTGATTTATAGTAATGTAATGACTGTATGTTGACAAGATGGAGAGATAGCTACCTACCATTGACATCTCATCTCAAAGAGTTGAAACACATATTTGTTTACAAGTTAATCACATTGTTGCCCTCCCCTGTTCTCCCCACCACCACTACCCAAACACAAAACACCCGATTCCTTCCGAAACACACACAGACGATGACCACTGGGTGATCGACACCGACTACGACAACTACGCAATCCATTACTCCTGCAGAGAGATTGACAACGACGGCACCTGTCTGGACGGCTACTCCTTCATCTTCTCCCGCCACCCCACTGGCCTGAGGCCTGAAGACCAGCGCATCGTTACCCAGAAGAAACAGGAACTCTGCTTCCTCGGCAAATACAGACGCGTCCCACACACAGGTGAGATCACAATGCGTTTACACACTGACCACCTCTGCCATAGGTAATGTCAAGAGTTGGTTATCAAAAGTCAACAAGGTATTTTGACAACCAATAACATCCAGTTAAGAACGTATTGAACAGTAATATTAATAAGCAGACGTTTGGCAAACAGCTTAATACTTCTGAAAAAATCTGTATGAAATGCCAGGGGACATGATTCCTGTTGTCTCAGATATATGAATGTTCTCTTCTTCTCTACAGGTTTCTGTGAGAGCAGTTAATCTGGGAAACAGAACAAGATACATCATGGGAGTAGTAGTAATCTATACAACATGATAATTACACTGTAAATAAGTACAGCACAATGTTTCAACCCACCAAATGTCACTGATCTGGATCCTTCCACGAGAAGCAAAGGACTCAATGTAGCAATGATCAGATCAGAGATTCTTGATGGAAGTCTCAGACATAACCAGACCAAAGCTCAAAATATAGAACTGAATGTAAATGGATGTAAAGCCTTATACTGTAATTCGTGACTTTTTGAACCACTTTTTGAAATAAAATATTCATACAGTACAGGTTAAACGTTGTCCATTTATTTCTGAAATCTAGACTCATGTGAGAACAGATTGGCGAGACGTTTAATAATTTAGACGATGGCTTCAGAAAAATGAGCAAGACTATTGAGGAAAGGTCATTTATTAGGAGAAAAGTTAAATTGTACACCCATGATGCTATAGACAGATCTTCAAAACAAAGTTGTTGCCAGTGAGAAAGGTATTCATCAGGACACAATCCTATGATAAGAACTAAACAAAACTCATTTTAATTGGGCAACCTTATTTCTTTGAGTAGGTCCAAACCAGTGCATTAGATGGCTCCCTGACTGGATGGTAAATTAAAACACAAACTTGTTTTCATGATCTTCTCATGAGACGCACTAAATCAGCATCGTGTCATGAGACAAACAGCTCAGCCTGAACCACATTAGAACGCTAAAATGGCGTCCGTATCACCAGTGTCTGTTGACACATTCCTTGAATAAATGCACCTTCACTTCCTCCTCTCTATCAAGAGAAGCTTCATTAAGCCTGGGCCTTAAATAGTTTAGTACAAGGATTTACTTACGCAACCTCATTCCAGCTTTAGACCTGCCCGTTTGTAAAGTCAAGGTAGAGTCTGAAGTGAACCTTGTTCAAATCCTTCCAGTACTAACAAATGACTGCAATACTGGCATGGCACAGTCTTCAGTAAAAAGGTAAACTATGACGAGCCAAAGAATAACAGAGAATGAGGACTTCTTTGGTATCAAATCCAAAGAGCTAGATTAAGCCCTTAAGTAACACCTTGTTCACAAATAGCATCTCAACCCACAACAGTGCACAAAACAGCAAGGTACTTAGAAACCCATAAATAATTATTTAACGTCCATATCGAAACATCACACAAGTTGGGAAATACTTAAACACAAAAATTCAAATAAAAGCAGAATAGCTTCCTTTCCAATCAAAATGGGCATAGATTTATTTCAAAACAAATGAGAAGTTACCGACTAAGGAATCTTGCAGCACTCATATTTTACTTTTAAATTACTATCTGTTTGTAGCCTACTCCTTATCTAGGACACAAAGCTGGCATGTAAAAAAAACAGCGTGAAAATAAGCACAAACCAAAACAATAAATTCCTCTTACATATTTGAATAATAAAAACAAACAGCGTACAAATAAAATAAGACAAAAACTGACAGAGCAGTGGCAGACACATTCCCTTGTGAATTCCCCAAGTACACACCTTCCTCAGCAACAGCCCACAGGCCTGATTGGAGCATGTTGCCAATCCTAACAGTGGGAGTTCAAGCTTGACCGTAAAAGGGCACAAACACACTGATACCATGTTGAAGTCCAACATGCACCAAGGCAGGAGTGTGGACTGCCCTCAGAGAGAACTGGAAATCCTTTCAAATATATAAGCTCCCTTAAATGACTGATAGATATACCTGATAAGAAAAACACCACACACAAACCAATAGGGGCACTTAATATCAGCTTGAGCCAGCATCAGGGTTGGGTTTCTTAAAACCAGGCATAAAGTAAATCTGCAGATTCAGCATCTGGAACTAAATGTATCTAAAAGGTATTTTTTTGTATATTTGAATGAATTCTGGTGTGGACAGGATAGGGCCCTTCTTCTAAATCTAACTTAATATTTCCTCCTAGTATTACTTCAACCAATCCCTGATCAGATGTGTCAACTGGTGACAGCTGTCGTGTTTTTATGGAGATTGCCTGGAGGAGGAGAGGAGGTATGGCTGGACTGAGGACAGCCCACACAAGGCCTGCATCGGCCTCAGTTGAAGCAGTAGTCAATGTGAGCCAGCAGCTCTCGATGCTGACTGGTGGCGTACGGGGCGCGGCACTTCGGGCATTCAAGGAAACTCTCGTCTAATTGGCTGGAGGGCTTGCTGGGCGAGGAGGGTGCGTGGGCATCGATGGACAGCCTCTCAAACTCCAGCTTGCTGTACGAGCTTGGCTCAGAGAAACGACTCTGCTGCTTCTAGAAGACAGTTCATCAGACAAACCAATCAACTGACAACCTCACCTTCTCTTATAAGATAAACACATTCTTTGGCTTTTTCCCCCCTCTAACTGCTTAGATGAGTCAGTGCATGTTTTCTTTGTTTTTTTGTTGTTGTTTTTTTTACAAACGGGGCCAACAGAAATCCAAAAGGATTTTCAGAACAGAACTTACAGCAGACTCCAGTCTGGTGATCTGGTCCCGGGCCTTTCTCAGCTCCTTCAGAACCTTTTGTAACTGGTGCTGCAGACTCTGGCGATCAAGCTTCTCGTTCTCAAAGTCTTTGGCAGACAGCTGGACCTGGGGGGGAAAGAAAAGAGACCAAGGGAGAGAAACAGAGATTTCACAACTTACCATAAGGAATGTTCTCTGTGGGCAAGCACAAATGATGTTGGAAGCATTCCATCTTAGAGGGCGTTTTAATAACTGGAGCGTGTAACCACCTGCTGTTCCAGCACAGCCATTCTCCTCTTCTCCTCATTCTGGCTGAGCAGAGACTTCTGGAGGAGATTCACCTGGAGAGGGAAAAGTGCCAGTGGTTTCGAAGATGAGGAAAAACAATCATGTCAGATTGTCTTCCTTCGTACTTGTGTGACGTTCAGGGTACTACTTCCTTTCTGTGTGAGTGTGTATATGTGTATGTGTGTGTGTGTATATGTGTGTGTGTGCACCTGCAGCAGCAGCTCAGCAGATCGCTTCCTCTCCTCCTCCAGTCTAACATCCATACTCTCCAGCTCCGTCCGCATCCTATCAGTCCTCTCTGTGGAGCACTTTCTCTCCTCGCTCACAGTGTGTCTGACAAGGACACGATGGACTGTTTGTTATCATGAAAACGTCTTGACAGAAACTACAGAAAAGCCACATACATGTACATCGGTAAAACCTATGGAAGTAGCGACACATAATTTGAAGATAAACACTCATTCATTGAGCACTGAAATGCATAACCCTAAAAGTCAAATACACTCCCATACTGAAATGTGGATGTGGAGTGGATGCTTGAATATTTAAGTATTAAACTCCACCTGTTGCTGAGGCGTTCAGCTTGCAGCTGCTCCCTGGTCTCCTCCAGCTGGCGGCTCCTCTCCTCGTACCTCCTCTGCAGCTCACCCAGCTCAGCCTGGGCCCTGCTGGCCTGCTCCCGCTGGGCCTCCGCATCCCTCTTAGCCCCCTGAAGCAGTTGGTTGTGGTGCTCCTGCATACGGGCCTGGGCCTGGGATTTCTCTGGGAATTGGGGAGCACGGAATGGAAGAATGCCAGACTGGTTTTAATTAGGGTGAGTTGGCAAGCATGCTCACATCTGCACATGCTCACAGAGTGTTAGAGGAAAAACAAAGGCTGTGAGCGTTTTAAGGGTTGGATGTGAAATGGTGCGTTTTCTTCAGAATGTTTAAGAGTTCCATGCCCTGAGCTGCCACAATAAATCTCCTAGAACAGGGAGTCACGCTGCCCCCCTCCCCTTTTCTCTGCTCTCTTCCCCTTTCTGTGGTACCATCAGAGCTGGCATCTGAGTGCTGGGTCTGCTGGAAGGCCTGCAGGGCAGTGCTGGCTGTGCTGAGCTGCTGTTCCAGCTCCAGGGTGCGGGCCAGGACAGCCTTCACGTAGGCCTCTCTCTGATGGTCGTAAACAAGCCACTGCTGGTTCTTCTCCAGGGCCTTTTACGCAACCCCAACAGAGAGTGAGAAGCACAAAACAGGATTAAGCACGAGCTTGATTGTGAAATGCAGCAGTGTTCCCCTACAGCACACAGACATGCATGTTAATTTTGGAATTAATTCATATATGCTTTATGCATATTCCATTGTATGCCAACATTGAACTTAAATTTACTGTACGGTCACTATACATGAGTGGAGAATGATAAGACTTAGCAAAAGTTGTACTGATACATGGTAAAACTCACATCTCGCAGTTGGTCTTGGACCACTACTAGGTCTCCGGATGGAACTTGGCCGTTCTGTCACAGAAACACACTGATGTTAATGTCACACCATCACAAACCTGGTAGGCAAGGCTGTGTGTCTGAAGAAGACAGCCTAGCTATACCACAACACAGAGCACCCAAGGCAACCCCCTCCTAAAGCTGTTCTTAAGGTTGGACCACAGCCATTCCAGAGACTATCCTCCGTCAAACTAGTCTCGAGTTAGCTGGGCCTTGGCCTGTTGTGACCTACGCTGTCCCTCGACAGACAAGAGATCCATGTCATAAGCATGAGAAAGCTGATCTGCAGATCCTTCCATGAGACCCTGACCTCGAAATCCTTTAACAGGAGACGATACAAAACATCCCTGTCATAATCATATCAGCGCTGACCCGAGTCACCGTCTGATCCCCCAGGGGAGAGCCAGCATAGCTGCTCCTCACGGCGGAGGAGACTACCTGCTGATCCTCCATAAGGCTGGGTGATCTGCTCAGGGTGAGACAGCCAGCCATCATAAGCTTGTCAACGTTTTCCACATGGTTTAACCTTATCAGGTCCCCACTCACCCGTTCAGCCCACTGGAGAGGAATAAGGGGATCCATGTGTAGGGTAATTCTCTAGATAGGGCTACGTGATTTTCTCTCTAGGGGTTTCCTTAAATGCTTCCTCATTGACTATTTAATGAACCGGCGATGAAGATATCAGGGTACCAGGTCTATTTCAGGGAAACATCAATTAAAAGACCATCGAGAGTATGGGTCTTGATAGTTGTGATGAAACAGGATTTTTTATGATTAAAATC
The DNA here is from genome assembly GCA_036571765.1 of Plecoglossus altivelis. NCBI lineage: Eukaryota > Metazoa > Chordata > Actinopteri > Osmeriformes > Plecoglossidae > Plecoglossus > Plecoglossus altivelis. The sequence continues at coordinate 10,500,985 of BROE01000007.1, forward strand.
AATATGATAGAGGATTATTCTTTTTCTATCTTTCTTAAAATACAACGTATTTCTCTTTGGACCATCCAACTGGGTAAACTGGGTTATGGCGACAGGGAAGGCCTCCAGAGATTCAACACTGCCATCTAATGGTTAAAAGTAAAACTACACCTCGTAATTCAATTGACTCATTCAGAGCAGGTTTGTCCAGGACATAAAGGCAGAAATGCCCACCGCTCTCCTTCTTAATCTCACACGCACACACACACACAAACATACATGCACGCGCACACACACATGCAGGCACGCACACATGCACACACACACACGCACACACACATGCAGGCACGCACACATGCACACACGCACACTCACACACACACGCACGCGCACACACACATGCAGGCACGCACACATGCACACTCACACACACCTGTGAAGCAGCAGGGTCCTGTTTCTCCAGGGCCTGACATCGAGCAGAAAGAGCCGCAAACTTGTTCTTGAGGTTCTCCGTCTCCTCGGACAGAGACTGATAGAGTTTGTCTTTTTGCTCAGCCTCTCTCCTCCGCTGCTCCAACTGAGACTGCAGAGATGCCACCAACTGAAAGCAGAAAGAAATGACCGTTTGTGTTCCTCTACAAGAACTCACAGGGCTAATTTTTTTTATTGATCCCAGCAAATACATTTAAAAACATTAACTGGTAAATTATTGCATTCATAACATTTAACCAGTGAACCTAGCCTTCTGTGCGTGTGTGTGTGTGAGTGAGTGAGTGAGAGTCACCTCTCCTCCTTTAGATGATAGTTGCTGTCTGAGGGTCTGCATTTCTTGTTCTTTAACTAGTAGCTGTTGGCTGTTCCTCTCTCTCAGTGTCTCCAGGGACAGAATTCTCTGGAGGAAGAAGAAAAAAAAACATGACAAAGAAAGTACATTAAGAATGGAATAAGACAGGAAAGGTTCACTAATACGATAGAAACTGCCTCTCTTGACTGGTTTTCATATTGACTGGATGCATTTCCTGAAACTCTAACCTCTGTTGCAAAGCTGTCATGTGCAGTTACCAAAAGAGAAAAACAATTTCTCACAACTACACCACCCAAGCAAAATAACCTACATTATTAAAAATGTTATCCATATGCGTTAATACACAGACAACAGCACCAAAAGTATAAACTGGACATACAGTGCACTGTGCTGCTGTTACCGATTCACCACATGAACTGTGTAAATGAGAGGTGCAACTATTAATAGCCGGTTAGATAATCACAATCCGTTTTGTCTGGCATGTCACAGTTGAATGAGAATTGCATCAGCACAATGAAAGAACGAAAGCGTAGTGGCCAACTGCGTTGCTGTGAGATTTCTTAGCATGAGGTCACACATTTGGTCTAAGTGATTGAGAAAAACTGCAACCTAATGGTTCCATAGACGCACATTGCCAAATCCAACCCGAGAAGTAAACTATTTTGCTAACCTCTAGAAGTTTGCTTTTGTCTGAATCCGGAGGTTTGGCAACTCGCTTTGCTACTTCGTCCACCTTTCTCCGCAGGTGAGCGTTTTCCTTGCGGAGTCTGTCCATCTCCACCTCAGCCTTGGCGCTGTTGGACTTGAAGCCCAGTTTGGTGACGATGGCCTCTTTTGCGCCTTTAGCCGCCATGTCTGGAGTGTACACTGGAAATGCAAATATTTCCTTGTTATGTCATAAAGAAAACAATATATCTAAGCACATCATGTATGCCAGCTTGCTAGTTCTAGCTAAGGTACCTTTTCAACTATTACTGCAGAGCTAGGCTCGCCCTAAAAAACTAGAAGCGCGCCTAGGTCACAAATATAATATTAATAAGTAAATTATTTTCCACAAAAGTAAATAAACAACTTACGGTGAAATGTGTATCTATCAAGTCAAGAAAAATCTGGAGCTTTCGTTTTGACAGGACCACAACGGCTATAACTCGCTTCCTTGTTGATTACAAGTTTGAATACAGCGCGGTGTGCGTCATATCCCCCATGAGCAGACCCGCATACGATCCTCGGGAAACTTCCGGCTTCTGAACTGGCTGCAGTTACACCGCAGTTTCCAATTGAGGGCGCTCACGGGCGAGTGGAGAATGCAGGGAGGTCTATTAAGCTATACCTTTCAAATTCCACTTTTCTCAGGATGTAATTTTTTGCCTAGTAATTTGGATGTTCTATTCGAGTGCCAACTTTGTTGCACTCCCGTCACACCTCACACTGTTGTAGGCCAGAGTCATGTAGAGCCATAACATCACCATAGCACTATAACACCCTAACTCTAATCTGACTTGTCAAGGTTAGGGTTTTAGTTTTCCTGACCACTATTATTTCTGACTTATGCCTACGATTTGGTTTTACACTATTCCGTGTTTACTTTGTAACAATAGCAGCTTCATCTAAATTGTCCTACTATAGTGTCCCAATTTGAACTGAAAAAGTATTTCTTTGTCTTGTTTGGAAGGTTGTTTATATTTTAGTGTATTGTTATGAATTTAATTACTGTGTGTAAGTTCTTTTCAACTCACAACCGTACATATTCTTGCAGACACAAATAAACCACTGAACTGTACGATAGGTAGACTACTCGGCATTTTAATTTTAGGATACTCATTTTACATTCATAATTTTACAGTGATCATTATGTGTATTACATGTCATCTATACACCAGTCTCTTACACTGTGAATACAGGGGGAACAGTTTTCTCTGGCGACCCAAGGAAAGTGATTCCCTCTCTATGTAATGCAGTCTAGGCTAGCCATTTATAAACCAATACAGTGATGCTGGTTAGTAATGCTACTCCTCTCCTTTCGCTTTCAAAAAAAGTTTCTAAAGGTTTAAAAGTATTTTCATACACATTTTTGAAAAAAAAGAAACGTTTCTAAAGGTTAAAAAACAATTTCAAAAAAAGTTTCCAAAGGTTTAAACATATTTTCACAAACAAGTTCTGAAAAAGGTTTAAAGGCGCGAAAGTTTTTTGAAACAAAGTTTCTCAAGGTTATGTTTAGCACATTTTTGAAAATTAAAATTATATAAATGTAATTAAAATCAACCAGAGCTCAACCAAGTAACAAGAGAAAACGTCATCACTTTGCGCACGCGCAAGGAAGGGAAAGCAGAGGAAATGAATTCTCCAGAACACCGGCGGTTGATTTGCATACGCTAGTGCCTACAAAGTGACGACATTTCGACTCCATGCATTCTGGGTGTCATCAAAGCTAGCGAAAGACGAAGAGCGGTAACTAAATCTACCTCAGATAACCCGTACTATGAGCCTGTTACAGTGAGTGACAGTTACCTAGCCGACTAACAACAAAGCAACTGTGGATGCCTGTTTACTATTTCTTGTTCAACAAGAAAAGGGAACATGGAAGAGCATTGATCATATTGGTGGAAGTGACAAGGCATCCGTTTGCGAGACTAAACTCGAGGAGTTTAGGTAACATCAATTAGCAAACGAAGAGAATAGCATACTTTCCTTCTCCTAATTGACTGCAAATTGTGTGGACATATTCTGAGTTGGGGATATACGTGCGAGAATGCAGACAAATATTTACTTCTATACGATGCAGCACTAGTTAACACTGGTTAAACTTTAACTTGGGTTAAAACTGATTTGTTTCTCGCGGGATCCCGCCCACTGTTTATTACCATTGGGTAATGGGCATGTCACCTCCCATTTTATCCACGTCTTTAGTCTGACAGGCCATGTGTTGTATTGACCACATGGGTGTTCATTTGTCAGAGATTGGAGCAAATCAGTGCCACAATGCTTTAAATGTTGTGGAATTGAATATTGAAATTTAAACCAACTAATTTGTTGGTTTAAGATTCAACTCTTTAAATTGTACTTAAAAAAATGTAATCCCCAAATTCAAGGTTAAGAAATGAATATCCGACCCTCTGGTTGTGATTTGTTGTCTAGATGGGATACATGGTTTAAGCGTGTGCAAGACTTTAATTCCGATTACCTGAGAGTTTTCGGGGGTTTGGTAATCTTCAACGTATTCTTAATTTCATAATGCATAACAATCAAGTTCAGAGCACAGAAACTCATTCTGGCATTTATGAGGGTTTGCGGGCAGACTTGGAGGCTTTCGATTTATCTCTGTTATTGAGTAATATCAGTACCGATAAAGGGCCAAAAGGAAAAGCATATAATCGGCTGGGACAAAATTATTGTCCCTAATATAATCAATTTAAAGTGGTGTGTAGATAAGATTACCATTCTGTTAGGTTGCTGTTTTTTTATTTTTTAGAGAGCCTAGAACGTTTGTTATCAACGTTGTTTTTAGAACGCTTGTTTAGTCACGCATGCATACACGGAATTCTTATGCTGTCCCTGACATCGTCTTTTGTTAATGGATAGCTTTACCTGAAACTGAGCAGCCGGTACGGCGTGTAAAATGAAAGCACCGATTTCAGTCTTTCAGGGGCAGACAGGCAGGAGGGGCGAGTGATAGAGGGTGGTGGGGCGAGAGGAGGGGGGGGGGGGTGTCGCTAAGCGGCTCCCCTGTAACAGGAAGCAGAGCACACAGCAGCAACACTGCTCAGTAGTGCTAAGTTGCCTGATCTCTCTGGCGCATGAGCACGTGTGTGTGTATGTGTGGCAGGGATGTTTGTCCATGGGGCTTTTCCCTGGGATGAACGTTGTTGACGAAGGCTGGAATCTGGAGAGCTGGGGCTGGACAGATCTGTTTGTATTCCACTTTTTCTCTTGCTCGCTTTCTCTAACCTCTCTTTTGGCTTATTTACTGGTGTGCTGTGCGGTAGTCAGACATAAAGGTCACTTGTACTTGTATGTGTGTGATCAGGCTATGTCTGCGTGTTGCTGTGTCAATGAGATTAGCTTGCAGTGCCCTAATAGGACTACAGGCCTAACTATCTTCTAATAGCGTCCTGTACATGAGGCGATCGTATTGTAATGAACTATTCTAGCTAGAAGACTCCTTGTTCTGTTCGCCCTCTCCTTTCAGTCAGGACTACAGATCCAAAGTCCAGCTGTGAAGGATAGGATTGTTACTTCAGAAATATAGGCCTGCTCAGCTCTGTTGAAATGTGGGCCAGATCTTGTTGCCAGCTGGGGCGTATGGCTATACAGCCCGTTTGAGTTTGCCTGTGTCTGCGTCTCATATATTGCAGGTGTTGTGATATTTACATCCCTAACCTTGGTTGTAATGGTTCCGTGTTTTGACATGGAGTTCCCATCATGTGACCTGTTGCTATCATTATTGTCTGGCTTCCTGTATTCCCTGTTGTGTATTATTGGAGACATTATCCAGCTGTTCTTTGTTGTGGATATCCTCTGCTTTCCTGACTGGGGAGTTGGGTCTGTCTACCAGCTGAAGCATCATCATAACCTGTAGCACAACAGAACAGGCTGTTTCTAGCTAGCTGCCAGCTGTCCCCCCCCCCCCCTCACTATCTAAGTGCCTTAGCAGCTATGAAGGGAGACAGACCACACAGCCGGCATCCATTTGACCCATGTCAGAAACGCGTTTCAGCTGCACGTTCAGTGCTTTTGAACCAGGTCTCAACATATAGTTACCCTTTGAGGAATCTAGTTGGAGCTGGGAGTGTTCTTAATATCCTGGATGCTCGTTTGACTTGGCTATTCTCTCTAACAGCCCCAGCTACTGGACAGCTGGTCTGGACTTTGACAAGGAGCAGTACGCTGCCACATCGCTCACATCCGCATTGGACGCTTCCACGATGTCCCGGCGTAGCCTCCGGATACACTCGATCAGGGATTTCTACGGCGATGACGTACAGGACGCGGCCCCCAGGCCGGGCTTCTACGGCTCCTCCAGTGCCGGAGGGGCCAGTCGCAGAGACGCCATCCAGTCAGTCGCTGCACCGGGGATTAGTTATTGCATTATAGGAAGTCACACACTTGCATTCAGGTTTTAACTGTACAACTTCACCTAGCTCTCATACTCTCGCTCTTATGTTTTCTCTGCCTCTCTACCTCCACACAATTTCTCCCTTGCTCCAGGGCAATTAAAAGCAGGCGGTCCAAGTCTCTGCTCCAGACCCCTAGGAAGAGTGTCCAGGCCCACAACAGCAGCCTCCACAGCTGTGCTGCCAGTGATGCTTCCCTGCTCTCCTCCATGCTGGATGAGTCCTGCATCCAGGAGAGGACGCAGGTGGACAACTTCTGGGGTCAGCACACACACCTTACACCTGCTCGCAGACACGCTTGCACGCCGTGAAATGAAGTGTTGCCTCGCCAATGTGATTGTGTCACTGTGTCAACGATTCTCTCTGTTCTGTAGGATTGGATGAAGAGGCTGAGCTCCAAGGTAACAGGATGTTCGCAGGCTCAGATGTTTTTGCCCCTGCCTTAACTTATTAGTATATTTGTTAATGATCCTTCTGTTCTCTCTCCGACTCGGGTCACTCTAGACCAAACCATCATGCTTCAGGCTAACGGAGAGACCTCAGCCCGGACCCAGACATCCACGGTCAATGGTTACTTCTGTAAGGACTGCACTGTCCACACAGCCAGGCAAGAACTCCTCACAGCCTACCACTCCTCTTCTAAATGCATCACTTCCTCTTCTATGGCAGCCCTCACCCGTCCGGCCATTGGTGAGCACGTGCTGACTACAGGCCGCGCCTCCTCAGCCTTGTCCCCGCCCCCCACAATCTACACTAAAGACAAGAGCCGCAAGACCCAAACAGGTGAGGGGGGCCGGGAGTTGGTGCTTGAATCAGAAAGAGGCCAATAAACAATCTGAAACCCTCTGAGATTCAGAAATATAGAGAAATGGTTGTACTCTGTTGTGTCTTGCATTGGAAGTTTGATTCTAATGTCTAGCTGGGTCTTATCATTTGTACACTTTTTACATGTTGTATGCCGGCGTTAAGACATGCAGTTTTGAACATGAAACTACTGTTCAATGCTATCATGTCTAATTCTTATCCAGGACTCTTAGCGTCTATGTGGATCCTGAGTGTGTACATGTGGAACAGGGCAGCAGCCTGCAGGGCTTCTCTCCTCTCTCTGCTCCCTCTTCTCCACCAGCTGACCCAGCAAAGCACAGGTAGCAGCTGTAGGGCCCAGGGCCCCTGTGCCAGGGGCAAACCTTAACCAAACTCACCCTCGCTGTCTCCTGTCCTCCAGCACAAGCCTCAGTAGGACTCCTTCACAGTACAGGCCTTGTGTCTCTCTGTTTATCCTGCTGCTCAGGAACAACCTCCACAGAGAACTTTCTGGAACTCTTAACTCACAGCACTCCTTCCATTGTTCTGTAGCAGCTGCACCACTGCACTGGAGTCTGGAGTCTTCAGGGCACCTAGTCAGCAATAGATACTCACTCTTCCGTAGGTACTGGTCCTGCAGTATAACTTTGGCTGAGATTTACCATGTGTGTATACTTAGGGAAATTGTGTGTATACTTGGTGTGGGTCAACAGATCTCCACAATGGTCATCCTCTCCTTGTCAAAACCAATAACTCAACTTCGAAAGAGTTTCTAAGCTGTCAACCTATTGAACATGGTTGATGTTACTCCTACTTTTCTTTCTATCCTCCTCCCGTTTGCCTTCCCCAGGTGTGCTGTCTGCTGTGTGCTGCAGGTGTCTAAAGTATAGCAGAAGAGCCGCAGCATCCACAGTGTCAGTTGTGACTGTGGTCTTACAGGCTGCATTGTCGTTGGCCTCTGCTGCCTTGCAGGCTGTTGTGCTCAGGTGGAACCCTGAGGCCCTGACAGGGCGTGGATCAGTAGTAAACAAAGGTAGTCCTCTCCAATATACTAACCCCCTATTGATGCCTGTGTCATGTCAGATGGATTATTCATACATCTCTATTCATGGTACGGGGTCATGACTTAGTGGTGGATGCTTTGGGCTGCGGATTGACCACGGTCTTTTTCCTGTGAGCAGGAGTCTAGGAGAAGGTGTGGAGGTGGTAGTCTATCTCTCTCTCTGGCCTGGCAGGGTCCTCTTGTCCTTTGCACAGGAGAGGCAACTCCAGACACCGGCCCTGTCTGACCCTCGCTGTCTTATTTCCTTTGCCTCCCCACTTATTTTGGTGTCTCTTACTCGCATGTTGCACCTGCTGGGTTTTCCTACCAAACAAATGGACGCCTACTACTTTGCCTGTCGCCCTAGTAACATGCAAATGGGCTTGTATTTTGAAAATCCATTCACTCTGTCCATCCTCAGCACAGGTGAAGAACTGGCATTTGACTGAAGTTTTTAAAAGTTGGACCTAACATCTCTCTGTCTCTCTGTTATACAGCCGCTCCCAGCAGTTCCTGTGGAAGTATGAACGCGAAGGAGCTGGAGACCGAAGGGGGAGACCTGAATCTGAATGGATCTCTGTGTAAGTGTCCCGTGTTTGTCAGCCGGATGACTCACGAAGGCTCTAGGCTGGGAGGATCTGACACAGTGGGCTGAGAGGGAGAGAGACCACACATTTTAGATGCGATCACTAGGAGGGATGGGATTTTAATCTGCGTTCTGGTGTTTGCCTCTGTCCTGGCTGTCTGTCCTCGCTCCTTCACTGTTGTTCCTCACAGGTGAAGACTGCAAAGAAAAACACCGCATGGATTCACGTGCAGATCTTACGTCTTCATCATCTGTTTGGTTGTCCAGGTCACTTTGCTTGTTGGAGGCTTTGTGGATCATCATTGCATACACAGGTCATCAACCTAACCCAACCCCTGTCTAGCCTATCCTGATACACTTCATACACACACGAACCTTGCTGTTGGATCAACACCAAACAGCCTTAGAAACTACTGACTGGTCATGGCAATCAGTTGAACTTCCTGTTACTATCGAGTGAAGAAATTACTGGAATGTTTTTGCTCACATCATTGGTTCCCCAGGGTCCTGCCTGCTATGGATTGGTCAAAAAGTGGCCGTTGCCAGCAGGGCTGTAACGCAAAGACTGACGTTTGCTGCCCTGTCCCCAGGTTATCATCCTACTCCTAATATAACCAACCCCTTTCATAGCCTCCAGATGGCTGGCTGGCAGGCAGACTCTTCCCTGTGTTCCTCCTTAAACAGCTTCTCTCTGCATGTGGAAGCTTGCCTGCTTGTGTCTGCGTCTGCCCCTCCAGTAAATAGCGCCTTGACGAGGAACTCTCAGACATGTTTGATAACCCCTCCCCCTCCCCCCATTCCAGATTCTACCGTCCCTCCAAGCGGCAGTTTGTGTGTGTCTCCCTCAGGATGTGGTTCTCGGTGAAGGGTGGCTAACTTACCTTGGGGGTCAACAGTGCTTTAGCATGGCTGTGTCACTGTCTCTCCCTCAGTGAGTTTGTTGTCCTGTCTACATCTGTCTAACTGGTCCATCCCTCCCCTGTTCACTGTGTTGTGTGTTATTCAAATGCCTTTGTACTCTTTTTTTTGTGGTTTCACCTACATATGCACAAGGTCTACACCATGTTACACAATATTTAGCTTTATAGTGATATTGCTGGACTAGCATGACAATACATTTAAAAAGTCGTCAGGGTTTAGCGTACAACTTCTCAAGCAGCTCTGCAGCTGGGGGATGTAATCAGAGGCTCACCTGGAACCTAAGGCCTGTTTATCCCCCTGCGTCTGAGGGCACGTCAGTCCTCTGATTCCTAATGATGAAACGCAGCCTTCCCCCAGTAATCCCCCCTCCTTGCCTTGCCTTTACCATCTGTGTCTGTGTGTTCACAGGGAAGGCAGTGAAGGGTGTACTCTGGTGGCTTGGGACTGGATGGTATCATCTCATCACACTCATGTCCCTTCTCAATGTGTTTGTCTTGACACGGTGAGTACTTGCCTTCACACAGACCCTATCTGATTTTTAAACCAACCAGTGACTGAAACTCCTCGTCCGCCATTTCTAAGCTGGTGCGTTTTGGTTTTATCAGGTGTCTTCCCAGGCTGCTTAAACTGCTTCTGCTGCCGTTCCTTCTATTACTGGGTATGTGTCTTAGCTGCTGCCATCCAGGCTTGAAAGGCCCTGTAGCCCAACAGTAGCTTCCTGTACTGGACTCGCTCCTTCTCTCGCGCGCTTTCACGCTCCCTCTCATTCCCTTTGCATGTGATATACAGTTGGTGTGCGTCTCTCTACAGGTGTGTGGTGTTGGGGACCCTCAGAGCTGTTGTCTGGCCTGCCAGCCTTCAACGTGACAGAGTGGGTGTCAGCCAGCCTCTTCTTCCCCAGAGACGGGCACCCACACGGGGCTGCTCTCTTCACAGCTTCCCCCCCTGAGCCACACGTAAGAGTCACCGCATTACCAACATGCATGGAGGCTAGGCCCTGTCTTCCAGGACATCAAGCATGCACAGTGTCATCGGTCATATACAGTGGATGCATACATTAAGGTCCTTGTTGAGGTGTGTGCTGTGTAGTGTGTCTCTGTGCCTGGGTGTGCTTGAGCTGTGTCGTATCTCTTTGCGTGCATTCACCCCTCCTGTGCTTGTTCTCTCCCCGCAGGAAGAAGGCTCCATGGCCTCCCTCCAGTCTGAACGCCTAGCTCGGCTGGAGGAGAGCCTGTCCAAGCTGTGGGCGCATGTGGACGGAGGAGACCAGAGGCTGGAGCAGCGGCACAGGGAGGTGATGGGGCTGTACCAGACCCTCCAGGAGCAGCTGCCCTCTCAGGCAGACGAGGGCAGTCTGAAGCCCTGGGTGTCCAGACTGCTGGAAGACCGGCTAGAGAGACTCAGGGCAGAGATGGCGGAGGAGGAGACTGTCCACAGACAGCAGGTGAGGCTGGAGGCTGAGGAACTGAAGACAATCACTCAAAACATGCTGATGATGTTGAAGCAGTTATATCTGTGTGAGGGTGTTTTATCTTTCATAGCATTACCTGTTCTGCTCCTACTCCTCCACCCCCCTCTTCCTCCACCACCATCTCTTCCTCTGTCTTCTGCCTCTCTTTGTCTCTGCAGCAGGATGTTGAGCAGCAGGAGGTTAAGAGCTCCCGTCTGGATCAAATGGAGCTTCTGCTGCAAGCTGTGATTCTCAAAACCGAGGTACACGCACATTTTTTCACACAGAGCTACACACACACTTTCAAGTAGTCCTCGAATTAAATCCTTGACTTGTATCCCCATCCTCTCTTTAGGAGGTAGAGAAGAGACAAGAGACTATAACACCTGCTCCAGAATCCACACCATCACCTCCACTTGTACCTGTTCCAGAAATGTAAGCTTGTAGAACTATAGATTTCTAAAAGTATCTCCTGAGTTCTAAGTTATGATGTTTATGATGGTCTCTGGATCTGTTTTACCTTAGTGTGGGTGTGGACCGCGATTCCCATGATGCCTTGCTGGCAAAAGTGCAAAGGCTGGAACTTGTGCTGGTCAGCATCAGAGAGGACCTGCAGGGGGTGATGGGATGCCAGGGCAGATGTGGGCAGTTGGACTCCCTTCAGGACACAGTGAGTGATGAACACATCCAGTCCACAAGAGAAAACAACAGGTAGCTGACACAGAGATGGCTTATCTCCATCTTCTGTCAGGTTTCAAACCAGGTTTCAGACCAGGTGCGTCAAGAGCTCCTGAGCCTGTTCTACGGCAGTCAGAAGAACCTTCCGGAAGACCCTCATTCTTCTGAGCCAAGATCTGGGGAAACGGAGCTGCCCGACTCCCTGCTGCTGTGGCTGTCTGAACGCTACGTAAGCGGGGCCAACCTGCAGACATTGCTGGCCTCCCTGGAGCTGCGCATCCTGCAGAACGTCAGCTTGCACCTGCAGCAGGACCGCGGCAGCCAGCAGGGACCCTGCACACAGAGCCTCACCCAGACTGTGCTGCAGACTGTGGGAGCTGCAGGGGCCACCGGGGTAACAGAGGAGGTGGGTGTCTATGTTGATCTGGCGTCTCCTTTTGAAAACTTAAGACTTACAGGAGCATGATACATTTGCTTGCCCTTACTCTTCCATGAACTCTAAATGCACCTTCTTCTCTTACCCTTAGGAAGTGCAGCTGATCGTGAAAAATGCCTTGAAGCTGTACTCGGAGGACCGGACAGGCCTAGTGGACTATGCCTTGGAATCTGGAGGTAAGCTGGCTGGAGACTGATCAAGTGACTGCTGAATGGGTGTAACCTGATTGGGTTGTTTTATACTGATGTTTGGACTTTGAGATACCACAGGTTTAATGGGTGACATTAATTATGTTAACCACCTACACATGGCCATCTAGAAATATTGCAACAATATTTTTGGTGTGTGTGTGTGTGTAGGTGGCAGCATCATGAGCACTCGCTGTTCAGAGACCTACGAGACCAGGACAGCTCTGATGAGTCTGTTTGGCCTGCCACTCTGGTACTTCTCCCAGTCTCCCCGAGTCGTCATTCAGGTCGGACTCTGCTCCACGCAACCACCCGGGATAACGGGCTTGGTGCTTTTGGTGTTTGGCGGTACCCAATACCTGTGATGTTCATTCTCCGTAACATCCATCTTTCTCACTGTCTTTAGCCTGACGTCAATCCAGGGAACTGCTGGGCATTCAGAGGCTCCAGCGGTTACCTGGTGATCCGCCTCTCCATGAAGATTCGTCCTTCCGCCTTCTCAGTGGAGCACATCCCCAAAGCCCTGTCCCCGACCGGACTGATCAGCAGCGCCCCACGCCAGTTCACTGTCTACGTAAGACACACTCCTTCATTCACCATACTCTTGTGACATGGCAGAAAGATTCAAGTCCTTGTGTTCATATTTGAGTTGTTTAATTCTGCTATTGTGTTGCTAGGGCCTGGATGATGAGAGCCAGGAGGGGGGGAAATTACTGGGCAACTACACTTATGTAGAGGATGGGGATGCACTGCAGACTTACCCTGTATCTGTAAGTATACACACATTAGCCTGAGACCTGTTCTGTCTTAAAGTGCACTACACTGAAATGTCCTTAAGTGAACGACGTGTTTGTTCTAACCACAGGAAGAGGATGTGGATGCCTACCAGATCATTGAGATCCGGGTGCTGTCCAACTGGGGCCATCAGGAGTACACCTGTCTGTACCGTGTCAGAGTACATGGGTCCCCTCTTTAAAACAGAGCAGGGCATAGACTGGGATTGGTAGATTGTTGGTGTTCCAATTCTACTAACTGTCATGGGTGCCTAGTGTCTGCCTTTATTATGCAAACAAGTAATGTGTTGGAAGAGGTTGAGTTAACACACTGACACCATTGATTCTCTAGCTCTGTAGTTAACATGCACTGTATTTTTAACTGAATTAGTTAAATGTTTCAATCAAACTTCCCCCTATCTCTGTTCATTTAGAGTTGTGTAGGAGACCAGAAATAGATGGATGTTGTTGGGCCCCTCACAGTTCAATGTGAAGTTGTTGTTGTTTTTTTTACCATACTATCCATTTGGACACACACACCACTGGAGGAATGTAACTTAAACACTGTCAATAGTTTGTCTTTTAAAAGTCTACAAATATCAGTGTTGCTTTGAATTGTACATTATGCTGACCTTGTCTAATGTCATTTTACTTTAATAATTTGTTTTAAAGGAATGAATTGCACAAAAGTAATAAGAAAATGTTGCACTAGTTGTAGGGCATACTGTATCGGTAATTGTTTATCACAACCCTAATATAGATGAACTACAAGTGCCCAGTTATAAATATGTATTTATTTCAGTGTATTTTTCTGTTATTGCAATAATAATCTGTATTTTTGTATATTATTTTCAGAAAGTTTAAATGTCTTGTAAAGATGCGGGTTTTTATATTTAATTTTGTACATGGTTGCATTGGAAAATGATATAATAAAGCTCTTACTTTTATGACTTGCTTTGTTATTGGAATACTATTCTGTATCGGATGTATTTGTATAGACTCGGAGGCCAAATTTAGGATAGTAGTAAAATAGGTTGGGGATTGATAGTAAACGTATAATGGGAGGCATAAAACGTAATTTAGGAGTGAAAAAAAGATTTGGGGCCACAGACGTAAAAACGGGACACCATGGTAACCACAACTAACTACGGCAAGCTCAATATGCCAAATGAATTTCAGCACATCCGTTTTCTATCCTGTCAACGTTTGGTTGGACCGAGAGCTGCTGCTGGGAACAAACAATGATGTCGGAGCAGGAGGCTCTGAAGTGCTCCAGCGCAAGGAATCGTGGTGGTGTGCAGAGGGTTGAAGGGAAACTGCGAGCCAGTGTAGAAAAGGGGGATTATTATGAGGCCCATCAAATGTATAGGACCTTATTTTTTAGGTAAGTTTTGTCCATTTGCTGTGGTGAAACTGGTTAGTATCTCAGTTGGCTTCAAGGCCTGGCTGTTCGAGATCATTCTGCTTGTCAACACAATTGCCTGTGATTGGTAGACTCATGGTATTTCCCCACCCTCTCGAACATGTTCTGCAATTTGCTTGGGCAGTCTGCATGTCAATGACTCAAAGTCACCGGAGAATGCTAGGCATCGACGTTTGAGCTAGCTGGCTAGCTAATTCTCTTGTCAAAAGCTAGCTGTCAAGCTAGCTCGTAGCGATCTCACACAACAATATACTTAAGCTCACTCAAGGCAGTTAAGTCCGTGATGTTTAATATGTGGCTAGACCATTTCAGCGAAACCCAGATTATGACAACCTCGCTATTAACCTGGCTGTTTATCATAATTAGCTAACAAGCTAAGCCTAGAAAGCTAACATTGGTATCAGAATGAGGTTTGCCTGTCCTGTTCAGTGTAGTGGCCCGGCCTGTGCATAGTCATTTCCATTATTTGGTAGCTGTAACGTTACAGCTATCGCTGGGATAGATAACGTGAGTGCTAGCATTAAGCAAATAGTCTTCGGTACTGGCTGTATTTACAGTAGTCAATTCGTTAAAGGACATTTCCTTTATTAGTTACAACTAATTAGCTACTTGCCTAGCGTACAGCAAGATTTGATCCTGTATGTTCTGTGTCTGTAAACAGGTATGTGTCACAGACCAAACATGCAGAAGCACGGGAGTTGATGTACAATGGCGCCTTGCTCTTCTTCAGCTATAACCAGGTATTTCAATGGATTAGGCCTCGTTTCGCCGAATAATTGCAAAAGTTTAATATGACATGTATCTTATCAGTAGCCTATACAGCCAAATAATACATGAAGAGTTACAATTGTAGAAGAAAATCAGACCTATAATGCAGGTTTTGCTGGAAATATACAACATTGTATGATGTGTCTCACTCACAGCAAAACAGCGCAGCAGACTTGTCCATGTTGGTACTAGAATCTCTGGAGAAATCTGAGGCTAAAGTAGAGGATGAAGATTTAGGTGAGTTGCACCACACGGTTTACATTAACTGTTGGAGGAAATGGAGAACAAGATGATGTTGCATTTGGTTGTTAACCGTGTTTTTAATCATTCTTCCTATTGTGTCTTGTTTTAGAGCATCTGGCAAAGCTGTTCAGCTTGATGGATCCTAACTCTCCAGAGCGAGTAGCATTTGTGTCCCGCGCCCTCAAATGGTCGACAGGAGGCTCAGGAAAGCTGGGGCATCCCAAACTACACCAGCTCCTGGCTGTCACTCTGTGGAAGGGTAGGGACCAGCAATGTGTAACCTCACCCTGGCATAACTAGATCACATACAATGCACAATCATTTGTTGACTACAGAGAATTAGGTATAATGTGTAATTGTAAGTTTGGCAACACTAGAACTTGAACTGGTGTAGGGCTGCGGTTGATAGCTATTAGCTGTAAGGCAAGGCTTCTTTTAGTGTTCATGTGTTCATGTTTCATGTGTCCAGAGCAAAACTACAGTGAGTCCCGCTACCACTTCCTCCACTCGTCTGATGGGGAGGGCTGTGCCAAGATGCTAGTGGAGTACTCTTCATCCCGGGGCTTCCGGAGTGAGGTGGACATGTTTGTGGCGCAGGCCGTCCTACAGTAAGTCTATCTGTCTGTGTCAACAGCAAGCAGGCAGTGTTTATAACCAACCAGCACAGTCTGTTGGGCTCCCTTGCTCTCTCGCTTGCTAACAGGCTTTACCCTCTGTCTGTCTGTCTGTCTGTCTGTCTGTCCCTTACTCCTTCCCTACAGGTTCCTCTGTCTAAAGAACAAGAACAGTGCGTCTGTGGTGTTCACTACATACACACAGAAACACCCGTCTATAGAGAAAGGCCCTCCCTTTGTGCAGCCTCTGCTCAACTTCATCTGGTTCCTCTTGTTGGCAGTGGATGGGTAAGACTGGCCTCTAGTTATTCCACCACCCCATCTACATACCCATGTGCTTTACTTCACCTCAGTTCATCTGATATACCTGTCGTCTGAAATAATATACTGTTCCTCAAGAAATCCCTGTCTGGTGTTGGTAGTCATGGTGCAAGTATGATCTTCTTTGCAATACCAACTCTTGGTGTGTGGTGTTGTTGCCCTGCACAGAGGGAAGTTAACAGTGTTCACAGTGCTGTGTGAGCAGTATCAGCCCTCCCTGAAGAGGGACCCTATGTATAATGAGGTGAGTTATCAGGAGACTCTGCAGTCTGTCACAGCCTGCCTTAGTAGCAGCAACTGGTTGACAACCAATTGTTTAACTGTTGTTTTCGGCTATTTTATCTTTGTCCCCCTTTGCCACTTCACCGCTCCTGCACCAGTATCTCGACAGAATAGGACAGCTCTTCTTTGGGGTGCCGCCAAAACAGTCTTCGTCATATGGTGGACTGCTAGGTGAGTGCTTTTATGATTCTGTTGGTTGACTGATTTGGGCTTCATGCTAGACCAGCAAAAACCAGCATAATAAGTCAACTCACTTAAACAGTTAGCGGTGGCTTGTCGATATTCGGATAAACTGCGTGTGAATTTGGACTCTCTCTGTGGCTGTCTGCCAGGTAACCTGCTGAACAGCCTGATGGGGTCAGGTGAGGATGAGGAGGGGGAGGAAGCACAAGAGGACAGCAGCCCTATCGAGCTGGACTGAGCGTCGGAACATCACAGGCAGACTGAACCCCCCCCTCTCTGCCCTCACCCCGCCTCTTCCTGGAGGTGTTACAAAGGCGTACAGGTTCCCCCGGCCCCCCAACACTCAACCCCTGCTTCCCGATGGCTCGACCACCCCATCAGGAACGGAACATTCAGCTGCCCAAACCTTCCCTCCACCCAGTACTGCCTGGACTGCGCCAAACTGCAAACTCTTCTATTTTCGTTTTGAGCTAGTATTATAATATTATATTTTTTTGTTTTACATCGTTTTGTTTCTTTTAGTTTTTTTGGGGGGGGACATCTTCAGTGTAGGGGTATGGTTTTAAAAGTGGCAGCTGCCATCCCTCCATCTTTCCCTCTTTCCTTTTGGGCTTTCTTCGTTTCTTTCATTCACATGGACAGAGACACGCTGGCTCCATAGTCAACATTTCTGTTATGAACGTACTCAGTAACCCCATCTCTTTGTCTAGGAGCCAACAACTGCCCTTTTGATTCTTATAGTGAAGACTGTCTATGTATCTGTGGCAACCATGGCAACCACCGTGGGCGCTGGTGGAAGTGTGTATTAAGGAGTTATTATTAACTTGTTGTCCATGTAAATGTTCATAACAGTAATCATAGTGCTAAGATGACTGGATGAAATGTGTGGTGGGAGAGTTAGTGGAGAGACTTAGTTATCTATTATACAACTGTCAGCTTCTGTAGAACTGAGCTGCGTTCAGGACGCTGTCGTGTTCGTAGCGGTTCACGTCCTGCAGTCCTGAGAACCCGGTCAGATTCCCTCACATCTGTTACCAAGACTGGCGACACATTTGTTCAGATCAACACAAGTGAATATGTATACAAACCAGGCATGTTGAGATCGTATACCCTGTGTGCATAGGACTGTATGCTGTGTGTGTGCGCGAGAATGTGATACCGAATGTCAAAGGCATGTTCATGTGAATGCAAGTCTGTTTGTCTTTTCAGAGGATGCCTTCTACCCCCTTAACATGACATTTCACTTGGCTCAAAGAAGTTGACTGACTCTATTGTTTTTCATCCCAATGTTAGTAAGATAAAACCAGAATGAACAAATTTAATTTAATAAAAACATCCATGTTGTATAACAATTTTGTATGAAATTAGCCTGGGAGGGTTGTTCATTATTTCTGCTTTGATTTCATGTTTATTCCTTTATTTCAACATACAGTAGAATTGTTTTGCAAAACATATTGTATTGTTCTTCAAACCTGTCTTCAGACAGTATCCTGACTATATCTCAGTGTTGAGTTTTCAGAAGTCATAACCTCATGGATTCACGTTGACGAGGGGGACAATTGTGTTGGTCTGTCTGTCTTGAAAATAAAATTGCTTGAGAAGTTATGGTTGAATCTCCCAATGAACACCTTACATCGAGTGGGGATTTTATGGCATCCATGTCAAGATTAGGACATTGCAATACCTTACAACTACAAGCATTGGTTCAATGCACTTATCACCAGACAAGACAGGTAGCCTGACAGCATTAATGAGCCCTGAATGTACAAGTCTTTGCTGTGCGTGTGTGTGTGTACGTATGTTGGGTGTGCAAAATGTCTAAGAACAGAGTTGGCATAAAAGTCTGACCAAAGGCTATTAGACTTAGGCTCTGGCTGACCAAGCCAGCTTGTTGATCAATTATACCATTTTGTTTTTGATAATTTCATGTGAATGCAGATGGGGGTTGTTTGCCTTTGAAATATCACAACTTGAGTAAATAAACACATCTAATGAAATGTCTCCTGTCTCTGTTGACTCTCTGAGTCCCTCTGCTGGTCACAGAGGAGGATGCACCTCAACTAAAACATCTACCCATAATAAACGTTTCATTTGTTTTACTGATTTACATCCAGACATGATAATTTAGAAAATGTTAGTGCAGCATGAAGTTACATAGATTCATACAAATACGTGAACAAGAAAACTGTAATAACACTGAAATACAAACTTCAGCTTAATAGCACGATATGAATCAGCAAATGTTTAGAAGGCTAGTATATCCTCAAATACAATGACAATATAGCAGGTACAATCGCCGTGCAAAAATGTTTCTGGGAGCCTTCAGTGGGGATGGATGTAGCTGAAAGTCCTAAGGAGCCCAGGTTCTGATCTAGGAGAGTCTTGTCAGGAAACACAGCCTGCTCTCCTGTTCTCAGGGGTCCTGTCCATCAGGTCCGTGTCTGCAAGGTCAGTCTCTGGACCATGTCTGAGATGTGGGCCATATCTAGCTGCTGGCCCTGGTGCTTGATGAACTCCAGAGTCCGTACCTGCCACGCACACACACACACACACACACACACACACACACACACACCAACATGAAGAAGAATCATGGAAACATCTACCAAGCCAGCAGAGCAGAACCTACAGTGGAAACAGTACCCAGGTGACGGCAACTATAGACCCAAGAAGCCATTTTATGTTCTTGTGGTTGACTAGGCTTTCTCTGATCATGCGTGTCTTACAGAGGTACGTGTGTCGCAGTGGCCATGCTTGTGACTGAGGTTCCATAGGTTAACAGCCAGCTGGTTGAGCTTGTTGTTCCTAAGGTCTGCATGGGCCAGCAGGCAGCCGAACAGGGAGAAGGCCAGACTGCTCTGACGACGAACACCCTAGACAGAGTCGCCACAGCAAGGGGGTTAGAAGGCGATAAAAAGTAGTAGCAGAAGGATAAAATAAGTGAAGAGCAGACAAACAGAAAGAGTATAAACAGTAAGAGATGGTTCCGGCACAGTCTTCTGAAAGCTGCGTTCCTACCTCCTCTCTCCCCAGGGTCTTCAGGTGGTCCAGCACCTGGCCAATCAGAGTCTCACACAGCTTGTTGATCTCAGCCACAAACTTGGGGTCTCCTCCGTACAGCATCTCGTTAGAGTCCACTGAGACAGACCACGGGGTAGGTGTTATCTCAGCTAACAGTGACCTCTCTGTGGGACTGTGTGTGTGTTGCGTGTCATACCTTTTGGGATAGAGTAGAGGTAGCTTTCCTGACTCATAGCCGCCAGCAGGGGCAGAGCGCTGATGTAGACACGGATCTTAGCATCACTGCTGTCATCCCAAGTGTAGTCCTGTACCATGTTCAACAGACCTCGCACCAGATATAACACCCCTTGCTCTGGGTGGTCCTACACACACACACACACACACACACACACACAATTACTTTATCAAACTATTGTTTGATATTCTCTGTTACATTTTGGTAAATTGGTGAGTCTCTCATAAACACGGTGCCACTAAACTGATGAGATGAGGGACCCTGCTGGGTTACCGGGACAACGAGAAGCGCGGACAGAAAGTTGTTGATGTAGTCCAGCAGGAAGTTTTCGGAGGAGCGCTGCTTTCCCTCGATGTTGATGCTGCGTGGAACCTCAGGAAGCACGCTCACCGCCGCTTTGAGGAACGCATCGGCTGAGAGACATAAGCAATGAATGTTTAAAGAACGAGAGGATGACAGCAAGAGAAACATTTAGTGAGGGACTGAGAGAGTGATTAAGATAAGGCGTGCCGAACGGAGAAGACAATATCATTCAGTCGAATTCTTAGCCTGATAAACTCACCCTGGGAAAAGCACTGATTGGCCAGAGCCACCTGCCCTGACAGCAGGTAGAGGTTGAGGCGACTGAAGATGTTGGTGAGGGATGGAATGGTGATAAAACTGTAGGCAGCACATGCCTGACGGAAAGAGAGGGGGGTAGACAGTGAGGAGGAAGGACGGTCATGCTTCAGTAACACACATGGTCCAGTACTTTCTAAGGAGACCATAAAGCTGTTAGGTACAGTATGGGTGTAGCAGAGAGTCTGACCCTGACAAAAGCAGCTGTCTTGCGGGAGTGGTTCCCCCTCATCACACGCCTAGTCTCCATGGCCAACTGGTTAACAGTCTGAGAGTAAAACACACACATTTAGCTTGGCATCAGTACAGTAATCTGGCCACACACAGACACCCATAGGATCTGCAGTACTCACATGTATGAGCTGCACCAGGACTGGTTCCAGGTTGCAGAAGGTCGCTCTGGCCTCCACGCAGAAACTCAACTGCTGCTCAAAGTCCCGACCAAATGACACCTGGGGAAAGAAAGAGACAGAGAGACAGTTTGGAAAAAGACATTAGTAAACTTAACGGAAATAGAAGGAAACTTTGAAAAAAGTAACAGAGTAGTGTGTGTCCAGATCACAGGCAGCAGAGAGACTAACCATGCGTATGAAACCATTGATCAGCAGGGCCAGAGATCTCTTCTCATCCTCCAGAGTCAGAGCACTGAAGGACAGAGACAGTTACTTGGCAACTGATGACACACACAGACACACAAACAAACACACACACACACACAGCTGGACCTACTTGACCGAGTCGTGCATGGTCTTGCAGACGTGTAAGAGAGCGTTGAGGATGACCGGGTCTCTGGTGGGCTCCAACTGGTGTCTGATTGGACAGAGATACCAATCACATGTTGTGTTGCCATGTAGAAACACTTAACAACATGAGCTGTGGCCCAGGGCCCAGAACAGATTGTATGCCTACACATTACATCCCATTATATCGTACGTGTGAGTGGTTGGATCTGCTGTGTTTTAGTGTTAGATGAGTCTGCACATACTTGATGAAGACCTCCATGATGGACTTGCAGACCTCCACCCTGACACTGTCCTTCTGGAACATGTCTAAGAAAGGCAGGAAACGCTCCTGAAGGTAACAGCAGGTACACAGGAAGTAAAAAGGTCACAAAAGTATCACATCTGATCAACAGCTCAACAGGAATCAGGAAACAGACAAGTTAGAGCAAAGCTCCGAAAATAACATGTAGAACTTAAGCTGATGTTTTACACGCTGACTTACCATGGAGAAGAGGACTGAGAAGTCTGTAAAGTAGGCAAGGATCTTCCTGATCACAGACTGTAACTGTAAACCCACACAAACATGTATGCTGGGTCACCTGATCGTCAACCAATTGATGGACCACACTTTAGGTGCAGCGTTTACCTGTGAATAGGCATCCTCGAAAGCGCGGTCTGGTGTCATGTGTCTGATGATGTCAGAGAGAACTGTGTTGACCTCACGTTTCTAGGGACAGAAAGAGCATCGGCTGTTATTATGAGTTTACACATTATGAAGCGTGACTCTTCTGCTCTCCAATCTTGGATTCCACTCACAGTAAAGTTACGACAGGTAAACTCCACCCAGATCTCAGCACAGTTTATATAGTCCTGAGAAGAGAGAAGAGGTGACACCATGCATGGATGATCTTCACTCAGAATCAACGTTTTATCTGCACAGTATCGTATTATTGTAGTACCTGGGGACTGCGGACTTTAGTGATGACCTTCCAGGCCTCGTTGAGGATGGGGAGTCTCTCAGGCTCTGGAGGGTCAGCGCAGGCCAGACTTCGGCCTAACGAGCCAAACAACAGGTGCTGTGGGAGAACACAGAGGATGGAGGGAGGGTGAGGAGAGGGGAATGGAAAGAGAAAAAGAGAGAGAAGAGTAACAGGAAGATGGAATATGGCTTGCAGATAGATGGTCAATGTGTTTGACCTTATGGGTTGGACCCTGTGCCTGCGTCATAAGTGATGTCACTGACCTTGGGGAAACCCGCCTCATCGCATTCCTTGATCATGCCGATGAAGTCTGTTGCCCTTGTGGCCACAAACTCTGCCCTGAATGCCCACATCACTGAGTTCAGAAGCAAGGCACTGTGAACAGAGACATGGATCAGACATGGATCCCTTACTATGATGCTGGACTGGTCACAGTCCTGTCCTCTACCCTAGTCTCCTCACACGCAGCAAGCCACGCCCCTCAATGTCATGTGACTCACTTGTTCCCCAGCTTCTTGCATCTCTCCATCATCTCTGTCAGCAGAGCCTGAAAAGCAGCAGCTAGTTAGGAGGACGAACTGCTTGGAGCATGTCTGGGGAGTGGCATCATGGTGGGAAGCTTGTTGGTGCGTGTGCGTGTGTGTGTACCTCTGGTGCCTTGTAGGCCACACACTGCAGGATCCAGTTGATTGCAGGTGAGTAGAGGGTGAGGTAGACAGGGACCTCCACCCTCTGCAGAACCAACTGGTTCTGAACACTGTCCCCGTGGATCTGACGGAAGGTTTCCAGGAGATCAAAGAAGTTCTTGTTCAGGCTGCCCCTCAGGTGAGGTGCCACCTCCATCCCTACCTGCCCACACACAGGCATGGGGCTGGTCAAAATGAGCACAACATGGAATATGTAATGGAATCTGGATAGAAACAGAAAGACCACACTCTCCTCATTCTTGAAGGAGATGGGGAGACCATGCATCCCAATACCCTTACAACCATACTTTAAAGTTTTTGTAAATACTCCATGCATTTACATACATAGTATATAGTATGGTATAGTGGGTATTGGGACACACTCTGTCTTACCCTGCAGAGGTAGGCCCTTGCATAGACAGCCACAAGGGGGTCTCCTATGCCCCGGATCATAGCTGTGAGACGAGGAAGTGTCTCTTGGATACCACTGAGGACAAAGAGTGGGAGTTATATAGAAGTCAAGAGAGAGTGATTAAGCACGTTCACATTAAAACAATACTTTACTAGAAAGAATATGTCAAGGATTTCTTTTTAAACATCATCAGGTAAAGGTAGGTAACCAACTCACGATTTGGTCAGGAAACGGTTACATTTTAAGATGGCCGCCTCCACATACCTATTCAAGCAGTCAAGGATTCAACTAGCACATCAAACATAGCAAACGAGTATGAATAGGACTTGTGTGTTTGGACGGTGATATGGAATTCAGCATGTTAGAGGATACAGTCGAGGGATGAGTTCCCTGATGGAGGCAATCTTGAAGAACCAGTTGAGACAGGTCTCCTTGGCAGTGTCATTCACTTCATCAGCAGTAAAAGAGTCTGGAAAGTACAGAGTAGGATGAGTAGACTGAACAGATGGAGGACGTGAGTCAGAGCTACAAAAGACAGACCTAACAGAGACAGGACAAAAATGGCTGAGGGGTCAAACCTGACAAGGGTCGAGGGTCAGAGCACATTGACCAAATTCTGTCATACACCAGCTTCCCTGCAACAGAGAATTGACATTTAGTCAGCAAACATAACTTAGTTATGACACAATGGACAGTAAGGCACTATTATGTTTCTGTCAAATTCCCTGAATTGACAGATGAACTCAAGGAAAATGCGAGTTCTCACCAAATGTGTCCAGGATGTCAGTAATCAGGACAAATTTGCTGGGGTAAAACTGGATGACTGAGGTGTCTGAAAGCAGCTTGGAGCACTGGGAAGAAATGGCATTGGCACATGGTTGACAAAATACACACGGTTGAGAATTAACATCTACAACATCTTATACAGTTTACTATTTTGATAACGTTTTGGAACAGGAGGAGGTTTTAGAAGAAACTATAAATCTGAACTCAACTTAACATATTTTACAACAAGTTAACATATGTTACAAAGCTTTAGGTGTGATTCACACCTGGATAACAATCTTCAGAGCCTTGACCTTCTGGTCTGATGACCAAGCTTCCTTCAGGTTCTGGTTGAGTTCTTCGATGCGGTTGGCATAGTCCTGCTGGGACAGGTGCAGAAGCTCCTTCTGGGAGCCCTGAAACAAAAACGAACATTTAACTCTCACGTCTCTCTCTCTATGTATACATACATACATACATACATACATACATACATATATATATATACACACACATATATATATACACACATATATATATACACATATATATATACGTATATATATAGCACAAGGCACATATATAGCACATATATATTAACCCTTGTGCTACCATAGGATCATTCATCTTTTGTACCACAACGCTGGGTCACAGAGACCTAAAGGCAGTACCAGGGTTAAATGTAATAACATATTAGCCGCAAGTGCGCCGGCCCACCAGGCATTTACCTGGTTTGCCAGATTGCCAGTCCAGGTCTGACCTGACCCTAACCTGATCCTCCCTCTAACTCACCTCTTCCAGGTCATCCAGCTCCTCCAGACGTGTGCGCACCTTCTCTGAGACAGCGGAGGAGCCAGGACTAGGAGCCTTACCTAAAAACCAAGAGAAGGATGCCAGGAGATGGATCATGGCTACAAGTAGGCTGCATCAGAGAACCTTTATTTCAGGAAAGCCTCTTTTAAAATGAAGTTATGAAGCAGGTTATGTGAAGTTAGTTAATGGCCTCACCTTTGTCAGAGCCCATGAATAGATTCTGCAAGAAAACAAGGAAGCATGTTTCCATTGTTATGTTCGATCGCTGAGATTTTTATCTAACTATCTCGTTCTCTTTGATGGTTTACTAGCCCCTATAAAATCTAGGCAGACTCACAATGGAGAGCTTCTCATTGGTGGTAAACCTGGCCAGGATCTCTCCACGTTTGGATGACCAGGGCTCAAAGTCGACGCCCACATCTTCCTCTTTTTCCTTCTCTCTCCTCTTTCTCCCCAAATCCTAAATAGGAAATACAGAAAGCGAGATTGAAGAGGCAGGAAAAGTGATTGTGTTCTTTTCATCATTAATGGCTATGGACCTATGAACCAACCACCAGCTGGGCATTCAACTGTCTGTCTTCCTAAATTGATCACCCAGCCTTTTGTCAGCCCTTGCCTCCCTGCCGTTCTAGGTCAACATACTCACTCCTGTGGAACTGCTGTGTGACAGGGTGGGGGTCTCACTGGCAGCTGCAAACATGGACAGTGGGTCTGTTCCATCCAACATGGAGCTCAAAGGATCCAGGGCCACAGAGCTTGAGGATGAGGAAGAGGAGGATGTACTGCCCTTACGCCCTCCACGACGTGACTTCCCTGAGTCTGTCACCTGAGCAAAGAGCAAAGGGTGAGTTGTTGACTATAGTGTCCGTTTTACGAAAATCTAAAGAACTTTACTGGCTGGTCTCATCTGATAATGATTCACAGATGATAATCGTAAATAGGTCTAAGCAAGGTAGATTTACATAGTGCTGTGTACTCACTGTGATGGGCTTGAGGGGATGATAGTCGCCGAACTCCACAGGCAAGACCTCCAGACGACAGCTCTGTAACTCGGCATCATATTTGCGGCAACGAGAATGCCTAACGTAGAAAAAAAAGCATCACTGCTATAACCACAGTAACTGACAACAATTCAAGACAAACTATATTTACATTTCATTGCTATCATTTACACGTCGTTTGCAGCGGGAGGAATTCCCATGTTCCCATTTTTTTTCGATTACATGCACATAGTGTAGTACGTTTATTCCAATGAACTGCATGCTAAATAGATTTTCAAACGACATTTACAGATTTATAATGAGAAAAGATGTACATACCACTGAACTGCAGCCATTTTCTTCAGTCATATGACGACTCCTGGTCGGATAAACTTCCGGGATTGGGTTCCAACTTCAGGGAAAGCTAATTTTTCTACTATATGTTGACCTATTTAACTTTGAAGTCTAAGACAGATACTTTAAAGGAGGCAGAAAAACGTATTGTACATTGAGATAATAAACACATGATCCGAATTAGATAAGGTGATATTCCAGTATTTGAGAAAGAACCACATGTCCCAGAATGCAACGCTCTTCTGTCAAAGGCAAACACAAGCACTAGCAGGGCTGGAGCTACGGCAACCGCGCTCAACAAAAAAAAAATCTGGATGCAGAGGAGCCTCTAATTCTAATTACTTTAGTATCCATGCA
The DNA here is from genome assembly GCA_036571765.1 of Plecoglossus altivelis. Classification (NCBI taxonomy): domain Eukaryota; kingdom Metazoa; phylum Chordata; class Actinopteri; order Osmeriformes; family Plecoglossidae; genus Plecoglossus; species Plecoglossus altivelis. The sequence continues at coordinate 10,527,535 of BROE01000007.1, forward strand.
TTTCATTTAACTGGATCCTTTGATTTTACAAGGTATGTAGTTTGCTGGTCATTGGTCACATAATTTTTTATGCCAGCAATCTCACTAGTTGCAGTAGTGCTAGCTAGAAAGCCAATGTGGCAATGTTAGCTAGTGGTATTGCTCTACCTAGCGACTAGTATCTAGGTAGGATGTGCTTGTCATGTCTGATGTTGCTAGCATCTTCACAAAATGAAAACACTGCATACATGCAAGAAGCATGATTGGCCCACATAGAAGACAGAAAACTACCCCTGAAGGCGTGTGTTGACTTGACTGCACAGGGCTTGGCACTTCTATGGATGTAGCTTAGTCTGTAGGGGAGATGGCTGGAGGACAGAGCAAAGCTTATTACACTGGTGAGCAGCAGGGTACCTAACTGCGGCTTTATAGTGTTGTTATGGAGACTGCTCTTTCAGTGCCACCCTCCTCTCTTTCTCAGCACTGCCACCCGCGCCAGAATAATTCGATGTTTTATACAAGAAAACTACCAGACCTGTACCTTGAAGGGTGCAAAATACATCTAATAGAGTCAAGTGCTGACTGCCTTTGTTTTGTTAGTGTGATTTAATTGGCGTTAGTAGCACAGTAGACCTATTATGAACCTGTCACGAGCCAGAAAGCGACTCTGCCGGTGGAGAGCCAGTAGATTGAACTGGATGCCTCTCATCCTAGTCAGGCTTTGTGGTACACGCTGTCACGTCATTCCAGTCAAAGTTAATGATTATTCACTGGCATGGCCTTTAGACATTCTTTACTTTCTGTCATAATATCTAGTGTGAGTAACAGTGTCTCTGCTCTAATGGTTACATAGGGGGCAGTGCTGTTGACCAAGTGCCTGCTTAGCTCCTTCCACACTACAGTGAAGGTCCAGCTGCTTTCACTAATAATTGATGTCTACCATTCTGGAGAGCGCGAACAAGGAACCCATTTTATCAGCGTAACCAATACTCTCTTTCATGAAATGATGCCTGGATCAAGTAACCACTTATTCCTCATCTAAGAAATGCATCCCTCTTATTCGTTCTTACAGGGTTACTTGTTTTGCATCTCCCCCGGGATTTTCAAGAGGAGGTTGGCCACAGAACCTATAAGACTAATGAATTATTGAAGGTATAAGTTTTTTAGAGAGTGTAGATGTTACCTGAGAGCCCCTGTCCTATTTTCTAGGCACATTTGGACACAGTCCTGCTGTTTTCAATCACCATGATGACGAGGGTGGTGCCAGTGATGCAGGTTGATAAGATGCGTGTGTGCAGATGCATCTCCTGAAGGCTTCGGTTCCAAGCCAAGTTTTTGCCTTCTGGAAACCTGGTCGCCTTTGTTCTGGGCTCAGGGGTCCTTTGACAGGTGAGAGGGATTATGGGCAGGGCATCTGGTTCGGGTTCAAGTGAAGGTTGGCAAAGCCTGGACGCTTCGCCAATCAAGTATGCAGTCGAGTTAGCGATCAGATAGAGCTCCGATCGCAATGCCGACGGTCTCCTTTCCTGGAGGAACAAGACTAACCACCATGGCACCATCACCAGAGACAGGGATCAAGCTACGCCACGACGAGCTGCTGTTTCTGGCGGCGTGCGTCTGTAATTTCTGGTGCTTGTGTCTGTGCGTGTGTGTGTGCGTGGAAGGCGGCAGGGGGATGCGTAGCAGCTGGAGGTGGCAGTTCTCCAGGGCCATGCGTCTGCTCCTGCGCTGGTGCCGGCTGTGCCCCAGGAGAGGGGCCAGCGGTGCCTCCAAGCCTAAGAGGAAGCTCCAGGAACTGTGGAGCTACATAAAGCTGCTCTTCAAATCGCTATATTTCAACAGCCTGTCTAACTCCGACACCCTCCTGGACTGTGTGTTTGAGCCTGTGTACTGGATAGTGGACCATGTCACTCGCTGGTTTGGTGTGGTGAGTCGACTGTGTTTATTTATTTGTGACTGGAGTTGATCATACTTTCTACCTCAATCTGTTCCTTAAGCAAACTTGAGCTTGCAAACAAACTTTAACTTCTCTAACCTGAATAAACAGGACACTCACAATTTTCTAATCTTTTCCTCTTTCCCTTCCCTTTCTCCTGTCCTTCTCGTTTCTCTCCTGCAGGTATTTGTAACGTTGGTGATTCTCCTCACTGGCTCTGTCCTGGTCATTGTGTACCTCTGTCTGTTACCCATCATTCTTAGCACCTATCCTCCCCAGTGGATCATCTGGCACCTGAGCTATGGCCACTGGATCCTCACCATGGTTCTCTTCCACTACTACAAGGCCACCACTACCTCTGCAGGACACCCTCCTAAGGTGCCTTTTCTAATGCCTGCTGAAAATAAACTCCCTAGGCAGGATGGATTAAAGTTTTCCTTGAGAAGCCTAAGTCTAACCCTCAGGATTACACTTCTGTATCTCCAGTGCCCCGTCATTAATGATGAACTGTTTAGGAAACCCTTTCACATAGCAAAGGACCATTTGGGACTATTTTGTCAGAGGGAATTCTAACGAGACAGGGGACTGTGTGCATGAGACCAAGCGTGTTTCATTGTGTTTCCTCGTAGGAGAAAACTGACATCCCGTCAGTGTCGATCTGTAAGAAGTGCATCGTTCCCAAGCCACCAAGGACCCACCACTGTAGCATCTGCAACACGTAAGGCTCAAACTCGAATCATACTCCATTCTTACAGGGAAGGCGTAATGGGCAAAATATTTCAATTAATTTTACGTTGGTCGTTTATTGGGGGGTAAAAGGTCAAATGCTGATGTTTATTCCTCTGTTGTACAGATGTGTTCTAAAGATGGACCACCACTGTCGTATCCTTAAACTGTAAAGATCACGGATTGATCGCTTCCATGGTAACGCACTGAGATGGCTTTTCCCACTGCTCTTTGCTGCTGTTGCCTTAACCGTGAACCCAGCCTGGCTAAACAATTGTGTGGGACACTTCAATCATCGCTACTTCTTCTGTTTCTGCCTGTACATGACACTGGGCTGTATGTACTGCAGTGTCAGCTGCAAAGAAATGTTCCTAGAGGCTTACAATGCTGTGGAGGTGAGTGGTGCTATCTAACAGCATTGATCGACAGGGGGGAGAGGGGGAAAAAAAAGAAAGAGGAAAGAAAATAAAATCCCTTTTTGTCCCTACGTGAGAGACATTTAACAGCTAGGAGTTTCTGAATGCACAGTGCAATAGCTGGTTCATTGTCAAATTACGTTCTCCACTTCATGTCTTGTTATTGAATGCTTAACATGAACAAGGTATTTAGTTATGTAAGTATTTGATCAAGGTCTGTCTCGCACTTCTCTGCTACATTCCTTGTCCGGACTAGTTTCAGGTTCTCTCTCCATCTACCTCATCTCCTCTCAGTCCCGTAAAGCAACATGAGGAGTTTCATACAGGCCAGTGAAAGGCCATACATTCTGACTGTGATGTGTGAAGATGGAGATCGTTAAAGCCGTTTTCTCAGTACTGCATGTTCTTTTATGTTGACGTTTCAGTCCCAGTCAGTGTTTATATTCAAGCGGCTAGACTGTTGGTATGCAAACAACTCGAGCCTTTGGACATAACCAGTTAAACTGTTAGTCTCTCAGAAAGCCTCCAAGATTCAGATAACATCCTCTTGTCCTCTGGCTGAACTTTATCATTGAAGGGTTTACACAAAAGTTTGTGAGAGTTCTGAACAGAGATTTATGTTGTCTATATTATATTGTTGAATATTGTCGCTTAACCTTCGACTTTGCACCAACATCCTGTGCTGCTCTGCGGTTAGAGCCACAACAGTGTGGAGGCGGAGCTTAAAGGAGAGATGGTGACTGGGATTGGTCTGCTCCTTAACTTGATTCACACACAGGTAGTGATTGGTCAGGTTGAAAAGCCATCGTGGTAGACTAGTAAACAAGTGTCAAATGCCAGCGCTTCTATAAACTCGCTCATAGGCCATAGGCAGTAGTCCAGTAATGTAGTGCTAACTAGCTGTAGCTGGATTTTAATCATAACCTTGTTTGCTCAACCATTCATGTTTGTACTTTTCTAGACGTGTACTTCTAGGACATCTCTCATCATTTCCCTGTCCTCCACAGACCTACTACCAGACCCCGCCCCCTCCTTACAGCTTCAGGGAGAGACTTGTGCACAAGTGTGTCATCTTTGTCTGGGTGCTAACCAGGTTAGATATTTTTTATTGTCATATTTTGTGTACCAGCATACACATGGTTGGTCTAATGGAGAAAATTACAAAATTAATAATTAGTAATTTCTCAGATCATAGATTAACCTGCACTGTGTCCTCCCTGCAGCTCGGTGGCAGTAGCTCTGGGAGGGCTGACCCTGTGGCATGCCATCCTCATCACCCATGGAGAGACCAGCATTGAGAGACACATCAACCGCAAAGAGGCCAAACGCCTGAAGGAGAACGGGAAGGTGAGGTTGGCTTGGGCCTGTTTTTTAGGAGACTGCTGTGATGTTTCATGATCTGATTGGAGGTAATCTCACCCATCCAGATGGGCTAATCTGGCAGTCAATCTGATAATTTGCTTTAGCAGGAGGCTTGGAAAATAAACATTGATTCAAGCACACCAGGAAAGATTCCTTACCTCCTGTTCTCTAGGTGTTCAGAAATCCATACCACTATGGCAGACTAAACAACTGGAAGGTGCTGTTTGGAGTGGAGAAGACGAGGTACGTGGTAGACGTTTTGTTTTATGGTCCTTCAAAAGCCAAGATGTAGCTACTGTAGCTTTCCCTTCCTTCTGACGATCTTGCAGCAAGAAGAGTAGGAAGATATTTTCAAGTAAGAAACTCCAAACCTTAACCTCTTCTTGTTTGTTGGTTTTCTTGCTTAGTCATTGGCTAACCCGGGTCCTCCTGCCATCCAGCCATCCTCCCCATGAAGATGGCATCGTATGGGATTACACTCCTACGAGGAGGGACCCCATGGCCATCTGACCCCCCCTACATGAGCTCTCCTAGCAGACTCTGTTCCCACCCTTACTCTTTGACAGCTGCTGGCCAGCCTTGAAGGTCCATCCGCTTTTCAGGTCCTACGAGGGAGGCCCGCTGTGGGGTAACCTAGGACTCGGGGCCTCTGGACACATCATGGTTGTATTCTTTGCACTCCTGTGACTCTCGTCACATCAATGTGAACCACAGGTCCTGTCTTTTCAACTATTGTACATTCGTGTTGGTGGAATCTTGACTCTTTTCAGGGTTTGTTTTGTACTGATTGGATATATTGACAATGTAACGTGTTTTAAATTGTACCGAGTAAACAATGTGGTGTTTTTGAGAGAAGGGTGCCAAAGATGACTTGATCCAAAAGGGCTTAGTTAAAACAGGATAGCCTGTTGGATTGACTTAACCATTAATACATAGCTGAGAGGTGTACTGTCTAGAGATGATGAGCCTATAGTACAGGGGTGTCAAACCCTGGTCCTCGAGGGCCGCTGTCCTGAAGGTTTTCGATGTTTCCCTGCTCCAGCACACCTGATTCGAATGAATTCACTAGAATCAGGTGTGCTGGAGCAGGGAAACACCGACCCTGGTCCCTCAAGGACCAGGGTTTGACTGCTATAGTAGGTTTTGGGTGGTGCTGTTATCAAACAACATCTTTTGATATGTGCCTTTTGTCATCAGAGATTGGTTCATCAGTTGAAAATTGGCACTATTGATAGATTTATTCTGTTGAATTAGTCTTAGATTTTCTGGAACATTATGTACTCATTGCTAACTTAACTTAATATATGTCTTAGCCTTAACATGTCTCTGTGCAGTCAGCACAAAAGAAAACCACTAAGCATCTCAAGGCAGTTTGTTGAATTATGGGCACTTGCCATAATGATGGTGATGGTTGCCATAGTGATAGCTTGTGACAGACAGCTGTGACCTGATCAAAAGGAGCTGTGCTCTGCAGTTTGACTCAGCATATCTGTTAACATTGCTTTTATAAACATATTTGATATCTTCAGCTTGTTTCATTGCATTTTTTTTTTACATTTCCCATGTGATTTTTATAAAAGAATAAACCACAATGTATACAATTACAAACAATATTTTATTGACAGGTTAACTTAAAAGATATTTAAATATTTTCCACATATATCCTTGGCATAGGTTTTTGTGAGGTTCGGATCTTGGGCACCCCATGACCACCTACACATCTATTGTTCTTAAATTCCAAATACAAGTTTCAAGGCTTCTGCAGAAAAGGGATTCGTCCACCAACTCCAATCAAGGCTTTTGTTACAGGAAATCATTCAATGAATGTTTGTCAAAAGTGCACCACTTTGGACGATTGGCACGTTTGTAGTGGCATTCATTCTGCATCATATTCATTCGAAACACAACATCTTCAAAATGGTTAGATATTCAATCAAGTTAAAATAAACTTATCAGAGCTTTTGAATAATTTCTGAACTCAAGGCCTACACACTGCTCATAGGTCATCTACCCATTCACACATTCAACCACATGGAAAACACTCATCAGCATAAATCAATCCGTTTCCTTTTCCTTTAATCACGTTCACTTAAACGACCTCTGATCTTTCCCCAAAGAGTAGCTGCTGGGTCAGTGTCAGTGCTCTGCTTGGTTCAGTGCGGCTCCTAGTCTGAGGTCGAGTTGGCCGTCATGCCGTCCTGCAGGTCCAGACCAATCAGCTCACCGAGATCAGATCTTCACGGCACACGAGACAGATATGCGATGCATAGAGCACACGCGACAGCTCTAGTCTACATCACAGACAGTCGTGTATATACAATCTAGGCAGCACATTCCTGTCTGAAGGGGCCATGAGGGCCAACTCTCCTGGACTCCCAAGCTCTTGGTCAGTTATTGTTCATGGTCAGTGGAACTCCTCTCTGGTTTGTGCGTTTGCCAGGCTAAAAGCAGTACAAAATAAGATGTGGAGAAGCATGAGGCAGGGGTGTGAGCTGGAGGGATGAGAGGTGGTGGTAGGCTGAAGATCCAGAGAGGGGCCATGTTGCCGAGGGCCTTGAGTCTCGTTCCTGGGGCACCCAGCTTGGACACAGGCTGTCTCTCCCTCCTCACCACCTGTGGATGTGGCTGGGGTGTGTGATGGGCTGGAGGGACAGTTTGTTCACCTGCCCCCTGGACTTCCCAGTAAGAACCTATAGAAGACAGACAGTTACCTGATACCGAAAGTCTAATAGGAGGTGAAAAAGCAACACGTAATCTACCATTTCAGTGTTGATCTACCATATCACCACCCATACATCTGCTCCTTGCCCAGCACCAGGCTCCACTGCTAACTGCTTACCACTCTCCACGGGCCTTCACAGCCTCGCTTCTGACCAGCCTCTTCTTGTCATCAAGGGGGGCTGCGAGGGCACGCAGGACCCTGGTACGGAATGGCATGACCTGGCGCCAGGGGGGCAAGGTGAGGAGCTATTAACGACTAGCACTGCCGTGGTGGGTTATTCATAGTCAGGAGATCGTGTGACATCAGGAACGTTGACTGTGACTCCGAACCAAACCAGAGCGAGTCTTACCTCATGTTCGGGGAAGCGGGAGACAGCATGGATACACCGCAGTGAGGCCATACGCACTTTCTGTGGTAGGACAGAGATCGTCAGAAAGGCCCTTAAACACAAGTATGAGGAGTAAAGTGTGTGTGTATGTGGCCCCTACCATGGCCGGGCTGGAGGTGAGGGCCAGCAGGCGTGTGACCAGAGCCTCCAGCTGGGTGACCAGGGCAGAGGGGGGGTCTAGGAGGACAGGCTGCAGGCAGGACAAGGTGGACAGCTGGACACCTTGGTCAGGACACGACAGGGCCTCCAGAAGCAGGGGCAGGAGCTGGAACCACAAAAGCCAATTAATCACAGAAGAACAAAACATTCAAAAAAACCCAAGGAAGAACAAGGAACGAAGAACCTCATGTGTTCTGGATCTCTTTGTCCCCCATGTTCTACTTAGTAGTTGTATTTGACAGCAAATTCCACAACTCTACAACCAGACCTCCTGTCCACTCTGGTCACTGAGACTGTCTGGACTCTGGTCACTCACCGCAGGCAGCTCTGACAGCTGGACCTCTCTGGGAAGGTTGTTGACTATGTGGGACAGAGCCTTCAGATAGCAAGACTTCTTCTCTGGTGGAGTGAAAGAAACGAGGAGGGGGGGGGGTGGGGGGACAGTATTAAAATACACTGTGACATCCAGAAACAAATGGCCTGTTTCTCTATAAAGATGATGGTATAGGTGGCTGACAGACACTGCCTGTTGCTGGTACCTTGTGGGGCAGAGTTAAAGCCCTGGACCAGCTTGGCAGAGTTCTCAGTGAAGAAGCGCTGGCGGTACATGATGCGCACGTCCGCGTGGCAGCCGCGGTTCAGCACGTCCACTGAGTCACTCATGAGGAGAGAGAAGCCGTCGGCTGCCAACGTACCCAGCTCAGAGTCATTGAGCAGGGAGAAGAGCTGAGGGCGAGAGACATAAGGTCACTGTACTGAGCGTGTGCGTTCGCACACTGGTTTGTGTGGAAGTGTGTGTGTCCAGAGCCACAAGTCCGTTACCTTATCTGTCAGCGTGGTTGACAGAGGGTGGTATCGCAGCAGCAGAGCCTTGGCCACCTGGAGACAACACTAGCATTCATACACTGGCATGAACCCAGCCCTAGCTACAGCAGCAACGCAGCACAATGGACAGCAGGGCCTCAGAGAGACAGAGACGCTCCCAGGCTCAGACACAAGGTCAGTTCACAGTGATGATAATCTGTGTTCTGCTGCCAAACGGAAAGAGATCCTAATGACCTAGCTGGGCATCGTTCCATTTCTGGCTGTGCAGTGGCAGTCAATGATACGTCTGTGCAAGGCCATAGAGAGGGAAATGCAACAAGACATATATATATATGAGTTTGTGGTGGTGCGTGGTGGTTCTGGAGGCACAGAGATGGCACTCACCCACAGGAGCAGAGTGAGAGCCTGTGTGTGCTGAGTGGAGGAGGGGGAGCCCAGCTCTGAACACACTCTCTTCATGGTCCTCTCTATCAACGACTCCAGGGAGTCACCTGTAACACACACAGAAAGAGAGAGAGAGTCAAAGTGAACACGGAATCATCTCAGAAACCAGAGATTCCATCTTTCTTCGCAGCCTAGTCCACGCATGCCCTACCATCCAGAGAAGTCTCTCAGACGTTCAAGACACACGTGACGATCTGAGAGGCTCCGTACGCAGCCTCCCAGACAGTTACCTGGGGGAGTTTTGTTGACTAGGCCTGCGTAGCACTTGGCAGCAGAGGTGTAGGACAGAGGGTGGTTGTTGCTACAGCTCAGTTCTTCCAGCTCAGCCAGCAGTCTGTCTGTCTGTGGGACGTCAACCTGCACACACACACAACATGAATGACTCCATCTACCAAGAAACTAGCTATAAACGTCCTGAGTGTCATGAAATAGCATGTGAGGGTGGAGGATGGAGGCTGAGAGGCTGTGGGGGTGGGCAGACTTACACTCCTGGGCAGAGAGCAGACACAAGCCATGAGAAGACACACCATCTGGGACTGGCTCCAAGACTGGCTCTGTGTCTGGAAGACAATGGCACCATGTATCATTCAGCACCAACAACACAAGCAACTGGACAAAAAAGCTTGCAGGCGTGCTCACCTTGAGGAGCTGGATGTGGTCAGGAAAAGCATTGTCAGGCAGGAAAGAGACGTCCCCATCCAGGAAGAGAGATACTGCCCTTGATGCAGTCTGACTGGCCAGTCTGTTGACGTGGTCATGAGATCAAGGGAGGTCAAAAAGGAAGGGGCGATTATGAGAAAGATAGAGACAGACACAGACTTTGTACTTACGTGGACTGTAGCCTGGCACAGGTGGTGCTAATGACAGGGACCATTGCTAGCATAATAGGCTCCTCCACCAAAGGACTACGAGGACCAGCATGCCCTTCACCTGCGCACAGTACAGGAGATCACTGATGTCAGATTCTGATTGGATTCAAAACAGTTCCCAGCTCAAACAACTCCCTTAATTCCTCTTAGTCACTCCTTATGTAAATACACGTAACTTTGGTTTACCTTGTAAAGCCGCTTGCAAAGCTAGTCCCAGCAAGCGCGGAATGATGATGTCATGGAAAACGTGACTGGTTTCCTCTGTGTCCTGCGCCTGCTCTGCTATCCTCTGCAGACTGTGACACACAGACACCACCTCCTCTGACGAGAAACAGCCCGAGCCTGCAGGCATCGCCGTCGTCAACAAAATTCTCCTCCTCGCAGTTCCAACGAATCACATAAGATTTTGCAGGGGTGCCTGTATGTGTCTGTGCACGAGTGTATGCTAGATACCTGTGTGTGCGGAGCTTAGAACCTGCAGCAGGACTGGGGTGCTCTGCTGGATCACACTGGGCTGGGACGACACCGCAGCCAGTGCTGAAACACACCGCTGACGCACTGCATGCTGGGATGGCTCCTGGGACAGAGAGGAGCCATCCCCTAGGGCCATGGGCTCTAAAGACAGGACAGGGAGATGTTTACCTCGGTTATTTATCTTGTTATATGAGCTACTGTTGAAACAGGCCAAGGGTTGATTGCTGCAGGAAGTGAAATCACTTCTACGCAGATTGAACCAGAAAACAGGAACGAACCTGTAAATATCTGCTCCTTTAGACGAGGCAGCATGTTGGTGATAAAGGCAGCAGGGTGTAGCTTGGCTAAGGACCCTGCACAGTCCAGCACAGCTACACTGAAGGCCCACAGAGGCATACATAAAATGTGAGAGGAGAGAGAGAGACAAAGAAGAAGACATATGGCGTAATGGTGTTGAGTCATCAGAGGCTCCTCCAGAAGCAGAGCCCACACAGAGACTGGGTCTCACCTGACAGTGACGTCAGCTTCCTCCAGGACAAGCCTGGTCAGGTGAGCTACAGCCTTCTGCACATCAGCTTCCTGCAACAGACCTGGGAGACACGATTTAGGAGAGGAGAGGTGGGAGACAGAGGAGAGGATTAAGGGAGTAGAGGGGCCACAGCAGTGAGAGAGGAGAAACTAATAAACATTCCCTTCTTTAAAGTTGAGAAACAGATGTTAACGTTAATGAACGGCTGTGTTAGTATGAGCTGGGGTAAACGGAGGACAAGTCACCTGTGTGCTGGGCCAGGGCAGTGAGTACACGTGTGGCTGTGACCTGGAGCCCTGCGTTGCTCTCTGACAGAGCTGAGAACACTATACTGCAGAGAGATGCACGGTAGTCACTCAGTACACTCTCATCTAGAAGGGGAGGGAGGGAGGAAGAGAGAGACAGAGAGGGAGAGGGACAGGGAGGGGAAGAGAGAGTGAAAAAGAGAGAGAGGGGGACAAGGAGGAGAAGAGAGAGAGAGGGAGAGAGAGAGAGAGAGAGAGAGACAGACAGACAGACAGACAGACAGACAGGAGCAGCAAAACAAAGGAAGAGAAACAGGGAGGGAGAAAAGCAATAGGGGCAGAGAAGGACAGGAAACAAGTTAATGCACAAGTCAAGTCACATAGCTACAAATCAGAACTCTGAGAGCCGTTGGGAGAACAAGCTTACTTCTAAAGAACAGAAAACAGTGCAGCATTTTGATCATTCCGAAAGGTTGATTTGCGATTAAAAGTGCTCTTATGCTTGGCTGGGCAAGTTCTAACAGTGTTCCCTTCATCCCCAGAGAGTTCTCTGAGGTCGTGCCACATGAATCACTGGTAGAACGCATTGCGCAGCCAAAGGCTTCTCGCAGGGTATAATAATGAGAAAGGAACGTGATACAAGGATAGGGGAGCAACACCACCCACCTTCCGTGTTTGATTGGCCAATCTTGGACGGCTGGACAAAGCCCTGTACCACCTCCAGTAAGGTGCGCCTATGAGCGCACTACAGATAGGGGGGAGGGGAGGGGGGCGTCAGATGATTAGGATCAGACAGAGCTGCAATTACCCCTGATTGAACCATTTAAAAAAGATTTGTTGGGTACCTGGGTACGGTTGTTGTACTGCTCGATAAGGGAGGGCATGACGGCAGCAGCCACCCTGTAGCTGGCCCTGTAGGAGGCACTAGACGCAGCCTGCAGCAGCTTGGCACTGGGCCACACCAGCTTCAGGTCTGGCTCACTCAGGTGATGCTCACAATCTGCAGGGAGAAGACACGAGGCGTGTGTTGTTCGGGGTCCGGGTGGTCTGGCATGCAGGCTGGTTACTTTGTGTTAGCATCCATCTGCACTCAGCTGCCACTGGAGAGGAGTCTCTCTCTCTCTGTCTCTCTCTCTCTCTCTCACTTCCTCTCTGTGCAAACCTTCACAGCAGTACTCTACACGTCAAAACCACATCTGGTGCAGCCTGCATTTCCTGCCCAGGTCTTTGTGTCTGGGACACATGCAGAAAGAGACGCTAGCTACCTTTGAGGACCTGGTCCAGGAAGACGTTGAGGGAGTCTTCAGAGTCAGAGGTGAGGACGGAGCGAGACAGACATGAGGTCAGAGCGCTGAGAGCTGCAAGGCCAGCAGACTCCACTCTCTCACTGGCTGTCTGGAACACCTGCCAGGAGGAGGGAGGGGAAGCAGCCATTACCCAGCTGTGTGGAGATCAAATATGCTTTAACCAGATACTAACAACATAGACCCACAGTTCCTGGACTGGTTTACACACTGACAGTTATTGTTACAAAACGTTAATAAGAATAAACTAGAACAGGAATATTCTGGATGTTCTGAAGTGTACCTCTCTGCGTAGCGAGGCCCACAGCCCTGGGAGGAACTCAGCCAGATCCTTATACTCATACACAGACGCACAGGCGCTCTGCAACACAGATGCCAAACACATCATGAGCCTCATGGGCACCAGAGATAGACTGTTGGCTGGTGTTCGGTGGTTCACATGGGCTGTTCAAGGCTGAAGCTCATTCTCACCAGCGTCTGTAAAGAGTCCAGTTTAGCACTCTGAACGTCCGAGTCCAGCTTCTCGATGATCAGGGGCAACAGGAACTATAGAGGCAAACGGCATAAACACAAACAAATCACATCTATGCAGCTCACAGGCAGGAGAACACCCACAAGCAGGCTGGCACACACAATCGCACACCCTTTCCGTTTGTCTTTCATTCTCTGACACACACACACACACACACACATTACATATCAATGGCTGTGTTGTTAATTCAAGTTCTATAGATGTCTTCAGCTGTAGCAGCTCCTGCCGTCTTGGCTATAGACTTCTGTTTCTTCTCTGCCTTTCCTCTCTCTTTCTCTTGACCAGACTCTTCGGCTCTGCTTTTCACTCAAACAGCTTGTACCCCATTTCCATGTCTATAGTGTCTGCTGTCCTGACCTCTGCAAAGCGGGGTGTTCCGGTCAGCACTGCCCTCAAGGTCAAAATCAGTTCCTCTTTGGTGATACCGTGGGGGTCATTGGGAGGCTGGACACACAAACACACACACATCTGGTTTGTTATCCTGCTACAAGGCATGAAATTAAATGTTCACTTCAAACCGATATCTTCGTATTCAATTTAACGAAAAAGGGGAAGTGTAGTGAAGTCATGATTGATACGAGGCTTTGTGAACCTGAACAGAAATGCTTTCATATCATTTTATTTGGCATTTCAGCCAAGCGGTAGTCTGTTAGTCTACTGGTACACCGGAACATACACACACAGAGAGAGACAGACGCTACGTCATCTGGCTGATCTGGTGTCCCAGCAGCTGAGTAAACAGTCACTCACCGGGCTGAAGTCAATGGGAAAGTAGCAGGACGTCACTTCAAACAGCTCCTCTGTGAATTTACCTGGGAACACAGACGCACACACGTCACGTTACGTTACGTTACAACATCGTCTTTAATTCTAACTAACACAAATATATTGGTTCAGCCACATGGTATGTTCTCATTAGAACGTTGCTTGGTGCAGTGTGTTTATGTGTCTGTGAAGGCTGAGCTGTGCTTTCACCCATATCGTAGTTCCTGTGGATGATATTCCGGGCGATCTGAAAGGCTAGCAGGAGGTTGCGCGGGTCTCTTTCCCCATCCATTGATTGGACGAATCCAAAGACGAAGTCTGCCCCCAAACCTTTCAACTCTGTGCAGTGAAAATGGGAAAACGGATGGGAATTACAGCCCCAAAGAGGAAAAGATTCCTGAAATATAACGTGATTTTCCATAGCAGAATATCTGTATACCGTCTTCCTTGGATCCCATGAGGTTGATAAGCATGTTGTAGACATGTGCTCTCTCAGCCAACATCAGAGACTGACAGGAGAAAAAAACACACACAGAAACATCATGTTGCTATACATTGCTATCAAACAGTTTGATTATGTTGGCTACATATGTTCATATCATCTGCTAATTTTGATTACTCTGCATTAGACTGTGTGGAAACTCATTGGGTGTAGTTCTTACCTAAATCCTACCCATCAGGGATGTACAGGGCAGAGGTACATGCGAACTTACCTGCACGTGAACATCCTGAAACAGGGACTTCAGCATAGAAACTGCAGACCCCGGAGGCAGCGCTGTACATTTGGTCTGACCGAGGGAATTTCAGAAATGAGCGTAAGCATGGCATGCCACACATCAACTCTCTTCAAGGACATTTTCTGCAAATATCTTTAAGTCAAATTGGACACAGAGCGGGCTGCAATGAATGAGTTATCTGACTCAGTGACTAACCAGTGCTTTCAGGCCTTGTAGGGCATGCGGTGTGATGACATAGTGGTCCTTCAGTCTATTCTCGTAGAAGGCTATGAGCACCTCCACTTTAAATAGAACATAAAATAAATGATGGTTAACATTTTCAGCACACTGATTCACATCATTTAATGCACGGACAGGTAATTAGACTGGTTTACAATACATACTTAAGTACCAAATGTGCGGGAATTAGTATGTGTGTGAGGGATAATCACGAAGTACAAGACGACAGAGTATGATACGGTTTAGGATTATAGAAGTATAGAGTATAGTACATTAGAATACAATAGAGCAGCAGACCTTCTTGCTCTGAGAGGTCTGCATAGCACTCCTGCAGAACCTGGGAGAGGAGCTGGACCCCTCGTGCACGTGTCTGGGGCTGGGAGCTGGTCAGACTTAGTCTACACAGGGATGAATGGAGAGGATGGACACAAGATGTTTATAGATGTTCTGGCAGACGTCTTTAGACAATGACATACTAACATACTGTATAGTCCATGGATTATCAGTAAAGCCTGGTTGAGTGAGAAGCATGATAGAGAAGCTCTCCCACGGACATTTTACCACATACAGAACACAAATACATGGGTAATGCATGGGGACTTATATCGAATAATTAAGAGGCAATGACAATGATTGATATATTACCCCAATGCTTCCACCAGCTGTAGTATTTTGAACTGCCCAGCTTTGATTCCTGATGGAGAAACATCATTTTCATTTTAGAATCAGTAAAATTAGTATATATGTCACGGTTTAAAAAAAATCAGACTGGAAAAGGGGTCGTGGGGGATGTAAGGGCCAATGGTCCATTGACAGCTCATTTTTAAAAGGCTATAAAGTTAGCGAGCGAGCTATCAAGCACACTGGAATGTAGGCTATGAAATCTATAGTCGAACATATCTAGCTGGCAAAAGAAGCTTCCGTAGACATACAAAGATAAAACGGTACACATGTATATGTCAAGCTAAACAGCCAGGCGTTAATGTCGGTGGTTTTGAAACATGCGGTTGCATACAGGATGTAGCTTGCTAGCATGCTAGCTACATAGTTTAGCCTGCAGATAGCTATGCTGGCTAGCCTGGCAGATGTCTTGCTGGGCTGAGCCTAAATGAACATCACTCATGCGGCATGTGCGTGTTGCTGGCACGTAGCTCTCCAAAATCGACCTGCGATTGAAATAGCTGGATAGATTCGCTACCTTTGGCTGTGTCTGCTGCCTTGCTGTCCTGTTGTCCCGATACAAATTCTTCTACCAAGCCCACTAACAAGGCACTGTCCGCAGCCATCATGAACAGCCTTGGTGGTGTTGGTTCAAACTGAATTGAGCATGCGTAAAAAGTTGTTGAGTTTCCAACCTCTGAGAAATGATGCTATTCTCAATCAATTACGTTATAATGTTACATTATACTGACATTATAACGTACTGCTAATTACATATATCGACAAAATCGATATTACATTTTTTTCTGATTTTGATCACTCTAATAAGTTATTTCATTATCTATCTACATTTATTGTAATGTATTTCATCGAATGAATTAACATATGTGTTGATATTATAGCGACATATAATTGTGATTGATGTAAATTCATACGGTATTACCGAGGATGCTTACGGTACATCGTGACGTAACATAATTTGACACTTTCAGCCCTGGGCACGCGCAAGCGTGAAAAGTTAATATTACCAGATACCCTTACCAGGAAGGAACCAGGTGGAAATGAGTAGGGCTTGGATAACTTCTCTCGGCTCATGGACATTTTGCATAGAATTCTAAAGTCTCATTTGTGTTTCACCGGCTGTGCCCTTTTCAAGGTGGAAGCTAGCGCAAGGAAGTTTGTTTACTAGCTTTCCCTATGGTGCCGAGTGCGGGCGAGACAGATAGGTAGCCAGCCAGCAAGCAAGGGAGGTAGCATCATGCTAACGGGCTAACTTGACTCGTAAGCCTGCTTAGAAACGGTCTTGTATATTATTATGACATTCATTTCCTAGCTGTCGTTGTTTATTTTTCTGTGCTGGCAGCTCGTTAGCCAGCTTGCCCATTGTTCTGCACGTGAAGCTCGGGACTTAGTCTTTGGGAATGTTGGATCGCGTCAGACAATAATAAAGCAGTGTAGCTAGTAGGTAGCATTTGTCTGGCTAGCGAGCTAGTTGTAGCTATTTATCATGTCATTAGCTTGGTGGTAAAATCACCGACAACCAATTTATGCTGCTAATTCAAACACCTTTACTGTGACTTGGCGATTCTAGTTGATATAGTTGGCTAGCAGCGTCTACCATTCCTCTTGGAACTAGTGCTCGCTAGCCAGTGGTTGGCATATGATGGGGCCCCTAGTAGCTACATAGTTAGCCAACTGATCATTGCCAGTTAATAATATGGGAGGATGTGTAGGGAGAGAACGCGAGGACACACAGGGCCATGGCTCATCCCGGAGTGGTGGAAGGGGACACAGGAAACGTGGAGGTAAGACATTCTGCAGTTTTTCGTCTTGTACAAGACAATTTCCCATCTACTAACCAGACCATCACCTGAGCCGGACTGAGCGGCGCTTTGTTTCAGAATGGGGACGGCGGCATTCGCTAGTTTGCCCAGCAACAAAGTCTGAGACGTTCCATTGTCAAATATTTTCCGACTGTTGGCAACCGAAATGTATAGCGTCGTTAGGAGGGTTCCAGCCAGGTACGGGCCATCCATTCTTTCTCTCTGAAGTTTGGTCATGCATGTCGAGCTCTGTGGCTGCAAAATGGTTAATGTCCCCTCCCCCATCGTGTAGGACAGAAATGAAGCATCAGTGCCTTCTCTCCTGTTAACTTACCTCGAAGTGCCATCTTTATGGAAAATCAAACGGGCCGAACCACATGCATGTATAGCATGTATAAACATAGATCGCTATGTACACAGACACACACCTGGGCAATGGTTCTTTAGCAAAATTAGGTATCAGTTTGTGTTGAGTCAGTGCAAGTACATTACCAACAGGGCTGAGCTCAAACAAAACTGCAAAGGTAAATAGTGTCTGTTAGCTATGTTGTGCTCCTTTTACATTTGTCATGACTGATGAAATCTGAATAACGTCTGAAGCACTTAGTGCAAATGTCAATTCATCAGATGGATAGCACTATATATTTTGAGAGTGGGCAAACATTCTTAAGTTGAGCCATCATTCATAAATAATGATTCAGGAAATCTGGCAGAACATCTCTGACATGTAAGGTGACTTGGGTTGGCTGGACAATCAGTAAAGCTCTACACTTTTCCATTCATAATGTGCCCTGCTGGAAGCTGTGGTGATTGTAATCAACTCGAGCTCGCAAATGACTTTTTGCAGCTTCTCCAAACATACATATTCATAATCAGCTCGCTCACCTTAAGTCATTACCTCTCCTTAATGGATAAACACACACAGATCAAAGGCCAGGACCAGTATATATTGTAACCCTGATCCCTCTCACTCCTAGTGCCTGGTACAGGCAGGTAGAGTAAAGGCACTCCCAGTTAATGAGAACAAGTCGCATCATGTCCCCAGGATTGCTTGCTCTGCCTGGACTCAGTGCACTAGACAGGTAGACACACAAACCCAATGTACTGAGTGTCGAAGCAATGTTAACGTTATCGCTTTAGAACTCAAATAAGTCGAGACATTTCATAATGCACCTCCCTGTGGACTTTTTTGTTTTTATCATAACGCTGGCAGCTTTTTTTCATTGTTACCTGGCTGCGAAGGTGAAAGAACAGGGTGTAACCTGTTTGTTTTATCTTGCGCGATGTAGACAGTTAATTAAGTGTGTGTTATTCCCACGAATCCTACATTGTCCCTTAGAATGGCTTATCGAATGTATTTCGAGTTGAAGTTGTATAGCAAGGCTTAGACGTAGGCTAGGTCCATCAGTGTCCAGCTCTTAGAAGTGGGGCTAGCTAATATGGGTCTAGATCTAGGCTAGATTTAATTTTCCAAAATAGCTATACGGTTGATGGATACTAGACAGGCAACAAACTAACTAGAGTGTGGCTAGGCTTCATCTGTTCCACCACAATGTCAAGGACCAAGACTTTTGGAGTGGTTATGAGATAAATGACTGAGAAAATGCTTTTGACCAAAACCTGTTTTCACCAAGTTATTCCAGTTGGATACAGTTAAATGTGAAAGTTAGAAATGATTTACTTAGATCAGTAACATAAATAGACCTAAAAACTCCCCAATCAATCCTTCCCTTGCTTTGTTTTCAAGCTCCGTAGCCTAACGCTATGCTAAATATAGGCTAGCTCAAGCGCAGGTTGAAATGTCCTTGTCTACGTCTACTTTAAGGTTTAGTTTAGCCCACATTGCAGATGTAGGCTAGAGGATAATGTGAGACTGGCTTCACTTGGAATTGTGCTCTTGTGAATGAGGCAGAATGAGGCCTTAGTCCTCTTATTTAAATATTAAAAGACAGAATTTTATGATGTGGTCCTGCTCTGGAAACTGCAGGCCTATTTCACAAGCATTTCAAATGTTCTGTTATGTTCTCATAACCTCAAAACATGTAGCAACTTTTACTGGCTGTCTGTGACTAACAGCCAGCCATGCTGTTGCCTCATGTCTGAAATGTTCCTCTTCTGCAGCAAACTAGTGTCAGCAGACCACCATGGGTTGATAACAGCAGTTACAAACTGCTTGTCACACCTACAAAATACACTTTCCATTTGAATTGTTGGGCCATGTTGACAAAACATCACATTGACCCAGATCTTCTGTGATAGACGTCATCTTCCACCCGCTCTATACCTCCGTTCGCCACTCAATCTTTACCAGTCATTTTGAGGGCTAGCATATTAGCTAGAGCATTCCTCATAGCACGCACGCCTCCTCAGTTGCCCAGCCCTCGTCTGAGTGTTACCAGGAAGCCCCAACGTCAGACTCCTATCCAACTGTCCCTCCCTGCAAATCCTACACCAGCGCATGTCCTCCCGATTACTCCCCGTAAGCTGCCTGCACTATAAATAATTTGTTTGGAGGAAAGGTGACCTTTCAGATACTTGGCAAACTGTCTCTCGCTTGCGTCTTTCTCCTCCTTAACTGTCCCTAGTTGTGCGCTGGCCTGGTTGTGAATGGGCACTAACCAGACATCCTTTTCACATGTTTTGTCTCCACAAGACCCATTAGAATAACTTTGGGAATCAGTCATCCCTCTCTTTGAGAAATCACTGATTTCATCACTGATGACTGGGCTGCTTCTAGCTTTGCTGACGAAGGACATGGCTTCCAGTCACAGAAGACTCAGAGACGAGAGTAAGGAAGTGAGGATGTGTGTTCAGTGTGTCTGGGCAAGGCTCAGGCCTGCTGTGCTGGGTGGATATGAAGCTATAACTCCTTGAGACCTGCTGTTGTTATAACCTGGGATGGTCAGGGCTAAAGTCTCACTGTGGTGTGGACTGTAAACTCAGCGGCCTGTCTGTAACACCTCGTCCCCTCAAGCCCCTCCCTTCATAGCAGCACTGTTAGAACTTTGCTTGTTTTGAGTGTGTCCATGCGTCCGTGGGAGCGTGCCTGTTCATGTGCTCGTCTGTGCCTTCCTCTTATCTCTATCCTGTCACTTATCACCTTTCTGCAGACACATGGACGGACAGACCCACAGACAGAGCCACCGAGTCCCAGAGAGACTGACCAAGTGTTTGGAGAAAGTCCTGCTTGGTCTCCGCTATAACAATGTGACTTGGGCAGTTTAGGTTCTGGGTTTATACGTTTTGGAAAGGAACAGCTGATTTTAGAGAACATAACAAAGTCTCTCTGACGCATAGAGGTTAGAGGACGTTGTTCATGGTGAATAAACAGAGATAACATCCAATGTTTTCAAACACTCAGGCAGACACGCGACAGTCATGGGTGAACAATATAGAATACAGCAGGAACACAGCACATACAAGCACCAGAAAAATCCCAGATTTCCCTACACAACACTGAGAGACGTTGCACCTCCAAACCTTCCCTCATCCGATAGTCATGAAGCCAAATTCAGCCCGAGTCAACAGATGTACTGTTGCACTTTCAACAAAAACTCGAAAGACTGGAATGCTGTCATGAATATGGTCTTGCATACAGTAACTTTGATATGACTGTAATTAACTTTTCCTTTCGTTGCCTTTTATAAGTGCACTCAGCTGACGGGTAGTTTGACGTAGACTTGACACACCCAGATGGTAGACTGATCAGTGAGTGACAGACCCAGCTTGTGGCAGAACCTCCCCTCCTATCAGATGGTTATACAGGCTGCAGTATCTGCTAAACCATGCATATTCCAGGCACACCAGCCAGCCTCGTGCAGCAGCCCAGCTAGCTATCTCCACCATCAACCATAACAGTACGCTGAAGTGAACTTGTTTGTCATATAGGGAAAAGCAATGAAGATGTTATTACTTTACTAGCATAGTATGCAGACCATATGTTGTGTAAACTAAAGTTATGTATACTGACCCATGGAACCGCTGTGAAATCCTCCAGTCAGCGGAGACCTTGCGTCTAACATCTGGGAGTGTGCTATGTTAGACAGACGCTAATGGTCTGGTCGTTGGCCCCGTCCCTCTCCAGGTCGTAATGAGCCTTTGAAGAAAGACCGGCCCAAGTGGAAGAGTGATTACCCCATGACGGAGGGCCAGCTGAGGAGCAAGAGAGACGAGTTCTGGGACACGGCGCCTGCCTTCGAGGGGCGCAAGGAAATCTGGGACGCCCTGAAGGCGGCGGCGGTGGCCCTGGAGTGTAACGACCACGAGCTGGCTCAGGCCATCGTGGATGGAGCGAGCATCACGCTGCCGCACGGTGAGCACCTGACGTCTCTGACCACAGATCTGACCACAGCTGCTTTAATGCTGACGTACAGTGAGAAGTATCCCCACCACTCACACACACTAACTCTCATATGCTATTAGCCAACGCAGGACTCCCATATAACAGATTTTGACCCTTGACCTGCGTGTGTCTGTCTTCAGGCACCCTGACGGAGTGTTATGACGAGCTGGGGAACCGCTACCAGCTTCCTGTCTACTGCCTGGCCCCTCCCATCAACTTAATCTCTGAGCGCAGCGATGAGGACCCCAGCGACAGCCCCGAGCCCCCCGCTGCCCCCAAGAAGGAGTTCCAGCTCAAGGTGCCACTCAGACTGTTACTCTGCTGTTTAAGGGGCCTGTGTCTGTTGCCTGGGAGATGTGGAACAGCTCTGTGGGAAACACTGTATTTCAATATGATTTGTCTATGCTGGATTTGCCTTAGTGCTTGCTAAGTGTATGTCAGAAAAGTGATGTGACTACCTGGTATGATATAAAGAATCTTCTCATGAGTATCTGTAAGGCACGTTCTCGTCCTGATCCCGGTGTTCTGTCTCTGATGCGGGTGTGGTCCTCAGGTGCGTCTGTCGACAGGGAAGGACCTGCGCCTGAGCGCCAGCATGTCGGACCCAATCGGCCAGCTGAAGAAGCAGCTGCAGGCCCAGGAGGACATCGACGTGGCCCACCAGCGCTGGTTCTTCTCTGGGAAGCTGCTCACAGACAAAACCCGCCTCCAGGACACCAAGATCCAGAAGGACTTTGTCATCCAGGTCATTGTCAACCCACAGGCCCCCATCACTAACCCAACCACACCCACGACGGCTACAACCCCTACCACCTCCACCACCCCCACCACCTCCTCCACCCCCACCTCCTCCTCAACCCCCACAGCTCCCACCAACTGAGCCCAAGATGAGGAAAGGAGGGATGGAGAGGGTGGAGTCTGAATAAACCCAGGATAATACATTTGTATTCATGTGGCTCATGAAGAAGAGACTGTCTTTGTTTCTTCTTTTTGTAAATCTATACTAAATGAACAACACTTATAAGGGAGCGACTCAAATGTGCTGCTTTTTATTCAAGTGTCCAACTGAACAATTAAAGCGTGTTCCTATGTAACTGTAACCAGTCAGTTCTCTGGCTGTTCGAGTGATTGGTTGGCCTATGGAACAGCCAGGTGAGTGACTAAGTGGAGGGGGATTCTGCATCTCTTCAGGTTGGGACTGCAACCCTCACCCTCAACCCACCCCTCCATCCCCTTTAAAATGTACCAACCCAAATCACCACAGATCTCCTTTCTGATTGGACGAGGGCCAGCAGGAATCTGCTGCCCTCCTGCCCCCACCCCCCTGCTCTGCTGTCTGCACTGATGTTAACTAGCTAACTAAGTGCCAATGGAAGGATCTCTGGCAGAGTCTTATGCGTTGGTTGTGAAGCACATCTCTGTGTTCCTGGACTCTGCACTGGGACGCCTTTGGACCTCGAGGAGAGGGGAGGAGAGACCACGAGGCGGATATCTCTTTGTTTTCTCTCTTTCTCTTTTTTTGATCTCTTTTCTTTCTTTGTTTTGTAGAGAGAATCTCAACCAAGCTTTTTTGCACACTCAAATTTATTATACTTGCGTGGTAGTTTGTGTGCCTTCCGATGACAGAAAAAAAGACTATATGGAAATCCTGGAAATGCTAGTTTTACTGCTCCGCCTTCTGTCACTAGATTCAGGAATCCACTGATACTATAATTAATGGTCAATCCAAACTCTACTGCTGCCTTTCATAATGGTCTGTCTGTCTGTCTACCAGTTTGTTGAAGATGTTTTACTGGTGGTGTTTGTCATTCCTGTGGTCACATCCTGCTACATGTCCTGCTATTGTACATGAAATACTATTTGGAAATATGGCCAATTTCACATTGGTGCTTGATTGTTTATGTCTGACGCAATGTAACACGTGATAGAAATTGCCAACTCCACCCACATAACACTCCAGGCAGACCTCCTCTAAGCAGAGGAAACGTGTTCAATCGTACTTTGGACTGGTCCTATGTTCCTCATCCCTGTCTAGTCGTATATGTGTTGTACAGTGTGTTGTATGTGCCCAGCCTCCTTTTGACGTAGATGTTTCCACATTTACATGTGAAGCTAAAAGTTTGAGGGAAGAGAGGTGTCCCTTTTAATCAATCACTGATAAAAACCGAACTGTACTCAGAGGGGCAAGAATGTTTCATTCACATCTGAAATACCTCTCAAAGGAGCTCTCTCGCCCCTCCTTCTCCTTTCCCTCCCTCCCTCCCTCCCTCCCAGTCTCTTGTTCTGTTGTAATCAGGGAGATGACAGGAGAGCAGGGTCATGTTTGCATTTGTGATGTCTGTGAGGTAGCTGGTCTTCTCTCCTCGCTCATCACCTGCAGTCCAGGTAGTGAGAGGCACACAAAGAACAGCACCCACACAAACACTGCTCTGTCCAGCTTGCTGTTTCACATTCAACTCTAGTATATGAGAGCCTGCGCATAGAAAAGCAGATATGACTGGAAACCAGGGGTGTTCTGGGCAAAACTCATCACTTTCGACTTGCAGTCCGACACCACAGTCCAGGATCACATCAAAAGATATGTGCTCTGCTGTTGAGAACGCATCGTCCTCACCTTACTTTGATGTCAGCCCTTCTGCGGTCCTCGTCGTCTGCTGCCTGTGTAGATTATTAGGAAAAAAACAATTTATTCAGCTAAATCATATATGTTGTGGTGGGAATATTTGTTATCGAAAAGAAAAAAAACTGACTTGAATACATATTTCGCTCAACTGCTATGTATGTGCAATACAAAATAGACCTCATACTTGTTTTCAACTCCCATCTTTTCGATTGCATTAGTTATGACTATCCTCTGTAAGCTCGAACTGCAAAGCTATATTCCTTTCCAGGACAATCACATATTTCAGCTGTTATCTACGGCAGTTTATAGCCTTTGTCTCTCTTTTTTTTGGTATATTTAGAAAGTTTCCCGGCAAAACATTGAATTGGACAGTGGTTTTGTTTTCGAAAGTGTCTTGGGGTTATGCTGTAGATATACTGGAGCAGGGCATAAAAATAGCCACCTCATTCGAATCAATAAGAGCGCGAGGAGGCTAGACTCTGGCTCTGTCCCAGTTCACCACCCTGGTCCCTGCAGCGTCCGCTGCCCCACTCCCCTGCCTGCATCCAGTCACATACTGTAGAAATGGAAGTGACCAGGCCAGAGGCCTGATGTTAACGGGCCTTTGTTGTCAGGGGAGAACATAGTCCTAACTCTTCTCACTCTCCGCAAAGAAGGAATGGGCAGCCCTGTGGTCTGTGTAAGGGAACTCATGTCTCAGCCATGTTCTGGTCCTGCTCTAAGTGTGTGTGCCTGTATGGAAATGCTCTAGTCTGTATGACGGTTGTTTAGCTTTTTTTTGCGGCGGGGAAATTTCCCTGTCCTGTTGTGTGAATGCTCTCTTTCTGTCTGTCATCATATCAGTTATATTCAAGGTACTGATATGGGCTCTCCAGACACACCTGCCATGGACGTAACCTTGGTACAAGAAGCCATAAGGCCGTGGATATTTATTCTAGGGTTTTCCTTTCTTCTGAAGATGACTAAAAGACACTAAACTGCTTTCCCCTCTAACTTCAGCATACCCAGAAGCCATTGCAGATTAATAAAGCGTTTTCAACAAGGTCGGTTGAGGAATTGTCCTCTGCCCAACTGGCGACTCAGAAGAAAAACATGCAAATGTGTCTTTGATGAACGTCCACAGGGGTATAAATGTATAAAGATCTGTATATTTAGTCATTTTGGAAAAGAAATACGTGATTATTATATTGAGATTTCTGATAATTAAATATGCCTACAATTTATTTTACAAGTGATGTGTAAATTTATATGCTGATTTCATTTTCAACCTTGTTTTTAACTGTCAAATAAAACTATTCGAGAAAAATGTAGTTATTTCTTTGGTTCTTTGAAGACCTTTTAAGATGTGGTTGATATTGTGGATGATACTGCCACCTTCTGGATAGAAAACAACTCATTTACTTTGCTGTAATTGCAGTCTGAGTCCACAGAGTGGCGCTATGACCTAAACGTACATCCTAAGTTCACACTGATCCATGTGTTGGGAGAGCGAGTGCTACATTTCTGGACAAGGTTGGTTGAGACAACTTTCTCTTCATTTCTCTGTCTTTCATCCACCTCCATTATCTAACCCAATACAGTGAGCTGGTTGACAGAGTGTACAGCTTCTGCAGTGTAAGTAACTGCAGACTAAGGATGACCCTTGCAACACGCACATGTACATTACAGCTGGACATTCCACTTGGACTGCTCAGAACTTGTGTGCTCACCGTAATTACTCAATCTACCACACATTTCGATGAATTCCTCAGAAGCAGAGCACTCATCTTCCTCTGAAAGACTTGTGTAACAAACAACTTACATGTTGACCAAGATATACTGTAAGTACAGGGTCATAACTAAGGAGAGGTACTTTACAGTAATGGTGACCCCTTTTGTCTCTGTTCCAAAACAACCTTTCCAAACATTCCCCCTCATTGTACTAAACAGCAATTCTAATCTGCTGTGCAGCTCCTTTTCAGTCAAAAGTATGTGAAAGCAATGGGAGGTGAGAGAGCTGGGCTTCATGGAGCACTCCAGGTCAGAGTGGCCAGGGTAGGTGGTGGGTGGTGGGGCAGGGAAGAGAGTGCAGTATGCCCAGAGACACAGGATCTTTTGCTAACTGAGCAGCTCTTTGTCCAGAATAACAGAAAGCTCTGACCAGAATAGACAAACCCAAGCAATCCTCTCAGCCAGCCAGGTGATCTGCCACTGTGTGGGTGTGAGGTGGTGAGCGGTGTGTGTGTCTGTGTGTGTATCTATGTGTGTGTCTGTCTGTGTGTGTGTCTATGTGTGTGTCTGTCTGCGTGTGTGTCTGTCTGCGTGTGTGTCTGTGTGTCTATGTGTATGTGTGTCTGTGTGTGTGTGTGTGTGTGTGTCTATGTGTGTGTGTCTGTGCATGTGTCTATGTGTGTGTCTGTGTGTGTCTCTGTGTGCATGCATCAGTATGTGTCTGTGTGTCTGTGTGTCTCTGTGTGCGTGTCTGTGGGTGTGTCTCTCTGCGTGTCTGTATGTGTCTGTGTGTCTCTGTGTGTGTGTGTCTGTGTGTCTCTCTGGGTGTGTGTGTCTCTCTGGGTGTGTGTGTCTCTACGTGTGTGTCTGTGCGTCTGTGTGTGTGTGTCAGTATGTGTGTGTCTCTGTGTGTATGTGTGTCAGTATGTGTGTGTGTGAGTGCAGGCCAGGTTCAGAAGGGGGCCTTTAATACTAATCTGTTGTTGAGTCGTCATGGCGAGCCGGCTGGGTTGCTCGCCTCACCCTCAGCCCACTCATCTACTTACCTAACGCTCACCTAGTGCTGACGTTGGCGTAAACAAAACAGGCAGGAACCTGATGAACTGTGGGATGATCAACATGGGCTGACCTGACGTCACAGTGACACTGTGCGGCTGGACAAGCGCCACTGGCCTGTACTTGAATTCTGGTAGACACAGGTGTACAGGTGTATCTATGTCCTGTGTCTGTGTTCTGTGCCTGATACTGGTCAGTACGTTCAAATTCCAACTGGGCAGAAAGGCCGTTGCCTTCAATTAATTGTATGCAATGGAGGCGAGGGGTCGAGCTGCAAGCTTGTCCTGCTCATCCCTTCCCATGCTCGCTTCATCCTGTTGAATGTCCATGAGCTGATGAGCAAAGCCACTCTGGAAGGTTTTGAATTTAGACTGTCAAAATGGATTAACAAGAACTAGGTTTGGTTGAAGTTCAGAAGTAACTTCTAAACTGTCAAACCAAGAAATATGTGTATGTATTGATTCAGTACAATCATAACATGCCCTATGTTCTTTCTGCAGTCAGTTGTTTTTCCACAAAGAACATAAAAGGAATTGTCCATCATCTCACTTCAGACACATTCTGTTTTTCTCCTGCTTTCTCTCCACCTCCCTCTCTCTTTATCTTCCTGTCTCTCTTCATTTTTCTCCTTCCCTCAATTCCCTGGTTGACTGAACACCTGATGACAGTTTGAGTCACCGCACTCAATAGAGGTTCTGTCCAGACACTCCTGGCAGGCAGCTGCTGCTTGTCCCTCCATTGACTTTCCCCTGCATGTGTCATGTCTCCCTTAAAGTATCTGTCTGCCCTCCTCATCCTCTCTCTCTCCCTCTCTCTCTCCCTCTCTCTCTCTGTCTCTCTCTTTGTCTCTCTCTCTGTCTCTCTCTTTGTCTCTCTCTTTGTCTCTCTCTCTGTCTCTCTCTGTCTCTCCCTCTCGCTCCCTCTCTCTCTCTCTCTCCCTCTCCCTCTCCCTCTCTCTCTCTCTCTCTCTCTCTCTCCCTCTCTCTCTCTCTCACACACACACTTTTTCTCTTTCTTGCCGCTGGCCATGGTAAGGTAAAACACAGCCAGCTCCATGTGCGTGTGTCTGTCTGTGAGACTATTCCCATCATGCTGTGTCCTCACACCATCTGCATGCCGAGAACAGATTCTCTGCTCACAAATGAAGCCAAGTCTCTGTCTATCTTCACCTCAGAAGAGGCTCTCTGAAAGGGTTTCTAAGACCCAAGCAAGTTTCAAAGTTACAGACAGTTGTTTTTATGTTTTGTTTGTCAATGGGAAAACTGCACCTTCATCTGCAATGTGCGGTTGGTGAGGGCGCACCTCTTCCTCCCACCAGCAGGGGTCAGCCTGTTTCGCTTCCATACCAGTGACACAGCGAGCCTCGGTTCGCGCCACACAAGTCGCCCCAGAGCCCCCGAGGTTGGCTTGGCTTGGGCAGCCCAGGATGGAGGAAGTGAGCACTGGAGAGAGGGGCAGTAGAGAGAGTGGGATACGGAGGGGGAGAGAGGGGAAGGGAGGGGAAAGAGGGATGAGGGCAGCGGTGGAGGGGGCTTTGCCACGTTTGCATCACATAACTGTAATTCTATTCAGAGCAGGGCAGAGCAGAGCTGTTACCTTCCACTGCTTGACTTGAAGTTGAGTAAACCTTGACGCAATACAGTATGTACAGCACAACCTCCCTGACTGGAAAATCTTGATTTTAACAGATGAACAAGGAGGCCTTCTCGTCTTGCATTCAAGACATTCTACATGCATTCTAACTACTCTTAGGAAAGTGTTACCAACTCAGTTTTTGAATCTTCTTCTCATGAGCCATTGGTCCTCCCTGCCTCCCAAGGACTGTCTGACTCTGTCCCTTGTAACTCTAGATAGAGGATATTAAAGCTGGTTGAATCATTGTATGTGAGCTAAACAACAGACAAGTTCCCTTCCTGGTATTTCTACCTTATAGGATATTGTTCAAACATCAACCTTCTCTCTCACACACAAACATACACACCCACACGTACATGTGCACTCACTATAAGGGGATCCTCTCCAAATATTCAGTTCCCTGCTAGTGGACTAAGGAGATAAGGAGAATATTGTGAGTGTTAAGTATGCTGACTCTAAGTACAACCTACAGTTCCCTGCTCTGCTTACAAGACAGCTTTCCATCCCACTGTTTGGACTTTCCAGTTTCCCTGGCTACCAGAACAACCAAATAAAGGCACGATGACAATACTAGCTTAGTAGGGCAGGGAGGAGAGGACAGAGAGACATAATGGGAGAAAGATGAGGGGCCATGATTTCGGGAATTACCGGAAAGCACGATGAAGGAGGCGGGAGTTAGGGGGACATGGGCCTGGGGGAACAGGAGACAGAATGCAGGGGGTTGGATGACATAGACAGGAGAATGAGGAAGTACGAGACAAAACTGGGTGAACAGAGGCAGGAGGTGGGAGGCAGGAAGTAGGAAGCACTAGGTAGGAGGCAGGAAGCAAGGACCCTTGGACAAGGATCCAAAAGCCATAGAGAACAAGGTAGGACAGGGGGGACAGGAGGTCGGATGAATGAAACAAGATGCAGCAGGCAGAAAACAGGACATAGAAGGAGGAGGGGAGAGGGAAGAGGCAGGAGTGTTTAAGACTTAGGAAAGTTAGGAGAGTTAGGAGTGGGTCAGGGAGGTTCAGTCTGGGTTGTAATGTGAGATCCAGATGAAACCTCAGCCATCAGCACATTCCTCTGGGCCTGGTTTTTTAGATGAAAAAAAGAGAACATTTCACTGACTGCTCATATAGGTGGTTTTCTCTTTGCATAAACAGAAGGCCAGGGAATTTACTGGTCTGACTGCTCTTAGACCGCAGAAGAGAGACTGGGAGGGATGGTGACAAATGAGGGAAGAGAGAGAAGGTGAGAGGGAAGAGGGGAAGATCCACCTGGGAGTAGGAGGTGGCAGTGGTGAGAGATGGGAGGAGAGGAAGAAGAAAGGAAAGGTGGAGAGATTAGGGGAGGGAAGATGTGTGACCCAAGGGGTTATTTCTCACAGTTCCCTACTGTTTCATCACAGCACCACTTGGTCGTTATGGTTGAAATGAGACAAGAAAAGAAAGTGTTGTCTCGTAGAAAACTGTAATCAGGCAAAACACAGGAAATGGGAATTGTTGTTTTGGACGCAGAAAAAGGAAAAAGTGTGAGAACAAATCAAAATAAAGAGAAAGAAAGAGTAGGGAGTTGAATGCACACCACAGATACTTCATGGGAAAAAGCACTATTTGTGGATGCCGGTCTAATAAACAGTACATGATAGTTTGATGGAGTATTTTACTACACATCGTAGCAGCCGTATAAATCAGTATCCTGCTGCTGTAAAAGCATCAGCTTTTAAGAGGTAGAATCCCAAGGCCTACAGTGTTGGTCCTGGATATAGTATTGCAACAATTAAGACAGACATACTGTAAAACCACAGAGATCTGAGTTGGTCTATTTTTTACCCTTCTTCTCTCTCTTCAACCCCCTCTCCCCCCCCCGGGCCATGTTGTAGCATGGCATGTCATAAAGTATGATGGATGGAGAGATGGATGGATATAGGAGAGATAGAACTGGATGGAGACGAATGGATAGAATAGAAGAGATGGATGTAGAACTTAAAAACAAACACAATGACACAACCTTTACAAGGTAATTCCGCACCTCACCTCTTTAAGAATAAGGACAATTTTTACTACCACTCAACTACTCCCTGCTACTCTAGCTAACGGAACTGTAGACGGTTTTCACCATGAGCCGATTATCCAACCTGGGTTCACAATTCCGTTAACAGGGCCGCCATTCGTCTGACCCACAAACAATAGAAAGTGCAACACCAATCCACGTGGGATCCCATACGCGAGTAGATCTATACTGCTACACCCCCTTGGCGTTCCCCCGAGCTCCTGACTCTCGCCCCTGCAGATTGGGCATATAAGTATTCATCAATAATCATCGATATGACTGTATAGGGCATTCTGACAGTTATCGCCCATAAACCACATTTCGCACACCCGGGGAGAGGAGAGGGAGAGGGGGAGCGGAGGTAATGGGGTAAGGTTGGTTGCAGCACACGGTATAGGCAAAAAGCATATACGTTTTTGTACAAGTCATACATTTAAAGGTAGGAGATTGAAGAAAGACTATAGCAGAACACACTTTTACAATCAAGAAAAAATGATAAAAAGACAATAATCTTCAATCAGAAAGCACATCATTTAATTGTCCTTCCCATATGTTGACAATGGATGGAATGAAAGAGATGGAAGGCTGGATATGGAAGGAAAAAAAAGAAAATGAGAAAATGGCTCTAGCAAGCCGGAGAATGGCCTCCTCATCTGTGAACCCAGCCACATCCTCCGCACTGTTAAAAAAGCTAGGGTTCGCCCTTGATGGTTATCTATCACTATCTCTTTTTATGAGCATCTCTCCTCTTTTCTCTCTCTCTCTCTCTCTCTCTCTCTCTCTCTCTCTCTCTCACCAACTCAGCTTCTCTCTCTCTTCCCCTCTCTCTCTTTTGGTCTCACTCTCTGTCTCTATCCCACATCCTCATCTCTGTAAGGACAGAGGAAAATGAACTACACAGCAATAATACAGCTGGAACGGCTCATAGCAGCTATTCTGGGCGTCTTCAACTCATTAAAGCATGAGAGATTCAGTTATGATGACGGTATATCCTCCAGCCATCATTAATGATATGTTCTCTGTAGTGCTGTTCTCTGATCCCATGGTAGAACTCCAATCAGGCTGCAATTAGTTAAAGAGTCATTACTTGCCATTGTGCTGAGCACCACCTTTTTGCAAATCATCTTGCTCATCGTGCTCATGTGTCAGATACATGTTGCATAACAAGTCTACTTGGCTGAAATGGAAAAGAGGATACTGTCTGGTGACAACTGAGGCTACGATGACGTTATTTCTGATGCAGCGTCTGCCACAACAATAACAAACAGGCTTTAAACTGACCACTAAGAACATGGCAAGAGTTATCTTTTTACCTTGGGTTGTACAGAGGTCATAGAAACATCTGTTTAAGTGTGTGTGTGTGTGTGTTTAAGGATGTGTGCTGGACCGTTCCTCAGGGAGCTCTCTCTCTCTCTCTGTCCAATGTTACTAGGTGGAGCTGCGAAAGGAAATTCAGCATGTGTTAGGATAGGAGTCACAGCCAACCATGTACAGGACATCCAGTCATCCTATATAGTTCACACACTAGCAGACACTCACACATGCACATCCTGTTCACTCGCTCACACACTCACATATACTACGTAGACACATTACAATTCAGTCTCAGAAGTTTGGAAATCAACCTTTATTGAAACTGTTTAAAAGTCATGTCAAAAGAAAACACTGTGTACGTTTTTTGCATGATAACAGTACCACTGTTAATAGAATGTACAATTACAAGGATAAACATGAATGCATCTTTTAGCTTTTTAATCAGAACACAGCTGAAGGACGGTCCTGGGTAATGGGCATTGTGAAGCAGTGATGTTAAAAGGAATATACAGGAAAAAATGTAAAGGAAGATTATTTGAAACTGTTGCTTCGCAAAGTCTGTAACTGGGGTGAATTGGGCTATTCATATCTCAAGTTAAAGCCATAGATCATAATTGCATATGTATCACGATACCCAATTAACAAAATGACTTAAAAAATGCATGTCTTCTAATCATCTTGAATAGCTTTCAGCAGTGCTACAAAACACCAAAGGGACTAATAGTAACACCATGGTATAAGACATAATGGAATCAAGTACAATATACAAACAGAGTATAAAAGTATGAAAGAAAATAGGCACTGTGTGTAGAATAGCACTCCAGTGTTTCTCAACCTCTCTGTACCATCATTTCAATTAATTCAAACTGCTATTAACAGACTCAGCTCAATCCATGCGTAGTCACAATAATAACTGTACTTACTCCAGTAATTACAACATTGGCGCGATGTCGCTGACACAACATCAGGTTGACACAACATAGTAATTACACCGTCACGGACAGTTACTACACAGCTCGAAACAGACCAACAAACCTTACTGACTGTCTGATCAGTAACATTCGGACAACATATAGACTAGAACAGGACTATAGACTAACGGGGGTTGAGGAACTCTGGGTAATGAAGTTTTTTATGGATAGTTGTGTAATTAACTTTGTTCACAGTGTCCGTCTTGGAAGTTGGACACCTTGTCGTTTTTCAAGTGCCCTCGTCATGCCTCCGAGGGTTAATAAATTAGATGCTGTGAACTGCCCTGCAGTTGCAATGTGACCGTTGATTTAGTTGTAAAAAAAAAAAGAGAGAGAAAAGGTAAACAATACAATGCCATCATGGTACAGTACAGGTTTGGGAATGTGTCTGAGAGACGATGACCTGACTCGGGTTGTTTCAAAAGCGATAGGAAAGAGAAGGAACATAAGGAAAACAACTATAATATTATCTATGAACTGTATTCTATGTGCACAGATGCCAATATTGATAAAGATATACCTGCAGGCTGTATTTGATTGGAACTAAATAAAGGACACATCCAAAGCCCTCGATATCGACCACAAAATATTTGGTGATATCTCTACACACATCTCCATGTGTTTCGATTCATCCCTGTCTTACTGTTCAGGGGACGTAGAGGAAAGATGTTCCTTTTGCGTTTCAATCCTGAGTAGGAGACTAAAGAGTCGAGGGGGGTGTCGTAGCAGAGACACTAAGTAAATTTGAGGATGGACATACCATGTGTTCTCTTGATTTTTAGGACATTTCAGCTGAATTATTCATCATTTAAGCAACCATATACCATGCAAAAAAATTAGCCCAAAAAGCTCAAATTCAACTTCATTCTCAATGGTTTGTCAATACCCAATAACATGCCAATGTTACCTGATGACTTAAGACGATTCTGATTTGAATCTTAGTAATGGAGAAAATCGAATTCATACTGCCTTGAAAAATGGATTTAAAGAGATTCACATGCAGGTCTACTGTAACCTTGACCTCTTAACACCATTGGATACTCAGTAGTTGATAAAAAAACAATTTGTTCATTGCAGTATAGTATCTTGTTGTCCTCCTATTACCACATACTTTGCTGTCCAGCAACAAACCACACATTTCCAACCACACCCCAAGCTCCAATAAATACTTGTAAAAGATCTTTGGTGTGAGGGAGCATCTTTGGCACTTTGGCATGGTGGACTGTGCTTACTGGAGTGGGGTGCCTATCTCTCTCTCTCTCCTCTCACGGCTTGTTGTTGAGGGAAGGTGGGGGGCGTGCAGGAGGAGGGCAGGGGGGTCCCGGGGGGGTACGGGTGGGAGGTGGTCCAGGGGGAAGATTGTTTCCGGGTGGAGACCGTGGGGGAAGGCTGGTCTGAGGAGGGGGCGTGGTGGGCTGGATCAGAGGGCGGTAGTCAGGTGGAGGAGGTGTGGGGCTGTGAGCCTTTGGGGCAGCCTTCGCTGCAGCCGCCTCCTCTTTCACTCTGGTGAAGTTGATGCAACGGCCCTGAGGAAGAGAGACATAGCGGGAGTGGGGTAGAGAGAGAGAGGGAGAAAAAGAGAGAGAGTGAGAGAGGGGGGGGAGAAGGGAGAGAGAGGGGGAGAAAGAGAGATGAAAGGGAATCAACAGATGAAAGCACACTTACACACAGACACACACAAAGGTGTCAGACCTACAGTACTGGGAGGGATAATACAGCTGAAACCAGCTGACCCCTGGGTCAGAGGAGGGGATCACTGTCTGCTCTCTGAGCTTGGCCAGCTTGGTCTACACATTACCCAGAACACCCTGTTGGGACATCTCCACACTCTGTGCAAACTGTGCGTGTTGTTTATGGTACCGAACGGAGGGAGAGATAGGAAAAGGAAAGGCAAGAAGGAAAAGCAAGAGAGGGACGCAGACGGAGAGAAGGAGAAAGAGAGAGAAAGAAAGATCATAACGGAAGATGGTGTGGATGAGGGGGGTTATTAAAGTCTCAGGCAAGTTTTTATGGATCAGTGTTTTTAGCTAAACTTTTGCCCTGTACCACAGTAACCACTATCCACAACCTCCATCCCTTCACACACATAGCTGAACCCCCACCTTTCACCACAGCCATGCTGTGCCTCAAGCCTGCCTGTCTGGGAGTCTGGCAGTAATCGGGGGTACAGAATAGCAGACTAACTCTGATTTATGAAGGCGAGACAGATGACTTGTCAATGGTCAAACTTTATTTCCCTACCCCTTGCAAACAGAGAGAGGTATGGACATACATGGTCAGAATTTAGAGGATTTCAAACATGAACAAATGCACACATGGGTAAGCACGCGCACACACAAACACACACATACTGTACACTCAGTGAGAAGCCACACTGGCAAAGAATCAATGAAAACAACTGTGGACACATTCCAGTCATGGTGACTTGTAAATTATGCAGAGGAAAAACAGAGTAGATTCCGCTGGTAACCAAAATCACATCTCATAGCTAGGCTGACATTCTCCAAAGTAAAAAAAGTTTCACCTCCCCAAGAGAAGGATCTAGAACTACAAAAATGACCTTCTTTTATGGAACCCCCTTTCATAAACATCCAAGATCTAATCTAGAGACCAAACCCCCCCCCCCGTCCAGGTTGCATCCCCAGAGAATATAGTAATAGCTGAATAATCTTTCTTTGACCCACAAACCTGATTCCTCTTCCTATCCAATAAACACAAAAGACCAAAAACAAAATGTGTTCCAAGTCATCTGTCCAGCCCCATCAGCGTCGGTAGGGCTCAGCTGGGCCACAACCAAGAGCAGGCAGGGGTACTTTGCAGCATTTGATGTGGCCTGACTGGCTGGGTATGCTATGGCGTCTTGTCTCCGCCGGGTATTACCTCATGTTCTCTTCTACCGGCTAACCTAGCGGCAAGGGAGACATTAACGCCAACCCTCTAATTCAACCTCAGACTCCAGCACATGCTGTTTGACGCACAGGCTGCAGGGATTCATGCATAGCTGAGGTCTTATGTAGTGGTGTGAGCCAGGTTAGATAGGTTCATAGGTTACACTAACTTAAGGTGCTCTAGCCAGGTTGTAGCCAGCTAGACCGATGTAGATAATGATAGTCTATAAACCACCATAGTCTTGGACAGACCAAGCTAGACTATGTTTAAAGACAACGCTTAGAGTTGACAAACCAGACACAGTGAGATGGTAATGGCCTGGTCTGTGTACTCAATCACACTGAAGTAACTAACAGCAGTATAAGATCTATTGGCGGTGAGGAGAAAAGAGAGGCGATGGGATATACTGGGAGAGGAAGAAGACAGGGAGTGGAGGGGGATAGGCAGGAGGAATTTGACAGAACAGAGGAGAACAATGGGAAAATATACCATAAGAATGAGAGGCAGAAAGAGAGGAAGAGCGGACAATAAGATGCAAGAGAGAGCACTGAGGAGGGAGTTAAGAGGAAAAAAACTCTGAAAGGAAACTTTTGCAGCTGCAGTCTTTCTATTTGTCAATGTCGTCATGGCTGTGGCTCTGTTCAGGCTGGGCTAGTTTGGAAGAGACTAATGACTCAATGATATAGCAGCTCTATTGTGCAGTAAAATCTAAGGAATCTGGCCTTGATATATCAGGCCTTGAGAATATGAGCATGGTACACTCTAGGTTCACAGGATAACACAGTGAAAAGGCCTTAAGCCAGACATCTCTCAATAGTAGTATTCAGGCGTCACCATAGCAGTCGCCATGGTGATAAAATGCGACGTGCCAACAGGGTGACAGACATCTGTCAGGAATCTGGAATGTCCCTGTCCAAAAAGCCTAAATAATGCACACAGGGTCTGTGTGTGTGTGTGTGTGTGTGTGTTTGTCTGTGAGAGTGTGCACAATTGTGTATCTGTATGTGTGAGTGCATATGTGTGTCAGTGTATATGTGTGTGTGTGTCAGTGTGTGTGTGTGTGTGTGTGTGCATGAGCACATTAACTTTCACAATTAGGCCATAATAGTCAAGATGTGAGTTCCAGGGAGACAGACATTTAAAACATGGATCCAGACATGTGAACAGGATCTGCTCCAGTCACAATGCCCAGTGTCTCTGATCTCTCCTGCAGCACCAGGTCCATCCGGCCTGTCCTAGCCTGGTCTGGGAGTGCTGCTCTGTAATACACCGCAAATTACTGCAGTAGGCGATGCCATTACATAGAAAGACGCAAGCGATTTTTCTGGAATAAGCATTGCGTCATGTAACCTTTCGCATGTGGAGATCGTTAAAAGTTTTCCCTGGGTCAAAATCTCACCGAAGACGAGTCCAGATCAACAGAATTGGGCGCAGAATGTTGGAAAGACTAGAACTCACTAGGACAGTTTCTCTTTTTTGTTAAAAGTTGAAAGCTTATCTAGCAGTAAACCCCTGCCATTTAGTTTCTGGGCCAAGAAAACACACTAAATGTGGAATTCCAATAAAGAATTAAGGTTATAGAAGATTTTCTGCAAATAACACATGATTTTTAACAAGCACCTGGACAGGAGCCATCTCTGTAGGCTATAGCTGGGGAAGGAGGGAGAAGGAGAGCAGAATAGGGGCGTACTCAGGATGGAGAAAATCTAACAGGCTTTGAAGAAAAAGCGCTGTTAGAAAAAGCGCTGTTGGAGTTGGAGTTGATGGTAGCTAGTATGGTATCACCATTCCTCAAAGGACATTGAGAAGCATTGCACACAATCTCGAGGACACACTTGGTTTACTATGATTCAATAAAGAACTTTGCCCACCGTTTACAAAGCGTTTCATTATTTACAGAGGGTTCAGTTGGGTTCATCCAGCTGAATCCTTCCCATCCAAACATGTGGGATGTCGACGATGGTTCCGAACATCTACAGCACAATCAAGCCCCATCCAGCCAGGCACATACTTAGTTGGAGGTATTAATCAAAAGAGTCAGGGCGACAAAGTTGAACCACATGCTTGGTCACACCAGGCGGACAGAAAAGGATCTAGAACTTTAAGAAGGTGCCTGGAGCTGGTCCAGACGCAGGGGTTCTGGTTTATATCTGTTTTTGATGATGTCTGATCAAAAGCAGGTGGCAGGCCACGCCAGGCCAGGCCAGGCCAGGCCTGGAACGGATCAGGACCTGATCCTGCTGAGGTGTCTGCTGCAGTAGGAGTGAGTGGGCTTCAGAAAGGTGAGGTGATGGAGGGATGAAGAAAGGAGAGGAGAGGAGTGGTAGGAAGGAGGATGGAGAAGATTGGACTGAAGGTGAGGTGTGATCATGAAGGTGTGACAGGAAGGAGAGTGGGAGAGAGTGAGAAGGCCTGATGTAGCTGGAATGGAGGGAGGGTGTGATTAAGAGGTAGATTGGGTTCTGACCAAGTGAGGGGTGGCGCTGCCATATCCTGGTGTGCTGTTTTAAAGCAACTCTGTCATATGTTCCTGATTCTCTGACCACATAGCTCTGCAACCAAAGCACAGATTTGCTTCCCACTATTTGGCTAAGCTTTTAAACTCATCTTAAGTTTGCAACTTACATGATCTCCTGGCTGAGGCCTCATCAGAGAGACCTGGTCGTAACCACGGCGAAACAGAGCCCAAATGGCATCCAGTTTACCCTGCAGATGACAGAGAGAGGCAGGAACAAGAGTACAGTTAAATATACAGTCAGAATACAGAATCCAAACGAGCTACAGAAACAAGCTAGCTAGAAATCTGTACAGGATTGGTGGACTGGACTGTATATAACATGTACAACCTCTAGCCTGTACACACAGCACAGTCAGAAACCCCTGATACAGTAGCTTCAAAGGTACGTATGTCCAGTGGGCTGAGTCTTATGTCATGCTACATCGTGGCTTAATGGTGGCTAGCTGGTTCAAGTGGGCACATAGTATCTGACAGAAGGCTACTGTACACCAGATGACAAAAGGTGGCTGTTTTTACCTGTATGGGTGTGTACCACTTCCTGTCCTGGGCCGGTTTCCTGTTGTGATTTTTCTTGGGTTTGGGCTCGTAGGGTTCAAACTCCTGCTCCGGCATTTTGACCACGGCGTTCTTAGGCTTCTCCAGCTTAGCCCCCTCCTCAGTCGATCCCTTCCCACCCCAGCGCACCTAGAGGTCAACAATGTACAGGGGGCGAGTTATCTGGAGAAAGGGCCTATGGTTTACTGTGGCCCCTACACAGGGGACTAATGCTAGCGCTAGTGGAGTAATGGAGTTTGTGGAGTCATTAGGAGGTAGGTTTATGTTTTGGATTCAGAGTACAGTAAAAGCCATTCAGCTCTGATCCTGGACGACTGGTGCTAGCTTACCTCCATTCTCTTGATGCCTCCCACCCCTCTCCCTCCATAGTAGGAGGCGTCCACGGTGGGCCACTTCTTCTTGGGCATCCCATCCTCATCATCAGACTCCTGACACACACACACACACAGTCACACGCACGCTTAGCTCTAACGAACACGAAGACCAACTGTTTCTTTCACAATGTCAGAGAAAAGGTTCCCTGTGTGTAAAATGCGAAAGGATGGAACATATGCAACCTGATTGCCAAGCAACCGTGACAACAGAAGATCACAACATATTAGGAGTGCACACAAATATACACACACAGGGCTTTATCAGTCGGCCCAGTATGCCAGCCCAGTATTCAAAGTTCCCTCAGAGGATGAGGGCATTTGAACAGGAGAACACAGCGGGCCTTCTTCTGACCATGCAGCCCAAATGTATCGCATATAATGAGATTGGTGTACAAGGAATCTGTGTATGTGCCACCCAGCTGTGAAACCTAGGAAAAGTCTAACAGAAGCCTTCTATGTGGAGAAATGCTCATTTGAACTCTGACTTGTCTCACCGATAAAGAAGAGGAGAATAGCCTGCATTGATATTCTTTTAGGGCTATTGTATATTGAACAGCTTTGGCTGCAAAGTGTGCATGTGTGTTCATGAGTGCAGTCTTTGAAGAGAGTGTACGTTGTCAAGGCAGATTTAAGGGGCGACTTACGGGCTCTGGAGGGGGAGGTGGAGGGGGTTCTTTGATCACCTACAACAGGAAGTTGACACAGAAACAGTTCATTACTGTGCCCTCTGGGTGGTCACACAATGGCTTTGTTATATCTCTCACAAACATGCTGATCATGGCACTAAAAACACTGGAGTAACAAACATACATGTAGGTTCATTTTTAAGTATAATCAATTTATTGCAATGGGATAACACGACCAGGAAACCAATAGGATAAAAACGACTTCATATTTTACATTTATCCCAACAGCTTTGAAACAAAGCAGTTACAGCTGTTATCTGAGAGTTCCCAAGAACATATGGACAATTAATCAAAGATTATTGTAAATTACTTCCATTATTTTGATGCTTGCTGTCTGAAAATCTAGACACATGTTGTCCAAGTGATTGTTACTGAACTGATTCACCATCAGATGATAGTTTGTGTGTTGTGGTGGAGTATGTGTGGTGGCGTAGAGAGTTTGTGTTGTGGTGGAGTGTGTGCGGTGGCGTAGAGAGTGTGTGTTGGGGTGGAGTGTGTGTGGTAAGTGACGTACCACTGTGCAGCACAGCGGCCAAAACCACCACATGAAGAGCATAGCCAGCAGCAGGAACAGAACCAGCAGGGTGATGAGGAGGATGGTCCCATCAAACTGTCAGGGAAGAGATCAAACCCAGTCAGAACCACCCACATACACACGTGGCACCACACACACCTTTTAGAAGAGGGTGAAACTTGACAAATCCGTCTGTCTCATTCGCTGAAGTGGAATGAACTTCAGATTTCAGGATAACAGCTCTTATAAAAGTCTCCGTCTTTTTAAAGACTTCAATTGAAAAGTGAAATGGTGGGGCTTAAAACAGGGCTGCTTCCCATTAGGCTCCAGAGATAGGAGTTCAGAAGTTCAGATGTGGTGATGTTTTTCCCTATCTGTCTTGTGGCAGGATTGGGTGGGGTGCTGGGGAAAGGCTTGCTCTGACAAGGGCTTCGGAGAGGGGGGAGGGGTTTGGAGACCCTGTGGTTTGGCTCCGCAGAAGAAAAGCAAGACATCTTACGAGAGCCTGTGGAGAGCCACAGTACTGTACTTACACACTCTGTAGTTGTGATGTGGACGTTACTGCTGATGAAAGACAATCCTTCATTCATGCTCACTTGGAGATAGATAAC
Source organism: Plecoglossus altivelis (assembly GCA_036571765.1). Taxonomy (NCBI): domain Eukaryota; kingdom Metazoa; phylum Chordata; class Actinopteri; order Osmeriformes; family Plecoglossidae; genus Plecoglossus; species Plecoglossus altivelis. The sequence goes on from BROE01000007.1 coordinate 10,568,487, forward strand.
CCTGAAATTGCACAAAAAAATGGACATGGAAAAAACGTTATTATCATAATAATGAATCAAGTAGCAAACGTTTTGTGAACTTAGAAAGGTTCTGATGTGTGCAGTTTATGCTAAAGGGGAAAGGTAATGTAATAAGCAATTGACCTGAGCTAGGGAGTAAGAGATCTGTACAAACAGCCTGTTTTCCCATCGGTGAATAAGATGGATTCCAGCTTTGGCATTTTAGATGCTTAGAAGCCAACAAATTATATTTTGAACTATTGTAGTATCTTAAGGAGCCAATATTCATATCTACATATATCTAATTTTAGGACTTGGCTTAGTCTAAATATTAAAGGCCAGGTTCAACTTCGTTTTATCTGTTTCCTAGAAAGTAACCAAAGATAATAAATGACACGTTCTCGGAAACTGACCTTGGGTATCCTGGGAAGCCTCTAAGATGTTTTAAACTTGACCTCAAACTTAACCTTTGATTTATGTTTCAAGGGTTCATAGGTCCTGGTTGTCAAAATGAGCAGGGGAAGTTGAGGTTGGTGAAAGATGGGTGATGATCTGTATCTAGTCTGGCTAGGCAAGCCATAGAAAGTGAGATGCTAGCCAGACTGGAGACAGAGCACGTACGCTAAGTTCACGACCAGCATACCCACGCAGCTGGAGAGCTATTTGCCATGAAGAAGTCTCAAGTGTGCGTGTGTGCGTCTGTCTGTGAGTGTAGGTCTGTGCTGCACCCTTGAATGTGAGAGAAGATAATAAAACCATTTGGCCTTGAGGTGATAAAATCACTTTGCAGGTTAAAAGAGCTTGAAAAGATAAAGGGGAAACAATAGTGGAAGGAGAGAAGGGGAGGATGGAATGTGGGACGGCGGGGAAGAGGAGCGGGCCAAAGCAAACTGGGCACTGCAAATTTGAGGATGTTCGTAAAAAAAAGGAGGGAGAGGAAGCGTCTGTGGTGGATGCGTGGTGTCAGACATCTGTTAAGCTAGCACATCAAAGAGCCGGAGCAGAAACGAAGCGTCTTTGATCACTACCACTGGCACGGAGAGAGGGGCTGAGGGGGAACACTTGAGAGAGAAGAAAAAGCAGGGAGATGATGGAGAGAACATAGAGAATTCGACCCCAAAAAGGGGGACAGGGGGAGACAGGGAGATGGCAAAACAGAGGCTGGAGGCCAGGGATAGCAGACATACCATGAGAGAGAGACGGGGAGAGAGAGATGTGACAAAAATCGTTATAATGATGGGTGGGATGAGAGTTGTGGGTTTGGGGTACATGATGTTGCTTCAGTTTGCTTTCTCTCTCACTCTCTCATACACTCTCTCTCTCTCTCTCTGATATTAATACAAAGGTTATTGACTCTATGTTATTGCTGGTCAGAGGCACAACAATCTCCTCTAAATCGTACACCCCTTTCAGAATGCTCTTTTTATGACCTGGTGAACTCTGGTTCTCTTTAAGTAGTTGAGCGGTTTGTTGACGTTGGAAAGGAGAGCCAAAGGTCTGATGAAGTACTGTAAGAAGGCAGTCTGATAGGATGATGATGTGGGGTGTGACTGTTTGGGGGATTAAGAGGAAACCAAAGCATTATCCTTGTTCAGAAAACACTGAACTCAGTGAACTCAAAGACCTCGAGAAGGAAGAGTAAAACAAGCAAAGACTGATGATGACAGACAAAAGAGAAAGTGAGAGAGAAAAAAAGGGAAAAGATATCGAAAGTGAAATAGATGTAGAAAATTGAAATAGAATATGAATAGAAATAGTGAATGAAAAGAAATAAAAAATAAAGTGAAAGAGTGAAGGAATCAACATACTTAAAGAGCAACAACAGAGAGTGGGATAAGGAGACGAGGAATGTGGACCTGGGCTGGGATTGTAAAGAAAGCTAATTCAAGGCAGGCCCTTGTGTGCATGTGCATGCATGTGTGTGTGTGTGTGTGTGTGTGGAAGAGGGGGGACAAGTGAGTGTATTTCCTCCATGACCTGGGTCAACACACAATACCATTTCTTCATGCAAAAAGCAGCACACTATCATCAGAACACTATGCTTGCTGCAGGACCACTCATAGTCCCGTGAAGACAGTTTCCTAAAGACACTTACTTCCCAATCTCGTCTATGACAGGGGCAGGACACAGCATGTACGTGTCCTGGATGGTAACAGGCTTCTCATCTAGGTACAAACACACTTGTCAATGCGCACACACTGGCAGGGCAAGACTAATAGGTCAGGGTTAATATAAGGCAGGTATCTAAGGCCAGGTACTCACTGATGGTGATGGTTTCGTTGACTTTGAAGCTGCACAGCACCTGCTCCGTGTTTCTGGCATGGAGGAACCCGTTGCCTCGCACAACCACCTGGAACGATTCTGCCAAATCCCAGGGTAATGTTTTTGTTAGGATAACACAGAGACGAGTGGAAATATAATACATGTATTTCTTTTGCACTGTTTGACAGAGTGTACGCATCAGCTTGTGACCACAAATAGGCCAATTCCAATAACTCAATTTCGTTTTTACAGGCCTGTTTCTCATAATGGGGAACAAACCATTTATGAAATTGACTCTTTAATTTAGCCTGCCAGGGGAACAGACACAGGACTACAGCTGAGGCATTAAAGTCACTTAATCAAGAAAACCTATATTAAAGCCATGGGTTAGCTAGGGACGGTGGGGCATGGCATCCATATATGGTTTGGTTTCTGTCTGTATGTGGTCATCTAATGGACCAGATGAGCCCCAGTTGGAGGGTAGGGCAGCAGGTTGACCTCTTAATATAATGAGCGCAGCACTTAGAGAATGACAGGAGACAGGGTGCTGTCATTAGTGGACTGGAAGGGTCATGAGGTGTCAACTGTCCCCAGAGCCCCACAAAAGAAAGGAGAGTGGAAAACATCAATGTATCGATGTTTACCAACCAATGTATTGTTTGTTAAAAAGATACACCAAGGTTGTGATGTATACTAAATACACATCACCAAAAGAAAATATACAAAATCTGAATTGGGCTCCCCCACCCACCTCCTGCACACACACTGGACGGTTCGGCTGCTAGAATCTCGATGCAGGACTTCTTGATAATCTGTGACAGAGAAGACAATGATGATGTTAGGTCTAAGAAACCATTCCAGAGACTCAAGGGCAGACCAGGTCTGTTGCGCTAGCCGCGATGCTCGGCCTGTCAGCATCTGTTTTCCTAAGTAGAGTTTATTTACCGAGTTGATCACTCCTTGGAGGGCACGGAACCCCCCTGTCACAGGAAACACATGTTCAATCGTGTCTGCAATGGTAGCCAGCTATAGGACGGGTACCAGGGAGAGAGAGAGATACAGAGAGAAAGAGAAAGAGACAGACAGACAGACACAGAGAGAGAGAGAGAGAGAGAGAGAGAGAGAGAGAGAGAGAGAGAGAGAGAGAAGGTAAATGGGTAAGTCAGTTTACAGATGTAAAGATGTCTTCATCCCATCTCTGCCCTCCCCAGGGTATTTGTCTGGTCTGCTGCCAGCTATGGGAGACACACCAGCAGACAGACCAGAGTAGAGACCAGAATAGACACCACTGTAGACACCAGAATAGACATCAGAGTAGACACCAGAGGAGGAGCAGAAGTCATGTTATTTATTTATACAGACCAACAAGCTTCCTCCAGACACACTGTAACAAGAGACAAACTATACAGAACATAACTGATTCACTGAGCTATTGAAATAATTAGGTCATATCCTGCCTGAATTTCCCCTTTGGGTCTGTACCACTTTAACAGCAGGTATTTAACGTCTACATACATTACATTAGGAAATAAAAAGAAGGGCACTAATATAATATACACACAAAATCACATTTAATTTCTGCTCCCACTCAACCATAAAATAAGACCTAATCAAGCTCAGGTCTGTAACTGCTGCTATATACACAAAGCTCTAGTCCTAGTGGAAGAATAATATGCCTTTTAATCATGTCCAGACTCCGAGGCATCCTTCTCAACATGCTGATGGAAAGCATGTGTCTCGAATAGTTTCATTAGCGACCAACCTGCCATTTTAGTCCCAGTCCACACCTTACAACCAAAGTATTAAAGAAATGGTAAAAAAAACCCTCTTACCTGTGTTTCATTAAAGTCTTTAACTCCAACACAGTAAACAATGGCACCCAGTGATCGAGCCTCCACTGCCTTATACGGAGAGGCAAAAAAAGACAATGTTTTGGGGGGATTCAAATTGGACTTGTTACCTAGACTATGTTTCATATATGTTCTATGTTTGCACTTCCCTGCCACAGTAAATCCTGTGCTAGTATATCTTGCATGGCGAATAAAATCGATTCTGATTCTGATTCTAGATAAACGGATAAGAGCTTGTGAATAGGCCTGATAACCCATCTCAGGTTCCGTCCCAGAGAATCCCAGCAGGCCTCACCTTCTGCTGAGCAGTGTCCAGCTGATATTCATTTAGCTCTCCGTCAGTCAACGCAATGATGACACTGGCTGTCCCTGGAAACGAGACAGGTAGGAAAGGAAGGTAGGATTATGAAAACGTTTCGTATGTAAATTACAATAAGAATCAACCGAGAGGCAGGTTTGTCAGGCACTTACTAAAGTTTTCCTGGCGGATCTGTTGATTTGCCTGGAAGAGAATGATACATTGTTTCAGAATGTTAAAAAAAGAGAAATGTTAGCTAGCCTAACTAACAATACTAAGAATATCTCTAACAAGAATGATTTGTGAGATAATGCAGACAGACGCGATCTGCGAGCTAACCCAGGCTTACCTCCTCCAACCCCAGGTGCATGAAGGTGTCTCCACCTGGGACCTCTTTATTCAACACATTCAAACCTTTCCTTATCTCCTGTCTGAGAACACAGACAGACACACAAACACATATGGTGGACTGTAATATAATGCGACCGCAACACATCATTCAGACGTTAAGACTACAATGTATTGTTGTCTTTATGGACTCGATTTCTTATTCACCAGATAATCCTGGTATACGTTCCCTACCTGTTCTCTGTCAGTTTCATGATGGTGTGTCCTCTGGTTGAGAAGACGATGAACGACATCCTGAGCATGGGGCTGAGGCAGAACAACAACACGGATCACACACACGCTACTTCCTGGTTATATTTTGCCTGTGGTCTCTTTGAATTGGTCTTCTATTGGGCAACTCTCCAGGAGATGTGATTACAATGTTTGATTCGGGACTTCATTAGACAAACAATGACATCACTGTCCATATGACACATTGACGTATCACAAGCAACAGATTCAATGTTTTCCATCAACGGGAATGCGACTTGAGACAAATATGCGTGAGCATGTCAAAATATGTCAGGAAACTCTCTCATGTGGAGAATGCTGAAGAATGTTGTCCGACTGTTTGTTTGATTAAATTTGTTTAGAGAGGATCATCTATCACCCCATGTTTGAAATTAGATGAGACTTTGAAAGCGGACTGTTTTTGCTTGTCTATTTATCTCTTGACTTGACTATGTGAAGTCGACTGAAAACACGATTTCATTGAGGCAGGAGTTAAGGGGACAAAGAGATGGAGCAGTTCTACAGACGAGGTCAAGGTTTTGGCTCTAGGTGCTGTTGAGACTGGGCACTGAGTCAAAACTATATCACCTAAACTGATATACTGATTCATACAGCCTGCTGATAATAACATAACCCAAAGCTGCTGTTGGTCACATGACTGATTTAGATTACTGAGCTTACTGTAAATGAGCTAATACGTCTTACAGTCTCAAAATAAGATTAGTCACCTCTACACCTAAACAGTGTATACTGTCCCACTGTACCACAGTGTCTGCCGTCTACCCAGGATTACTCAGGATTTGAGTCTGGTCCGGTCATATGCAACTCAAATCTCACAAACCTGTGTTGACCCTGACTCATGCCATTAACTAGTCAGCCTCAAAAGCATTTGCAAATGGTCAGGTTTCAATCAATCCACCGTGGGAGATGTTTTCTCTAGAGGAAGTAATCAAGTGTGGCTTTTACTTGGTCTAAAACCAGGCATGCACAGATGAAGGTTTTACGCTTTCATTTTCACCATCCATTTGGCTTTTGTTCTCTCACCTAATGAACTTCATAGCTAGACGCTCCACGAACATGTAGATTTCATCTTTCCAGTGGTTCTTGACACTGCCAGATCTTTACAGAAAGAGAGGGAGAGAGAAAAAAGAAAATCCTCAACATCGAATTCAACCCACAAAGGACATTCAATTATTATTGAATAACAATAATATGGCAACTAGGCAAGAAACAACACATTAACCATCATAAGACCAGTCTTTTGAACAAATGGCCAGATCTCTTTCAACTCAAAACAGTTTGCTACCTCAATTCATTTGAGCTCAGTGGGTGTGGGGGCAACATCAGGGCCTGCTGGGAGAGCGTTCGATTTAACACCCTGGGTCCCCCTTAGGGCAAAGGAAACTGCACAGGCTCTCCCCTGGGGGGTGGTAACAATTAACCTCTCTATGAAACCTCAAAACACAGACGACCTCTCACTCTCTCAGACACCCACGGAACACAGGGGAAATCATGTGCATGTGTTTGTGTGTGACAGAACAATATCAGGGGACAGGGCCAAATGTTCTTATTCATGAATGACACATTGGAAATGATCTAGTTGTCTGTGGTAAAGCCCTGGTCCCTGTTAAAGGATGAAGTGTCCGAGAATAGTCACAGTGCTGAAACGCCCACACACACATATGGAAGCTGGCTTATGAGCAGTATAATGTCAAACAGCGGGAGACAGACATAGTGACTTGTTTCCCCACGTTAGCTTCAGTAAGCTTTTTCTCCAGCGTTAGGTATATAGTAGTATTTATAATTTACTTCTTATGACTACATATTTGCAGTAGAGTTTGACTATGTATTTGAAGTATGTCAAGTATATCTTTATTTTGGGAACTCTTAAGTTGTTATTCGTCAAAGGTCTAACATTTACATCAAACTTGATCAAAAATAAATAAATCTCAACATCACAACTCTTATGACCCTGTTTATGCGGTCGTTACTTCTTCAGTGCCAAGTTTGTAGAACTGCCCAATCAGTTCATCGGATGCTGTGCTCGCGTTGAAAACAAGAACATTAAGAACCGAAAAGCAGAAAGCTTTTTGTTTCGATGTTGGGTGACGTCTGTGCTGACCAAACAGAAGTGATGGCGTGTTGGACACATGAAGGCCGAGGCCTGACCTGGTGGAAGAGAAGCCAAGGGGGGGGGGGATCTGTTTCTTCTTCCTTTAATGTAGTTCTACCAGTCATAGTGGGATAGGGTTTCAGTATTTACACAAGTCAGGGGTAAAGCTAAGGACCCCTGGCTTGCTTTTTGACTGCTGATGGGGCTTCTTTACATCACAATGGATCATGTTGATGTTGGACAGAAGCAGTGGAGCCTTCATGGGATTGAGGCCTAGCTTGCAGTTTCCTCACCTGTGCAAACAACATTAGGGTAGGAAGTGGGCTATTTTCTCGTGAGATCCTTGATGAAAACTTTTCTTGCGGTGACATTTCTCTGATCTACTTTTATAGACTTGAGTCATGCCCCGAGCCCTCGAGTTCAAAGTATCTTTAGTTTCCAGCGAGGTTAAAAGGTTCTATAAGTTAGTTAACACACATTTTTACAATGTGTTGACAAAACAGCCCCTGGCAACAAGGAGTTGGAAATTGTGTCATACCGGCACATTCAGACTGTGTGTGTTTTACAGTGATTGATCGGTACAGCACATGATTTGTACATGACCGCCCATATGAATCTCATTTGAAAGACAGAGGTAGAAATAGAAAATTCACGACGAAGGAGAGACAGCGGAATAAGAAGAGTGCAAGCAGCGACAGCTGGAAGCAGGCAGGAGTGAATGACTTACAGATAGAGGAGAAAAAAATCGGACAAAATCCTTTTATATATATTTAAATGACAAGTTAAAGATGATCAAATCATTGTGTGGGTTTCCTACACTGTCATCTGCTCAGTAAGCAGAACAGATATGATGTGTCAACCACAATGCCAGTTTCCCTGTCTGTAAGCCCACACAAAAAAATTTGCAAATGGGTCTAGAAATATAAACTCCTACAACTGTTACACAATCATGGGCCTTTTCAGAGGTGGAAACTTTCCATTGGAATTTTCAGGAATTTTTGGTAACATTCAAGAATTTGGAGGAAACATACACAACAACTGAATACTGTGGTCAGTAATGTCACTGTGGGTTAATATGCCCTGATTGTAAAGTCAGAGGCAGCAACTTTATCCCAGGGACAGGAAGAAACATCGTTTTCTCTAGGCCTCTGAGGACATCCTGTCATTGAAGTTTATCTCAGCTGGACCACGACTGATACCATGTCTCTAGTGCAGATTTCCATGCTGTGCTTGTGTCATTTCCAAATACCTCAGGGCACTCTGGGAGGCAACATGGATCATTAATATCCAGCAGCACGAAGTAGACCATGTCCGTACTGCGCTAAATGTCACAGTCCAAATCCATTCCAGACACATGAAAGCCTCATGGCAACCTACATAGAATTCTAATCATTTTTATGCTGACTGGGGAGGAATGAGAAAACAATAAAGAAGAGTGAAGGAGTGATGGGAAAGGAGAGCCGGGTGGATGGAGGCAGTGAGAGAAAGAGTGTCTATGTAACAAGACAGTGTGTTTTCAGAGGCACTGAGACGGGCTGTGACATGTGGGAAAGAGCTTTGTCAGACCCTCAGTTAAAAGACCATCAGCTTCCCTCTCACACTTCTAAGTGTTGAAGGGAAAAATCCAACACCATGAAGCCCAGTCTCCCATTCCAGCTGGGCCTGCTAAGAACCACCCCAGCCGGCAACCAATGATCTTGCTCCAATTTAACTGACTAGGCACAGGGATTTGTTCGAAGAAAACCACTAACCTACTTTTAGCTGGAGGCCCTTGGTATGTCTGGGAGTACCAGGCCTACATCTCCTACAATCCTCCCATCTCGTCCTGCGTTCTTTTTTGCAGTGTTTGTCTCTTTGTGGAATACATCTCTGCCTCTCTCCTTTTCATTTCCAGTCCCTTCAGTCCTCCTCTCAGTTTAAGGTCTCTCTCTCTCTCTCGACTGGCATCGAACGCATTTAAACATGTCTGCCGTGTTCAAGTTTCCCAGCCCTCCAGGGACTCTAGACGGTGTGCTAACATTTAACAAGGCAACCCTAGAGCAAGGCAGTCCAATTCAGCCCTGCTAAACACATGGGATAACGGCTACTTCTGGCTCCTTTATGGAGGTTAAAGCACGGGCCCTCGAAAGAAAACAACATTCCGATGCTTGAAGGTTCTGACAGGTTCAAAATATTTATAGACTCCAGCTGTGGTTTGGATTGTTTTGGCCTTGATGAGCTGATGACTACACAGCATACTGCAACTCTGGCTCCAAAGAGGACAACAGCAGTCTCATGATGATGGTTAACACCCTACTGAGAAGAGACCCAAATACAGCGTCAAACAGGAGATGTTGTTGAGGGCCACATCCAACCTGACTTCATGCGACGTCAGAGTTGAGCACTGCAGGCTGTGAAAAGGCTGAAAAGGAAGGCAAAAAAGGCTGTGGAATAAGATGAATGACGGTTCCCATTTAGGCCAGTGAAACTGTCAATTCATCATGAACTGTTATCACTTACTACTGGATAAAAATACAATCATCCTCATGGCAAAATGGGACAGAGGTGTGACCTACTCTATACAGTAGATGATTCTCAACTGTGTACATGTTAGCAGTGTCCTAGTGTGATACATTCAGTAAAGCTTCAGTAAAGCTTTAGAAACACAGATATAAACAGTGAGGGCAAATGTTTATTTTCTTTTCATCTTCACAGAAGTTCTGGGGTGAACACAGCTTGTTGTTCTGTGTTGCTGTACCTTATAAAACAGCAGGTTTGAACATACCACCCTGAGTCAGCACAAAGTCAATCACAGAAAGCAATGTGTCACCACACAAACACACAACACCCTAATGAAAACTTGACTTGCCACAACACATGAAAAGACAGAAAATCCTGGGGCCTCAAGATATGTCTAATGAACATATTTGGCCCTTTAAAGTCATCAGCAGTTTTATCACTACTGCTCTAGGCTACATCAGAGCGACTCACATACATTTGTCCCTGAAAAAAGTATGTAAAAGTTCAATTTACATGATTGTATAACGCAACCATGGGATGGCTTGTTAAACTCATGTCTTCAAAGATATGGTTTTAATCCAATGCTAGGCGAATGTAATGGAAATATATGAAGACTGCAAAGAAAGACATGGAATCAGTCCTTCTAAAGGCTCTCTGAAGGCCCATACTGAGATGTCAGAACCACATTTTTCCAACGTGGGCGGACGGACAGGAAATGAGTGATTTGGTCACTGTGCAGGAATACAGAAAAAAAAGTTTTGAAGACTAACTACCCTCCTGAAGAAGCTATGTCCCACCATGTTGTTAAGACAATCAACTGGCATGGGGAGACTCGCACGAATCTTATTTACAGAGAGAAGTAACGAATGCCAAACGATCCCTCAACATCGTTGTGCTTATTCAGCAAACTTTCCCCTGAGAGTCAGCCTCCTATGGCGTCATCACCTACGCGCACGAAAAGAACACGAATGCACGCGCGCGCACACGCACATTTGTGAGACTGATATTTAGTTTTAATCAAAAAAATATCCGGAAGCTAAAATTATAATAATCATCAGAATTACGAACGAAATGCAAAGTCAGACAAAGGGTAATATGGACTTTAGTGAATACTGATGCACTCACTGATGGAGAGCAACAGCTGCAGCGTGTGCGGTTGCACAATTCCGAACTACCTAAATATGTCAATTAGGCCTAATATCACACATATACTAAATATATACTTGTTATTACTAAGATTTTACTTAATATACTTAGAGTTTTCGCACGCATGAATGCGTAAAAACTTACTTGTCAAGCACAAAATACAAGTCGAAAGCACCTTGACAAGTACTTTCCTCCTCTTCGTCTTGTACCTCCGCCTGTCCTTTTGCATAAGGTAAAGTAAAAACTAAGAACCCCACAAAAACAAGAGCGAGAGACATGCTCATCAAAAACCTCGCCATCTTTTTCCACCAGTAAAAGTTATATTCCTTCCAAAAACGAAATGGAAAAACTCATTCAGCGCTGTCTCACATTCCCAAATAATTTGAAATGACTTCTGTACACAGTGATGCCCTTGGCCAGACAAAACAAAAGAGCGATGTAGTCGGATGTTGGGTAATTCGCTGTTGAGGTCAGTTTCCAAACATTCCCGTTGACAAAGTAGTCTGACTCTGGATGCGCGATCAAGGATGCGCAAGCAGGATGAAAATACTGAAAGAATGTAGACCTAACTGTCCTACGGGCAATATGTGGCTAAACAGGTTTGCTGTCAGATTATACTATTTGGTTATAATCCGCTCGTTTAAAAAAGGAAAAATAAAGAAAAAAGTACCACACTGTGGAGAAACGCATCCAAATCTTTAGATTGGAAGTTGAAAAGGGAAACGTTTACAGAAAATGTAGTTTAAGCTATTAGTAAAAAAGCAAATTGCAAAAGCAATGAAGAGTGAAGCTGTCGTAATGGGTACTGTTAGATCGGCAACTGACTAGACTGAATTGAACCAGGTTTCATATTTCAAGATGAGTTAAGATTCCATCTTGCGCCTCCCTCTAAAGAAAAATCTGGGCAGCCACAGAGGTGAGCACATGTATCTAGCATAAATGTAATGTCGCGGAAGTTCATATATTTAGTAATAATTGTCAATTGTTTGTATACATGTATTTCCTACGCAGTATATTTTACACAGCCGACTGGATCCTCTTTCGTCTTCATGATTCCCAAGTTGAGGTGTCCTACTAACCAGAGTCTAGTGCTTTGTGTACCTAGAATAAACATGCTTACCACACTGACAATAAGAAGCAGTTTTAAATTATGCAACGAATCAATCAAACTGTATCAGTGAATTATGTTTTGTAACATAAACTAATCTGCTTTATTTGTTAAGGTTTTGTTTGCATGGACTATTACAAGGGTCTGTAATGTTACTTAATCAGATCTGGGATCAGTTTTCGTTGGGGTGTTGGACTGTTTTGTTATTTTGACAAGAGCTGGTGCGACTTGTACAGATTCAGTTTGAATTCCAAGACTGTGGATGCAGTTATATGAAGACTTAATGTATCTACATTAATTCATAACATCTCTTGTGAAAGACAAACTCAAACTGTCATTTTTTATGTTGTCATTGTATTTATTGTGTCCCACTGTTGGAATTGATACAACCCAAATTGCCGTACATGGCACATCTCTTTGTACAGACACAATACTAGCCTTACATTGAAAACAGAACCCAACCTCAAATTGAGTTGGTGCTTCCCAAGAGACTTATTTGTAAATGTATTCCAAATTAAAGTATATGACAGTATGATGTTAATTCAAGCAATCTTCCAACAATTTTGATCAACCTTGTGACTCATCTTCCATATTATCCTTCCATTTATCAGGTTAAAATATCACAGAAGGTTCTTTTTAACAACCTCAAATGAAATCTGTTCAGCCACAAAACCCAAAGATCAGTAACACAAACACTCATGGCATACAAACCACTTCACCAACTGCCAGATCTCAGTTAAAACTATAACTTCTTAAAACATTCAACTTTCCTTCAGTCCATCTAAAATCACATTATTATATGTTGAAACTATCAGTCAAAAGCAACAAAAGGCTTAGGTGCAGGGACTTGGTATAACTCCTCTCACAACTATCCAGCTGATCTGAACCCTACACACTAAACTCTTCTAATCCGGCACCCTTTGGCTGCCAGCAATATCCTCCCCCTTGGTTAGGGAGTTACTTCTGGCCAGCAAAGTGCTTGTTGAGGATACCCTTAGCTGTGTCAAGGGCCGCTTCGGCAGGGACTGGGATGTGAGCAGCAATACCGGCACCCTCCCAGGCAGGTCCCTGGGTGGTGTCGGAGTGGACGGTGGGGATGCTGAGGAAGATGTCAGACTCGCCCACGCGGTACGTGTTGGGAGGGTGGGAGGCGCCGGACGTGGTCTCCCCAACGATCATGGCTCGGCCGTGCTTCTTCATGATGTAGACAAACTCTTCGGCGGCGCCGGCTGTGGCTCCGCTGGTCAGGATGATCAGACTTTTCTTGGTGCCGTATCTCGTACCTGGTGGGGATGAAAAAGAAGGAGGAGAGAGTGAAAAACAATACTAACTAACTCTTTAGAGACTCGGTAACGAGTCTTGCAGACTAAGAGAGGGCAAATACTTTGTTTCCTACCAGTAAGTTCAGGCAGGGTCCATAGCTCCTTAGTGGTGCCAGATGGTCTGTCATACAGTTTGTCCAGAAGGACCTGCTTGTCTGCATCAAAGAAGTAGGAGCAAAACCCTGCAATGGCTGTGGTCGGTCCTCCAATGTTGTTCCTGCAAACATACAGTTAGTACACTTACTTGTGTCCAGAAATTATAGTCCCTGTCAACTTGTACGAACTGAAATACCACCACTTCAAGACTAATGACCTTTACAACTGAAGTCTAGCTAAAATAAGTTTGATGAAATGGAAAAAAACAACCATTCAGCTGCTGCCCCTCACACACCATCTTCTAAACGGAACATTTTACCTGAGGTCAACAATCATTGCGTCAGTGTTGACTACTTTGTTCCACACATGCTCTACGATGATTTGCGCAATGGCGCGGACCTCCTCAAAGTCCCCAAACATGTCGAAGCGCAGGTAGCCAATGTTATTCTCAAATACATCCGTTTGGAACGAGACCTTGATCAGCTGGATAAACATCTCAGGAGTATAGTCCTAAGGTAGACACACATGACAGTCAGCTATGTACACATGACACATACGTATATGTATAAAACATTAAGAAATTACATTAAAGATCTTTGGCGGAAAATCCAGTAGGCTAAGATACCTATACCACAATTTGCCAAAGATTAAGAGGAAGTAGATACTCATTCATTACCATTGGGGGCAAGGCTGGTGTGTTGTGGGTGGTTTTCAGACTTTTGTCCCCTGACAAAGTCTTGAGATCAGCAGAGAGTTTGGCCTCCAGTTCTTCCTTGGAGGAGATCATGCTATAGTCTCCACTGGCCAGGACTCCATTTAACTTCACCGCCACATCAGCTCCCACACTCTCAAATGCATAGTTATCTGCTACCAGCGCTCCAGCTCCTTCCACGATTCCAGGAATCTGGGCACGGAGGTTGATGATCTCAATTGCTTTGGCAAGAGCATCTTCTGGCTCAACCTCAATGTTAGGAGTCACTCCAGTGACTTCCCAGGTGTTTCCAGTAATTGGGTTGATGGACTTGGCGCTGGGGATGGACAGGTAGAAATCGCTGTCGCCCACCTTGATCTTGTCGATCTTCACGGAGCCTCCGGCGGTTTTCTCTCCCACAATGGTTGCCCTTTTGAGGTTCTTGAGGCAGTAGGCAACATCTTCAGAGATGCCCTTTGTGTTTTTGCTGGTGAGGAGCACAAGGGGCTTCTTGGTGCCATAGCGCTGACCCAGGAGGGTGGGCATGGACCAGAGCTCTGTGGTGCTGTCGGATGCCCGGTTGTAAACACTGTCGATGTGAATCAGGGGTTCTGAATCTGTGAAATAGGACACGATGTACGGGATCCCTGAGAGCTCACCGCTGCCTGTGTAGCGGAGGTCGAAAATGAGGGCAGAAGTGGGCAAGATCTTATTCCAGACCAGCTCCAGAAGCAGGGTGCCGATTTTCTCAGCCATTTCCTCTCCAATAATGTGGTCAATCCTCAGGTAGCCAATGTTGCCCTCCAGGACCTCCAACTTGATGGAGCTCTGGAGCATAGCAATCAGCTGATCAGGGGGCAGAGGTGGGAGCTGCGGAGGGGCGACTGGGACATAGTTGGGCTCGTAGGAAATCACCAGACGAGGGTCGTTAATGGTGCTCTGGACCCCAGAGGTGAGCACATGGGCCAGAGTCTCTGGGTCCGGGATGCTGAGGATCTCTGTGTTGCTGCTGGCTGCATCGATCGCCTCCTGCATCCCAGCAAGTTTTTCAGGGGAGCAGTAGTTTTCCATGAGGATCTTGGCCATGTCCACAATCAGGCTGGGGGCGAAAGCAGCCTGGGCGATGAAAGCATTGCCCAGGACAGCCAGGGAGAGGACCAGGAGGAGAGCTCTTGCCATTTCGTCCTGGTACTAGACCACAGATGAAAACCGACAGTTGGGGTTAGTTCTTTTAGTAGTTGTACCTCCGTCTGCAAAGAGGTCCTTTGTCAACTGAGATTGTATCCACGGAAGGTTTCTGTTAACACACACATAAGAGGATTTTCCTCACAATAAATCCCTAATCGCATTATCCTGAGTGCTTTTGTAAGACAATAACAAGCTAGCCAAATAGGTGCAACATGTTTTCCAAGATATATATGTCAAATGTAAACCTGTTTATTTAAATTATGTGACAAGTAAGTGAGTAAGTAAAGTGACGTTCTGCATAGAAAATATATCTGAAAATATATCTGGCCACTCTACCTGGAACATATAAGATATCACAAATACGTTGTCATTTTAGTCAAATGAGGCGTTTTGAGTATTTTCATAAGATTTGAAAGTGATTGATGTAAAGCATATGAAAATGCAGTCAAGACATCTATATGCGACTGAAAATGGCTGAGCTTGGTTCATTGGGTTTGGTGGACTGTACAGAATGTGTTTACTGATGTAAAAGCTGTAAACTGTGACCTATAAGCTGGAAAGTGTATTTCAACAAGGTTTTACCTATTGAGGGATTGACCTTTTTCAAAACTAAGAATGCTTATGGTTGCTGAGCTCTGTATTCCAGTTATCAGACTACAAACTGGCCTTCACAATGTGGTATACTAAGTCTCAGTCAGCATTACTACCACAGCTTACATGAGCACCTTCTTTTCCCACACTTGGAGCAAAGTTGGTTGACCGCTAGATTTATGTTTCAGTTTTACTTGACATCAATTTTTATAATTCTTTCATACTAAATAATTTATCAATGGAAAATAAGCAAACGGGTAAACACATTTGTTGCAGGAACTTTACACCGATTGGCCTATTGTTTCACCAACAGCTTGTTCCTTGTTCTGACAACTTCCAGAGCTTAAATACTTGCAAGATTAATGTCTTCTACAATATAGCCTGACTTCTCTCTTTTATGTAATCACCCAGCTAGGTGAAAGTATATGCGTTTATACACTGTTAAATTGGATCAGTGATTTTCCATCCATTCCATTTTCCAAGTGAAAGAGGGACTGTCTTATGAAGACAACTCAATGGTTGTAAGTCTAGATATATGTGGGAATTGCACCCTCTACTGACTGCTGTTTGTCCTCTTGAATGTGTTCCAGACACCAAACATATTACAAATGAACATAAAAGAAGACATTTTTGTCAAGAAAATAATAAAAACAATTAAATTACTGTCATACATAAATAATCTTTCAGATTGGTTTATTAATCAACCAAATCAAATAATGCACACAAAATAACATATAGCTATTGGTAAAGTTCTGTAAAGGCAACTCAATTAATCTCAGTCAGTCCTGCAGTCACAAGGGACGTATTTTTTGTGCAAAACTGAGGTTTTCTTAAGGTGACTAAATTCAGATTAATGTGCAATCTACTACATGTTTGCCAAAAAATAACATATTTCTTTCTATGATAGGGTAATTGTTTTATGTAGTCCGTTGGATTTTAGAATTACATTTCAATCATTTATTCTCAGGGAAATTATTAAAATGAGTAATTGAGTCTCCATCAGAATACAAACATGGATAACCATCTAAATGACCAACTACACATTAAATTTATAATCCAAAGACAAACCCACAGTATCTAAACAGTATCTAGGTTCCTTGTTCTCTCTTCAACAGCCTGGCAGTGATGATCCTCTGTGCCACAGCCAGAGCATCAGTAGCTTGGGCAGCAACGTGAGGCTCCACTCCAGACACACTCCATACTTTTCCAGTGATGGCACTAAGGACCAGCTGGTTAGGGACTGAAGCATACAGGATACTCTCTGCAATCCGATACGTCCCACTGGAGAGCGACCCCCCGACGGTGGGTTCTCCGATCACCGTGGCCCTATCAAGATCCTTCATGGTCCTGGTGAAGGCCTCAGCGGCCGAGCCAGTCATGTGACCAGTCAGTATGTAGATGTCTTTGGAAGAGCCGTATCGTTGACCCATGACCTCTGGCAGAGTGGTGATCTCAGACATGGTGGTGGTTGAGCGGTCAAACACAGTGTAGAGGTGCCTGAGAGGTGCAGCGTCAAAGAAGTAGGTGCACAGCAGTGGGATGGCAGTGGGGTAGCCGCCTGTATTGTACCTCAAGTCGATAATCAGTGTATCAGTGTTCACCAGTTCGCTCCAGATCAGTTTGATAAGCTCAGGGCCGATGGCTTTGACAACCTCCACGTCTACCATCATGTCACACCGTAAGTACCCCACATTCCCCGGCAACACGTCACTCTTGAACAGGGCGTCAATGATGTAGCCCACCTCTTCGGCTGTGGGGATTTTGGGCACCTCATGGAGCGACTCTGGCTCAACGTCGCAGTAGAAAATGTGCAGGCGGTGGTCACCTGACATCTCCTGAAGGTCTGAGGTCAGTTGCGAGGCGAGAGATTCATAATCCACCACCGCTCTGTATGACCCCTCAGCCCACTTGCCAAGCAGAACCTTACTGACCTTAAGAGCGACCTCTGGGATGGCGTAGTGAATCTCCAGCAGCTGACCCGTTTCCTCCACCAGAGTTCTGACCCCTTTGTGGAACTCTATGATCTCATGAGCGTTTTCCACAGCATCCTCAGCTAACACGATGGCATCGGGTACAACCCCTCCCCCTAGCCAGCACTCTCCACTGTTGTCTATGAAGTTCACAAAAGGGACAGTTATAACAATGTCTGTGTCTTCTACCTGGAATGACTTGGAGTGCATCAGAGTCCCTGAGGTGATCTCTCCGATCACGGTGCCACGGTGAAGTGACTGCATCAAATAGGCAAACTCCTCCCCAGCACTGGCAGTGTAGTAACTGGTCAGAACGTACACCCCTCGCTTGGAGCCATAGACTGGGCCTGTAAAACCAGCCAGAGTGTTGTACTCGGTGGTCGCGTTCTGTATCCTGTCATAAATGGTGAAGAAGTGACGTTTTTGTGATTCGTCTTGGAGGAAGGAGAGAAGGATGGGTAGTGAAGCTGAAGGGCCTCCTGTGTTGTGGCGCAGGTCTATTATCAGATTCTCAGTGTCTTTCAGAGGCTCGTATACCTTTTTGGCAATTTCTTCAGCAAGTTTATCCATTACAGACACTTCACCGAATTTGTCAAAACTCAAGTAACCAGTGTTACCGGGTAGAATCTGTACTTTGAAAACAGTATCCACTAGGTTCTTCAGGAACTCCTGGTCATCTGGAATCTTCTCGGGTTCAAAGTCCTCCTCAATGATGACTGGATGTTCCTGGGACAGCTTGATAATCAGCCGGGGGTCCTCACAAACAGACTGTAGCTCGTGGTTGAGTTTGGCTGCCAGGTCTTCTTCTGAGACAACGGAGAAGAAGTCAGAGGAGGCAAGATGGTGGAGAAGAGTTGGAACCCTGTCTGTGAAGGAGTAGAACCTTCCGATAATATCAGATATGGTCTGGACTGCCTTCGGAATGGTACTCCTGACAGCCAATAGGGATTTCGCGTTTGCCATGGCTTCTTTAGCGATTACATTAACTGACGGTGACACACCACTCACTTCCCAGCTCTGACCAGTGATTGGGTTGACTGACCTGGCAACAGGAACTGTTATGTAGAACCCAGAATCTCCAATCCTGATCTTTTGCACTTTTACAGAGCCTCCAGCTGACCGCTCCCCTACAATGATCGCCCTCTTCATGTGCTTCAGAGTGTAGGCCACTGCTTCAGATGCCCCCATGGTTCGCTTGCTGGTCAGAATGATCAGGTCCTTTTTCTTACCGAACCTTTCTCCCAAGATAGATGGCATGGTCCACAGTTCCTCAGTGGTGTTGGAGGGTCTGTCGAATATGGTATCTATGTGAACGGCGGGCCCTGGGTCTGAGAAAAAGGAGATGATGAAGGGGACACCGGATTGTTCCCCAGCCGTGCTGAAGCGTAAGTCAAAGATCAGGGAGGAGGCATGAGCCACTTTGTTCCAGATGTTGTCCCTCAGTAGCGGGCCAAGCTTGGCTGCTGTCTCCTCCCCAATAATCCGGTCGATCCTCAGGTAACCCACATCGTTTTCCAGCAGTTCCATCTTCACAGAATTCCTCACCAGCCTCACCAGCTGTTCCATGGGGAGGGATGGCAGCACCGGTGGTGTCACCGGGACATAGTTGGGTTCGTAGGACACGGTGAGGCGGGGGTCATTGAGTGCCCCCTGCACCCCGACGGTCAGGACAGCAGCCAAGGTCTTCCTGTCAGAGATCTGCAGGATCTCTCCACTTTTAATAGCTTGCTGGATGGCCTCTTGCATCCCCATCAGGTTCTCAGGAAAGCAATAGTTTTCCAGAAGAATTTCAGCCATATCCAGAACTAGGGCAGGCTGGAATGAAGAATTGGCTCCTAGAATATGACAAAGAACCACAACAGGAATCGTTGCTGCGAGCCGAATTCCTGCCATCATGATCGTTTACTGGTGTTACAGACTGGAGACAGAGAATGTTTCATCTGTTTATCAGCATTTGGTTCAACTATTTGGAGGGACAGTGCTTTGCCGGGAGGGAATGTTTTGTCCGCCAGGTTTTTGGACAACAACACGGACTTAAGAGGCTTTTGTCCCCAATAAACCTTTAATCGCATTATCTGCGGTGCATCGGCTTAAAATAAAATGACAACTGCTGAAATTGTCTGGTATTTGAGGTGTTCTATGCATCGGATTTTATCTTTTTCCCTTTCACTATGTGCCATCCATTTCAAAACGACCCACTGTCAAACAAATGTGTGGAGTTTTTCCGCAATTTTGTTAGCAGGATCCAGATTGACAGTCAGGATTTTATACGATGTGATTAAAAGTCTAAATAAAATACACAGTTCACATTTTCAAGCAATTCTGTGCACAGCAAACACTTTTAGTGTTTCGGTGGTTCAGTTACTTGCATGTGAAAGTAAAATTGGGTGAAGACAAATCCCCTTATCGTTGCGAAAACTGAGAAGTGAAAGTCCAAGTCACTTATGCCAGACCTGCTGCAGCTCAGCACGACCCAGACCCTGGCCCAAACCCAGCCAGGTAGAGAGCACAGTACGGGGCTTTGGGAGGTCATGTCTGGGTCACACAGAATAGCAGAGGATGACATGATTACACAGTTTGTGTGGGCTATACGTGGTAAGCCTTCTTAAAACACACAGGATAAGAGGAAATTTAAAAAGGAATAGAAAACCAAGCAGCTGATGATAAACATGAAGATGAAGCCATTTTCAAAAAAATCCACCTCCCTGCAGCTATTCAAATAAAAAGGTTTCAGTTTCTTGTCTCAAATGTCTTTGATTTCCTATGTTAATTCCTATTCAAATAGTTGATTGAAGGGTCTATTTAAACTCTGAGAAGGGAACATTTTAAATTGCAGTTTTCTATAGATTGGTTCTTATCTCAGGTAATATACATTTGACCTGCTGAAAACATTGGTGACTGGCCACACATTCTCTGCGCATGAACTTGGCAGAGAAGTAGAACACAACTGGAGTCATTCAACAGGGCATTACACAACTACCATACACACTTCTCCTCCATGCTAATACTGGACATTGGACGGATAATCTACCTAAAGTTCTAATACCCCTACAGTATTGCGTAATCCCCTCTGCCGATTTGTAGCGGCCAATCACAACCAAGAGTCTGTGTTTAAGACCAGTCCTGGTCCATTGTTCACTGCGTCAGTTCAGTAGCATACGGAAGAGGGGATCAGCTAGGGAAGGAATCCAATTGGGGCAGTGGAGAGCAACAAGGCTAAAATCAAATGGTACACGTCTTATTTTAATACAGCAAGCTGTAAATAAAGACAAGGTTATATTTGTCTCTGACAGGATGTAGTGATGTAATGATGGATGTCTTCACCTCATGGTAAACAATGACTCTCTCCAGACAGGTCAACTGCAGTCAACTGTGATTAGAATACATTGTTGACTAATCTGTCTTTGTAAAACTTGCTAGTTTTCATACAACAGAAATATTTTTTGGAGCTGTTTTCATGAAGCCATTACAACTGCAAAGCATTTCAGTTCAAAGTTCTGAAAAAGAAAAGAAACAAATGCACAAAGGTTTTAGATGAAGATATTCTTTGCTTTATAGAAAATTACACTGTACACTCAAATTCGTACTGTATCTAACTTTTTATAACAGTTCTACACTTGTATACTCACATGTACACTGTGATAGTTCACTTATACTGACTGACTTACTTACACTTATAAAACATTTCTATGAAAATAGAAGTTTACATGTTTCTGTATGCTCTGCTCTCAGCACAACAGTCAACAGTATTATCATATCAATCTTTTAACAAGATATAAAGTTAATTTCAACTCAAATGTGCCCGCATTCATCTTATATGACTGAACCAAGCATAGACAGGTGACAACTGATAAGTTACAACATTATTATGTACAATCGCTTCATCTGACATCGTAAACATATGCAGGACTGTAATGATAATGGCAGAGTCTAGAATAATCTTAAATACATCTTTGTTTAAGAATACATAACAATACACACTGTTCAATTATCAATTCCATATGATAATAATCTAAAACATTGACAAGCGTTATCATAGGCATTACAGATAAAATAAGACGAAATGTGCGTTGATGGAACATAAACCTAAATTTGGATGAGACCAAAATACATTAGGAATGTACAGATTTACAACCAGGAGAAACTCCTCCACTACTGCATATTCAACCCTCAGACTACCTGCACCCACACGCAGCCACCTTCATCTCCGCATACAGGTGTCGCACAGTTATGATGCCTTTCTCCTGGTACATGACCGTGATGGGGTCTAGTTTGGTGGGAACACAGCATGCCATGTTGGCCTTCTTGGGGTTGCGAAGGTTAATCAGGGTCTGGATGAGGGCGTGTTTCGAGGGAGTCATGTCGCTAGTCAGGGGGTAGAAACACACGCCCCGACACTCAAAGGCATCGTACTCCGGCGGTGCCACTATCCACTTATCCCACCCGATGTCTTTGAAGTTGACTCGCATGGAGGTGCGTCGGCAGTAGTTGCTTTCAGCTTGCCTCCTCCTTCTGTGGCGCTTCCTCCGTGGATGGAAGTCCACGTGGTTGTGGACACCGTCGCTGCTGTCGTTGTCCTTGTTGTCAGCAGTCGTGGTGTTGTTCCCATCGCCATTGACGATGTTGTCGGACTTGTTGTTGATGTTTTTGTAATCCTTGTTCTGAGGAGAGCTGCCGGATGATATGACTGGCTCCTTCTTGCGGAGCATCATCTCCCTCAGCTCCTTCCTCGCCTCCCTCCTCCTGCTTCCCAGGTCGTCCGAGAACACCAGGAGAGCTGCGGAGGTGTTGATCCCAACAGCCACGCTCACATCCAGACCCTCGCCCATCACGCCATTCCCGCTGTCTTCAACATCGTTAGATGTCCGGCCACCATCCCACTGATCCACCACCACCTCAAACGCACTGACCCCACCACCTCTACCTCTGCTGGACTTCAACCAACACCGTAGTGCATGGGTCACATCAAACACTTCCCATGAGGGATGTGATCCCATGACCTCTCTCCTGTCCAGGAGCAAAGGTGTGGGTTTGCTGCCAGTATGATCCACCTGATAGACCCTGATGGTTCCCCTCATCCTGGAAGAGGACCTCTCCTCAGGTAGAGTGAAGAGACGGAGTTCAGCCATTGTGACCTCCTCGTGGTCAGGCACCGTCACGTTGAACAGGAGCTGGTGTTTGGACCGGGATCCGTTTCTCTCTGAGTGACAGAGATCTGTTGGAATCAAAACAATTTCAGGTGGCTTGACAATAATGCACCTTTGGGTAGATTGTAGTTTATGTGGCATAAGAGACAGAGTCTCTGTTTTTCTCCATGGAGCACCATAGAGGAGGAAAACAGAGAAAGAGAAGAGGTTATTATTTACTTGTGTGTGACATTACCGTTGTGTATCAGTGGCCATTCGGTAAAAGATCACAGGGTTTGTATTTTGTCTAAACAAACGTATCAAATAATATGGAAAGTATTAACATAGTGTTGAGATTCCATGGAAAAATCCAACCTTGAACATCAATTTTTCTCTCCCTGCCTGAATCTTCTTCTGACCACAAATAATTTCTCCTTAAACAGAGTATATAACCCCTATTTCCTGAGTGGGCTTTGTCATTGTCCACACACATACCTTGAAGGGTGAAGCTGCGAATGACATCAGAGCGAGGCATGGCGGACGTATCCGAGGCGTATTTGTTGTACAGCTCCATCATGAACTGAGGGGGATAGATTTTGCTGTGTTCCTGAGGGACCTCTGACAGGTTCAGCTTCCTCAGAAACTCTTCCTTCATGGTCCCCAGGAAGCTCTCCAGCTTGGACTGTGCATCCGCCTCCACCTCATCCTCCTCGATGAAGTCCTGGTCGGAGAAATGAAAGAATCCCTCCAGGTCCTCTGTCAGAATGACCTCGTTTAGGGGCTTACATCTAGAGGAGCCAGTAGAGACCAGTAAACTCAGACACATTTGGAATAGGAAGGTTCTAGAACACTGCATCTTTTAGAACGTTCAAGCTTCAGGTACCTCTGCAAACTTCCTAGACTTTAATGATGAAAAAAATCCTTCTTCACTTCATTCTTCCCTTCTACTATGTGCTTTAAAGCAACTTTGGGACGACAACAGTGTAAATGTGGATTCCCTGTGCCAGTGCCACAGTCCAGGGGTCCGCTCCCATGCTCTAGAGTAAACAGGCCAGTCATGTCAACCAAAATAGTAGCACTGCTGTGCTTATCTTCACCATTGATGTTCCATTTTAGGTTGCTGTTATCACCGGAGACTCTGCCGCTAATGAATATTCTCTAAACATTTCGCAGAGTTACAGCGATAATGAGGAACACACTGGACACTGTGAGGCAACTGACAGACACACTCACTCTCAGTTTTCCCTTTCTAGAGGTCAACTGTCAGACTAGAGGGAGCTTGCTGATGCTTTAACGAATGCACACATGGGGTATGTAACTTACACCCAAACAATAAACCCAAATAAGAAACTGTCAAACCCATCTATCTTATTCTTAAAGAGCACCACTCCTTTTATTATAATGAAGCAAAGGTCCAATTGATAGCACTGACTAAGTACTTGACAACAACTTACAGAACATCCTCCATGTGCATGTTACTGCCTCCTCCGTCAATGGGAATTTGCCAGGTCCACTACTGTATTTCAACGCTCAGTACTGGGGTTCCATGATGCTGTGGAGGGGGACCTGACCCTGGGCCAGAGTGTCAGCGGACATTGGCCCAACTCCTGGCATTTCACTACACTGTGGAGTCTCCTTCATTCACACAGTCACTTTGTGGCAGGCCTTGCCTGGGGCTCAGACAAAACATTTTATTCTGGCACTTTCTGTCAGCTCAAAGCACTCTTTATGGAGTATTTTGGCACGTAAAGAGAGAGAAGAATATTCTTTAGGTTTAAATTGAAATAGTTGAGAGAAACAGCGTCTTTTTGGGAAAGGACACAATGAAAGAACTGGACTGAGAAATTGATGAGAAGCGTAGACCCCTAAGGACTTTCCTTTTCAATCCAAACAGACAACAAAGAATAACATTTTGTTTAATTAACCTTTTAATGAACAAACAACATCTAAAATTGACTTAAATGCATAAACTGTACTTTTCCATTCAAAATCGATATCATTACTACAACTATTTGTGTAGCTTATACAGTACAGTTATAATGTGGTGTTGAACCAAGAACCATCAAATTTGGTGGTACAGCTAATCCATCCATGAATGTGTGAAAGAATTTCAATACAGATGGCTTTTCTGTTCCAAACTGTAGAGGGCAGTATGGTCTCATTTAACATTTGTCTCCTTTGTCAAGAAAATGTGAAATACATTTCCCTTTAGAATGCTACCTCATGTAATCACATCTGTACTGTACAGTGAGTTATATAAAATAAATCATGTAATCAAAGTACTTTTCTACATAGTATATGCTATATTCTACATAGTTTCTCCCATGCATCAACTACTAAACTACTGAACACAGCATTAAACTACTGTACTGGCTTAACATTCATACATCAAAATCACAATGTACAAATATACTGTATGTCTCATTTAGTTGTATTAGTAGCATTACTATTTACATAAGTGTTTTCAGTACTGGACTGGGCACTCAACATAATGGGCACTGCTCAAACCAAAGCCCACTTGAATCCGATAGTTCATTGTGTGTTATACTATAGAGTCCGGTATCTGAGCTATAGAAATGAGAAAAAGACTTAAGTCTCCAAATGGGACAGTAGTCCTTTTGAGAGTTCACCCAGAAGCAATCCACTTAGCTGCAAAACAAAACATCTCTGCAGCCGTCCCACTGTATCTGAGTATATCTTCGTGGTTTATGGATCATTGTTCCAATCCTCACCTACATTCCTCTCCATGAGTACATAATCCACTTCTGTCTGTCATCCCCAAATGTCTGCTTCTCTGTATGTCTTTTGCGACTTTATAAATAACATTTTTGAAGTCCGTATTGTGGCGGGCCTTCTACCGGCAGGCACAGGTGTCCACAGACATGCCTGGGTAGACCTTCAGCACTATGTTCTTGTCTGGGTCCAGGTAGAGAACACTCAGTGGGCTCATCTTATCTGGGACACAGCAAGGTTCTGGAACCCCAGGGACTATGCCGACTGCTCGGACAATGCTCTGAATTGTAGCATGGTTAGATGGACGCACAACCTGGTGGAGGAAAGGGAATGTTATAAAATAGTTTTTCACATTAAAATCTGTTCAATAAACTTTTAAATATGGCTAACTTAAGTGACAGGACTTTTAACCAACTTTCACTTACTTTAGGTATGGGGAACCCACAGGTGCCTGCACAGTAGAAGGCATCAAAAGCTTTAGGAGCCAGCACCCACTCGCTCCAGCCGATGTCTGCAAAATCCACCCTGAGATACCTTCTAGAACAGGCTCTGGGTTCACTCCACTGCCTCCTTCTGGCCTTCTTCATGGTTCTCTCATCAAAGCTCAGCACCTGAGGCTTACTGAGCACCTCACTGCCTTCCAGACTTAGCTTGTGACGGTCATCTTTGACAGTCGATGGCTTGGCTTTAGGGGCAAAGTATGTGCTTTGCCAGAGCTCGTGGTTCTTCAGAGTGTTGTAGTGCACTTCAGGAAGGTGGTTTGTCTGCAGCTGCATGTCCTGGTCTGGTACGGTTCTCCTCACCCTGGAGGAGGAGGCCAGGGGCGGGGCATTGGGAGGTTGTGTGGGTTCCTCCCCAACAGGGAATGGACCGTACCTCTGTAAGGTCATGGCCACACTGTTGGGTTCGTCTATTGTCAGGTCGTCTGTGTAGACAAGCATGTAGGGACAGTTGGCCTGAAGGTGGCGCTCCGGGTGATTCTGATGATGGAGCCTCTGTTGTTGATGATGCTTCACTCCCAGATCAAATTCTGCAGTGATGAGGAGCTCGCTCAAAACCCTGGCATGTTTGATCACCGCTGTCACATCCCTTGTCTGCCAGGCACTCTTCCGGAGGGGAGGCAAGGTGAGGTTCCCCAGCAGCGAAGGGAAGGCTGAGTTGGGGGACGTTCCTCGGAACAGAAGCTGGGAAGGTGGAGGTGAGCTCTGGAGGTGTTGGAGACGGCAGGACAGCTTCCGAGAATGTCTGCAGACCCCGGGTCGAGGACGAGGACGCTGAACCAGGAAGTGAATGCTGGCAGATAGGATTTGCTCAGAGTCTGGGATGGAGGAAAGATTGAACTGGAAACAGGAGGAAGCCTTGCAGTCTCCTGTAAAAGGAAAGGATACAAATAATCAAAGAAAACAAAGACAAGAAAGGATAATAATCAGAGTACTTTATCATGAATTACTCTTTTTTTTATCCATAAACCTCCAGCTTGTAACTTTTTTCGATGTAACATTTCTTTAGTCCTTTCTTTTTGATTCCCTCATCCCATGAATTCATACTGACCCACACAACCGGCACAACTTTGGCCTCAGTTATTTCAATATTTCAACCACAATGGATGTCTTGTTGATGGTACTGAAATTCCATGTAAAGGTACTGTGGCACCTTTGTACAATCCAACCTTGAATCTAAAAACGGAATATTCTTTTAACCTGGAATTCACCTACTGTTTGAAAGGTAAACATTGCATCACACTGGATCTGAGCCATATGGAAATGCTTAGCGGAGAGTGCTCCTCTGAGAATTTTCCATGAGCCTCTCTAAGGCTGTCAGGGTGTGATAATAGCCTCTTCTGCCTCACACCTAGATTAGTAATGACCCACCCTGCGTTTCAGTATATGTTTTGAAGAAGTACACCACTATAAAGGATAACTATGGGGTAATCATGGCCCCTTAGCGCTCAGTACTATTCCGCAATAACATTTAGATGAAAAAGGGTATTTATTTCGAGATATGGATTTGGACCATTTACATCTCACTTTAAGATCCGTGTTGCAACAATTCTAACAGTAACTCTTGAGTAGAGATGGCACCCATACACAAAGATTTTGACTGTCTCTTTCGTCACTGCGTATTTCACTGTATGCACTGCTGTTCAATGCACTCTAAACATGGGAAACACTCACCCAGGACAGCTTGGAAACCTCGAACAGTGTTTCCGTCTCTCTTACGGTGAGGCTCCTTTCTGTACTTTTCATAGACTTTGAACATGCTGACGGAGACCGAGTCCCGGTGTGTACTCTCGTGCGCAAAGATATCATCGGTACTTCCTAGGACATCGCTGTCCTGCTGCTTAAGGTCAGAAAACGCTTCCGATGCAACTGTGCAAAGACTGTCCAAAATCAATAAAAAACGCACAAGATTTAAAAATGTCTTCTTCATTTTAAAATGCAAAGATGCCTTAGTCCATCAAATATGTTTTTTTTTATTTAACTAAATTTATCCCATATACAACCTATAGCAGATACAAAGTCATGTGCTTTCACGGAATTTCCAGTGCAGAATGCGATGGATCGTTTGCACGTGATGACCCGTCTTATCAAGGAAAGACAAGGCGCGTTATCAAACTTAATCCTCAAATTATAGACAGAGACATTCAGAGTTTACAGTCTACACTTGACTCTGCTTGCTGTTGGAGGTAGTCTACTATAGCCATGACAGATGGTGACGCCAGGAGCAATCAGCCAACGAGAGAACTGCAAAGTTCTCCCACTAGAATTATACAATTCTGCTATGCGCCAATGGGCATGACTAACCGTGAGTAACTTTAAATGCCTGAACAACTTCACTCATAATATCGTAAATTGGCATGGTCAGATAAGTCATTTTATCGTTTGTGTTTCGAATTAAGAATCTTTTCCTGCGTGACGGTAATTTACTGAGAGAAATGCAATTAATTTAACTCTTATGTCATATGAGCTACTGATTGAACTCAGACTAAATTAAATCGTTCTGTTTCGTGTGCAGCATCTCCCCTCTACGGTCCCAAACACGACTGAAGTTTACAGACTAAACAAAAACAATTTTAGCTAAACCCATACGAAACTGAACCAAATTTCAGACAAAACAAATGTCCTTGTTTACTAATGGGTAGTGTAGTCTGAAGCTAAAAGGTCCTACAGATGACAGCACCCCCAGTATCCTTTACTGTAGCCATGACTGCACATTTCAGTGCCCAACATTGTTAGGGTCTCTGTTCTCAGATCTACAGGTCGTAGATCTGATATGTTCAGATGTCCTCAAGGCACAAGAGAACAATGATTCAGAAGAGGAGGTATCTGAAGAAGAAGATGGGGAATAGTACAACCCAAAGGTTGAAGCAATAATACATCTAGACTTTAGTAAAGAAAACATGTCAGTCTTTCTTCAGTCTTTCTGCACTCTAAATGAATAAATATGTTGTTTCTTCATGCTAAATAGATTAGGGGTTTAAAATTAAATTAACCTGCTTTATTTCAGGGTTGAAGGTCGGTAATTATTTACCCTCAGGACAAAGGGAGTATACAAAACGTAAAGACCGCACAATGGTTTCAATAATTATGTTTGAACAGATTGTGTTTGAATTTGATTTGAATTAATAAAACTAATAAGGTCTGCAGAGTTGGTTTTCGATGGACATGGCGAAATTAATTACAAAGTGCTTTCAACGATTCATTGTATTTCGCTCTCCATGTGCCTGATTCAGGACTTAGCTTCACCTTTACGGTCCCTTACCACCCTCCCAACAGGTTGGCCCTGGTCAGTAGAACAATGGCTGCCCTGTCATGGAGGTGGCGACAGACAAGTTACCAGGGCCTGCTGGAGGTCAGACGCTTATTAAAATGCCTTCTCTTGGCCTCAATAAGCATCACTGGAGCTCTTTTGCACCATGACACTTTTGTATCGTGTCCTACATCAGAGATAAGACTGGCTCTGACCATTGGCTACCTACTTACCCGGGCTTTGGTCTGTCATAATGTTATCTCTCTCTACAAAGCAGGACAAGATGGTATCAGCTATCATCATGTGGTCAAGGAGTTGTTCTCCCTGACAGAAGGACTGTTGTGTTAGAGTCGTATTTTTAGCTGAAAGGGGCTCTTAGTTGTTCTGATTGTGTTTGGTTATTCCCACTATCTTTTTTTGTAACTTTTGTGCTTCAGAATGAATCATGTTTCTGTGTATCAAGCAATACCAATACGATCAGCAGTCAGTACGTAGCTCCAAGTCAAGGCATCTCATTCAACCTAACTGTCAGTGACTCTCCTCATGAATTGGTCACTGATGTCAGTCCATCTAATAAAAAATCAAATTTAATCATTCAGCTCATTGTATTCACGGAAACCGTGTGTTTGTAATCGGTGCAACAGATCCAGACATTGTCCTCATTCATGCACAGTGAGACCCATTTACAATACCTTATCCTCTATGACATCATGCACGAAGCACCTCTGTTAGAAAGATGAGGTTGGGTCTGAATTATGCTCTCATTCAAGGAATATTTGCCTGGGGTCCTCATCATCAGGAGCAGAGGACTGAAAGACAGCAAGCTGAGTCTGCCATGTTGCTTTTGGCTTTCACCCCATCCTCCTCCCTCAATCCTTCCCCATCCTCCTACCTCCTTCCTCATCCCCACTTCCACTTGTTTTCTTACAGCTGGCTGTTGCAAAAAAAAGAAGAAGAAAAAACAGTCTGACAGATTTAGTCATGGATGTCTGTCCATCTATCGTCGTTGTTGGAAGAGGAGTAGAACCATGAAACCCTCTCTCCATTTGAGCGCTGCCAGACTGCTGGTGTGTGATCTCACAGTTCTCCCCCACAGTCTGGGTCCTCTGCCATACCACCCTCATGGACACACAGAGAGAGTTAGTTCAGCTCACATCAATGTCTTTCTGACAACTGACTGCTGTAGAGAAACACACAAGGAACCCCCTACTCTTGCTTTCACTCCCTCTCTCTAGTTCAGTTTTCCCTCTCAAGCATTTCTCTCCTTCTTTCTCTCCTTTTTGCTCTCTCTTTCCTTTTCCTAGAGATATCCGGATGTCTCAGGAATTAACATACAGCACGGTGTCCAATGCCAACACACGATGGAATGTCTTATGGAAAAGTTAAGCTGTATGTGACAAATTTACGAGTGCAAATCACTGGAAATTGCTATGGTTTATAAGTCAAAAAAAGAAAATGGAGGTTGACGTGAGGCTGGCTTCGTCTCTCCATCCCTCACCTGGGCAGCTTGCTGACAGAATCATCTCCATTTTTTGCGGGTGAATGTGTTTGTGTTCCAGCGACCAAGTGTCATCTCGCCAGGTTTCTCTCCTCTGTTTCAAAAATGCACTTGTGGCTTGACCCTGTGCCACAGACTGCCAGAACAGAGCAGATCTGAGTCATTCATCACCAGAGTTCAGATACGGGCTTCGCTTCCAGAGGTAACGAGCGGCTTTGAGCGGAATGAGTCTTGCGGTTAAGTTCACTCTCAGGAGACCCACTAGCATCCGTAGGAACCAACCCCACAACCCCACGCACAGGGCAGGTTCAGGGCCAATCGATCAACATGATAAATCTCTGCTCAGGCTCATACGCTTTTACCACCTCAAGTGTCCCAATTAGAGGAACAGTATGGAGAGCCATTACTGCATTTCTCTCTTCAGAAACACTCAATTAGGCCTGAGTTGTATTGTCCAACATCTCCTTGGGGAGAGATCACCTGAGGTGTCTTTTGTTTTAATGGTATTGTCTTTTTTAAGGTGTCTCGAAAATCCCAGAGTGCTTTGGGAGAGAGAAAAACCAGTGGTTTGGTCTTGTTTTTAGTACAGTAACTGTAACCCAGATGTACCCCACACACGTACTATAAATATGGAAAGCTTCCCAATTTAATTTGGACACACTTTTACATCCATACAATCAATTACTGGGAGGGATGTCCTTCTCTGGTACCTCGTATTATTTTCAAGCTGTCGTCAAGTCATGAGTATAACTCTTCTAAAGATTTGCGTTGTTCTCGTCACGCAAAAGGCAGTTGGGGTTAATTGTGTTGCTAATTCATCTTCTCAGATGCGCATCCAAAGACTAAGCAAGTTTGATGTGGTCGTCAGTTATGATGAATGGATAGTGGTATTTGGTTACAGCCATTATACACATGTTAGGCTTCTGTTTGGACGACGGGGGGTGAGGCCGTCTCCGGGCAGCAGCTGGTTTCTAAAATCCATCTGTATCTACTTCAGGCTGGGGTTAGAGAGAAGGAGGGGGGGGGGGGGGGGTTCACAATAACAGTCAGTCTGGCCTATCTTTGTTTATGCCTGCGATGACATGGGGAAAGCTTGATTGGCCATAGAGGGTTGTCCTCCGTCCTCAGTGTTATCAATCACATTAAGAGCTCCTGAAACAGGAAGTGCGGCTTTCTCATCATCCCTCAATCAGCAAGACCATTACACTCCACATTAATGCACAATGGAGTGATGGAATCAACCAAACTCTCTCTCTTTTTCTGACATTCTCTTTCTCTCTCTCTGTCTCTCTCTTTTTCTGTCTTTCTATGTCTTTCACACTCTCTTTTTCCCCTAACAGTGTGTAATTCACTCCTTACTTGCCTTTGGCCCCAGTGCAACAGTGATGAGATTTGCCCTTAAGCCCTACATTCATCCCCAGTGATACATTATGTCTATGCCTCAGTCAGTCACACATGCATGTGGACACGGTATGTTAGCTACCAGAACGTTTTGGCAGTTTTTCTCATCTCTTTTCATGAGAGAGAGAATGGAATTAGCTTCACGTGTTGCAGACAAGAGTTTTCTGGCCCAGCATAACTGTTTTCTTTGGCCCTCACACCTAAAGTCTGCCAGAATGGGCCCTTTTTCATGTCTATAAATGGTCTCTTTTCATGCATCTACATAGGAATGCTTGATTAAGGAGTTCTGGGGTTCAAAGGGATCCTGTTCTCGATAAAAATGTGTTTACATGGCCCGTCACTTTGGTGTTGTTTAAGATCTGTTGTTATTTATCAGACAACTAAACACAGGGAATATTTGGAGGAGAGAGTGAGCAACAAAAAAAAACGCAACAGAGAAAATGATAAAAAGTAAAGGTGATGAACATTGAACGTCCAGCTCTTTCTGCATCCAGTCCATAGGTGGTTTCCCCTCTGGCAGTCATTGATATAAGCTCCAGAACCCCCCTCGTCAAGGCACCCCCTTATCCCACCCCCTCTATTCTGCATCAGGCCAGCTTTCATCTCTGCCTCCCTGTCACTCACCATTAGTTCCTCTCAGGATGGAGGGATGAGGGAGTCTCTGTCTCAGGCGCTACGCCCACTGGTTGGGACTGTGTTCATTCAGCTTCTGCTCTGTGTCACCACAGCGTTGTGGTAGAAACAGCTGACAGTGATTGAAAGCAATATTTTCATCCTTTCAATGTCACCTGACCCTTATATCTCACATAGTCGTGTAGAAAGTGGATTAGGGTTAGATAGTGAGTCAGTGACTGAATGCTTGATTGTCTAAGATCAGGTCGAAGTTAAACATCACATAGGTAATGACACACACAAACGGTACACAGACTTGACAGTGAGCCAACATTTACAGCTGCTAATGTTACGTTTGGTCTGTGCGACTTGTATCTATAATTACAACCTCTGCAGAACATTTCTGTTACACACCCTCTCAAATTGCTGAGAACGATCATTTGACCCTGACGTGAACCCAAAGCATCTAATATCTGGAAAACGCTACCAGACAAGTGTGAAGGTTGACTGCTGCTTTTATCCCACCACAGAATGTCCCACCTCACAATTCACTGTCTGTCTTTCATGTTGCCTGTGCGTTATGAGGGGGTGAAGTCAGTCAAACACAGAGCCAGCTTCACTCAAGACATCTGATACTGCCTCTCCAAACAGCCCCTAGGGTAACCGACTAATTTCAACATGTAACTTTGATTAATTTCAATGTCTATCTAGTCACAAAAAAGTTTACAAAAATGTAACTTTAGCCTCCCGCTTTAACGGTTAGCCACTTTTTCATGACTATATAAGATTTAGGGGAAAAGTTGAGCAACATTTAACCATCAACAAGTGTTTACGCCTTCCATTCGAATGGCCTCATAACTGAAGAATGTGTCTCCAGACCAACTGTCAGATTTCAACCCCCTCGATGGACCTGATTTTGAATAGCACCTCACAAAAGCGCAAGAGTGCCTGGCCAGCATTGTGTGTTGTTAGTTGCTGGTGTTAGGAGAGTTGTCCATAGATTGTATGGGGCGGTCTATAATCCCTTGGGCCCATTCACTCAGCAGGGGATGCCATGGCTGGGATTTAAAGCATAAGAAAAGGTCGTGTAGAAACAATATTGAGGGAATAGGTCCCCTATGAGACAATAGGCTGCCTCCCCAACTGTGTCCCACTGTAAACCACCACTGTGACATCATGCACTGTGGGGGAGTCATCCTCTATGGCCTCATATTCAGCCAATGACAAAATAGGTGGAGGATTTGGCCGTGGACTCTTATGAATTTCCTGATGAGAACCTGGAGCATGATTGTAGGCTACGAGTTTGATTGTTACCGTACACAGACAACAGGTTGGGCTGTGAGATTAGATTGTCTGAGAAACGGAGAGCATCCAAACTACCTTTAAGCTTCTCTTGTGTAGTGTTCTCAGAGATCACTATGATCTGAAGGTTTCTGAGATGAGCTGCTCCACTGGTCCATACTTGTGGTCACCTTCAACGTCTCCAAGCATCCAGCATGCTCTTAGCTACTTTACTGCCTGCCTGTATGGTAAGACAGACTATCTTAGACTGAGCTTAGTTTAGCTGCAACTGAGGCCTGGGCCTGGGGCTGTGGTTGGGGCTAGGGCTGGGGCTGGGGCTGGGGTTGGGGCTGGGGCTGGGGCTGGGGCTGGGGGCTGGGGGCTGGGGTTGGGGCTGGGGCTTGGGCCTGGGGCTGGGGGCTGGGGGCTGGAGTTATGAGGCTGCCTGTGGGTATTCACATCCACATTCATTTGGGTCAGTAAAACACATGCAGCCCCTCACAGCAGGACCAGTGGAGACTCAACAGTTGGAGCTGATATATTTGATTATCACTACCAGGAGGCTATACACACAGACATACACACACATGCACACCATTCACAGACATTACAGGGTTAGGTTCCTTGTGTCAGTGTTTATAATTCATACCGGTCCACGGTTGATGAAGTGTGTCTGGAGTATTTCCACGTGGATGTTGTTTTTCAGTCAAAGGTCTATTTAACATTGATACCTGATACTCATATTCTGCTGTTTTTGACGTTTTAAGTCCTTTCAGAGAACAGTGGGGGACCTTCCTCGACCGAATGCTAACTGATAGTATAAGCAGTGTAGTTTTATATCAGGGAGATTAGGTAGCTGTAGTGTGCACTCAGGCAGTCAGTCAAGTTCACTGACGAAAGGAGCCAAAGCTGAAACGCACGTCGGCCGTACCTCGTCCCCACAGCGAACCATACGCTGCTTTGCTTCATCGTGAAAGTTTTATGCGTGGAAAAATAACAAGCCGGACAGCCAAGCGCTCAACGTCGGAGAGAAAAAAAAACACATGGTTGAGACAATAGAGCTTCTGTTGTTCCTAAATCAATGTTCATTTGCAACCTGGCAGAGTCCACTGTAAAGACGCCAGAGCTAAAAGGAGGAGAGAGAGAGTATTTCTTTCATTTTACCAGACAAAGATCTTGGGTAGCTGATTTGTGTCATCTTCTGGAATCATGACCCCTGTAGACCTGAAATCAAGACAGCGGAAAGGCTTTTTGAACTGCATGTGTATGTAGAGTATCATGTTTCAGACGGCATGAACAATAAGAACCGGTGAAATGTTTGATTTAGCCTCCTGCTGCAGAGTATCTGATGTAAATACACACACGGATGAATCATTCATAGAGAGAGGAGGGAGAGAATCCAGTTTACTCCAACATACCAGACTTGGTTGGTATATTCTCTGAGCTGTCTGCAACAAGTCGCTTTGCTCAGTGTTTATCTCTGTGGCAACAGGCCCATTTGAAGGATTGGCAATATTAGAACCAGGTGAACAGAGCCAGTTTCAGTGAGTAGGTAGCAAATACATCATGCAAGGTTATCTGACACTGTGTTGATGACTGTGTGTGACTGTTTAAGTGGTCCGGAACGCCACCTCAGGACAATTTAACACCATTAGAGGATCTGAGCTGACAGGAGAACCAGGCCTGGACTTGACTGGAGGGGCAATGTGAGAGGCACCGAATTTGTCATCATTTGGATCAAAACATGCCAAGTCTGGTTATGACGTGTTCCCTGCCTGACCTGTGTGGGTTTGTGAAGATGTGTGTTTGCGTGTGTGTTTCTATGCTTGTGTCTGTGTGTACATGTATGTGCGTGTGTTTGCAGGTGTGCGAGGCATGCATGAGAGCATGTGTAGAGAAACAGGAGAGGGAGGCCGTATTTGTCGAGGTGTGAAAGCAGCAAAAAGGGACTAGACATTACCCTATGCACAGACTCATTTACCCTCCTGAGAAGGCTGTGGTGGCCAGACTGTCTTGGCTGGAGGGAAGGGTGAGACTTCCCTGGCACAACACAGAATTTTAGTTTTACAGCAGAGTGTCATGCAGTTCTAGATCTGCTTCAAGACTGACTGCTCCCTGGAATTCTAGAAGCATGACGTCACCTTTAAGACCCTAAGCTCAAATCAGGAAATTTGGAGTTGAAGTGTTTTCTTGGGAACAATATAAATAGGGCATAATTACTCCATTAAAGGGGATGTTTTATTTAGAAATAATACCTGTCTAGCCCAATTAGCATAGATATTTAGATTATCCTCCCTGAAAATTCTTTCTGAGTATGTTTAAAGAAGCATAACAAAACTCAATAATGGCCTGACTGCAGGAATATATTATCGAATGGTTTTATAAATGGTTTTATAATAGCTTTTGTTGTATGGCGCTGCATATCTGTATTTGTGATGGTGTGTGCGCGCGTGCGTGTATGCGTGTGTGTGTGTGTCTGACCTGCAGCTCTACATGATTGAAATCTGATCAACATGAAAAATTAAATGAGCTGGAATTTATAGCATTCAAAAAGATCACGTCCGAATACACCAAACCTGCACTTAATTACATGAAATAATGAGATCCTTTTTTCAGGACTTTTTACGAGTGACTTTTTGCCCAACAAACAGCTGTGTTTGACAGACGGCCAGGTACACAGGCCAGTTTCGGGCACTGTGAAAGTCAATAATTACAGTAGCTAAATGATTTCTGGCGGCCCTCAGTGGAAGATTAATTCCCAGAGGAGCTGACTCTAAGAAAGTTCAACCTCAGACTAGATGCAGAGAGAGCCCCATGGTCAAGGAAATGCAGTAAACAAAATGAAAATATTTAGTCTGTTTACATACACACACACGCGCGCGCGCACACACACACACCACAACAACAATTACTACCACACCTATTACTATTACCTCTTCGTTGAAAACACACAGACCGATATGCGCAACACAACGTATACAACCATGTACTGAGGTCATTTATAGTAATAGGAAGACTAAACATGTTGATTATCTTAGCAGCAGCAGTGAGTGTGTGTCTGCATAGCCTAGAACAGAGGTTCTTTGTTAGCAGACAGAATGGTTCTCCCTATGGGTTCTCCACAGGATCCTGGTTCTCTCAGACATAGTGAAACCATACATCGGAATTCTCGCCCTCCTATGAATGTTTTATTAGCCAGGGGAGGAACCGGTCAAAAAAAATCCCACATGCGCACACTCACACACACACAATTTAATGAGAGGCATCTGACTGCTTTAGTCCACCAGAGAGGGTGAGGCAGGGGTGAGGCAGAAGTGATGGGTGAGGGTGCGTGGAGGAGAGTTAAGAGACAAAACGTTTGAGAGGACAACGCAAACAAAACAAGGCTTTCCTCTCCCTGACTGCATTTGCTTCATTCGTTCTATTACAAAATCCTATGATACAAAAACACAGTTTATCATTGCTCTCTATGAACTTAAAGAAGGATGTTGCTTTTTCAAACACACGTTTAAGCACTATCCCTGATTCAGCAGAGAATATGAGCTCTAAGATATAGTTTAAGTGCCTTGGAATACTGTAATCTCTAAAAATCGATTAGGTTTACCAAATGAAATAACTTTTCATAGAACTCACAAGGTATCTCTCTCACACAAATGCAAACACAAACTCATGCACACATAGAGAGTTGGAGAGAAATAGAAAGAGCGTTCTTGTGAGGGCTACGTTCCCTTTTGTGGGTCGACACAGCTACTCTATGCTTCGGGGATCAGCACGAAGAGCTTTGCAGGTTCAACGATGCTTTGAAGACCTGAACATCAATAGTGTGTGTGGATTTTACCCTCATCTCTCTCCCTCCTTGCTCCCTGCATCCCACCGTCCCTCCATGGCGGTCAGTCCTGTGGCGTGCGTGTCTGTGTGGGCTTTGACTGCTCTTTGAGGTGGTGTGTTGAGAAGCGAGAACTTAGATTAGTTGGAGGCTCGGAGGCTTGTCTTCGTGTGGTTCTCTGTGCTGTCTTTTTAACCCTGGACCACCATGCTGCTGGAGACGTGTGCGTGTGTATGTGTGTGTGAGTGTGAACCTGCAACGGAGTCGTAGCAGCAAACCCACGGAAAGACAGAATCTGCAGAAGCCCTTTCCAAATTGTCTCTCACCTCCTCTTAATTTCAAAGACAGTCGGTACACTGAATCAGACCCTGTTGACAATTTCCTGCCCTGGGTCTTGCTCAAGGGCGGCATGTCCCCACCACCTGCTTGAGGAGTGCAGTTGCTGCCTTTAGTCAGTGGCCGCCAACGTCTTTCATGTGCTTTAGTCATGTCTATCATATTAACTCTAATTGGCTGCAGAGAGAAAACAAACAGGAGCAGGGAGCCGAGGAGATGTATAGGGCCTGAAGGCAAAACACATAAACACGAAAGATGAAGTAAAAATAGATGTGTTCTGTTCTGATGCTCTGGGAGAGAGACTGCTGAGAAGTTCTCTTTACTCCTGGTCTCCATAACAAGCCTGAGTGTTGCATGCAGGGGCAAACCGCAACCATGTTGAGCTGGCTAACCTGCTACCTTGTGATGGTCTGTGTGCTTGGATATGTGTGTGTGTGTGTGTGTGTGTGTTTGTGCGTATGCTATAGCATCGGGGCACATGTTTCATAATTGCTCTGTCAAGTCTGCGCCCACTCAAAACCACTGAGAGAGAGAGGGAGCCTCCTGTGCACAAAGAAAAATAGGAACAGACATTCTGTACCGTATGCAAGAATGTTCATGACAGGCTAAATGTTTAAGACATAACCTTGTAAACAAAGACTTTATGGTTTTGAAAACATTTCGAAATTGTCTGCGTATAACCTGTCTCGTGTTGTGATATAAGCAAGCGGTAGATGTGCACAAACATGATCACACACATTCACCTACTCACACACACATACTTTCTCATTCATTTTACAGCCTACAGCTAAACAACTGCAAAGTGGAGGTGACATTTTTACAAGTGGCTCCACCAACCAGCCATGCTAATTTCAGCTAATTCATGCACACGCTGCAGTTGTGCAACTTTATTGTCCTGAAAGCAGCAGTGATTGTACTCCTGTGCCATTGTAACAGCTTCTGGAGAACTGCTCAACAGCTCTTTCAGACGTGTGACTGCACACGCGTGTGTGACTGTGTCAATGCACATGTGACTACACGTGTGTATGTGTGCGCATGCGTTTGTGTCTTTGTGAGGAAGAGAGGGACCCTCCACCATGTCTGACCACAGTAAAAGAAAGCCAGCCTGTAAGCTTTCACAGCGACATCCTTTTATATATCCTCATGTGTCCACAGCAAGGGTGCAGTTACACAGCTGCCCTGTAAACCTGTGAGGCCAGGTCTCTTCCTATCTCTGCCAGCCTGTCTTGGACCATTAAACCCTTCCTTTAACCAGCCCAATCCACACCTGTTAACTTCCCTCACCAATTACACAGAGCTGACTCAAAACAGAAAGACTTCATGCTTGGCTGAACAGGAGAAATGAAGATGAGCCTACTCTGGGTTTCCTCCTTCTGGACGATCTATTGAAGGTCTTTATTTAAGCTCAAATCCTGCATCTTCTATTCAACCCTCTTATTTTCTATTCCTGCCCCCTCCCTTTTCTGATCTATTCTATTTCACACATCTTTTTCACTGCCTACTCCCAACCTGGTCTTCTGAAGAGATTGAGGGTAGTGCAGCAGCCCTCACCACATTAGGCTGACATTAACCAGACTGTTATTGTTCTATCCCCTCCAACTCAGACCATGCTGAAATGCAACCGCTATGCAACTGCAGAGGGACTCTGCCTCCATTATCTTTGTCAACGCATCGAGGGAGTCAGGACTGAGGGACTGTCTGTCAAGCAAAGAGGTGTTTAGCTCAGAGTGACATCTCTGCTCCTCTCCCTTAGGGCTAAAAGCCCCCTGCTCTTAAAGAGACTTCACAAACAAAGAGTATCACGTTCAAGCTATCCAAACAGGGCTTTGAGATACCAGAAGGTTGTTTAGGGTGTAAAATGGTCTCAGAGCTTCAAGGTGTTCTCTAAGCTGTGAAGTCAGGGTCTCAAGTCTCTCTGTGCTCTGGTCCCAGTCTACCCTTATTATCTTCCAACTACATTTCATATGGCTCTCTGTATCTTTCACTGTGTTTCCTGTTTCAGTGAGACGTGGGCCAGGATGCAGGGCGGCTGTTGACTGCTGAACATCGGGGGCTTGTGGAGACAACAGTCTGCAAAGCGCCCTTGCCCGTAAACACTCTGTTCAAAAGGGATGCTACACGACACTCAAACAAACGTCCCCTCCTGATCAATATGACATGTGTTGCCGGGCCAACGCCAGGCTGCCGGAGGAATGAGAGTATGTAATCAGAACACAAAACACATTTCTGAACAGTTTGTTTTTGCGGAGCAGCGGGGGTGTGTCTGTGAGGCGGGAGGTGTGCCAGGGGCAGTTAACAACAGGGGCCCATCTTGGCCACCCATGATGCTTTGGGGGCCCTTGTAGAAATGTTGTTGCCTTCGATAAACAGCATCACAAAGACTTGCGGCCCCCTGCCGTGCGTGTCTTTGCGGGACTGTGGTTAATGGTTCTGCATTGAACCAAGCATTATCCTTCACATGATTAGCACAGTGGCCAGTGAATGACTGGGTCTCAGGGACGAAGGTGTCACCAAACAATCAACATGGTTGTTAACCAAACAGTTATCCTCAGCCAGGGAAATAATGGTGGTTGTTCGCATGTCTTTTTCCACTGACGTGTTCAAACCTTTAACTTTAAACTCTATTTTGTCCTATTTTGTTCACCTCACTCTGTTTTCTCTCTGACTCTGTCTCTCTCTCTCTCTTTTTCTCTCCCCCTCTCTCACAGCCCCCTCTAACCTCTCTTTGCTGAATGTGTCCAAATGTTGCTTGGAGCCATGAAAAGCAAATATTCAAAACCAATGTTGAAAAGAGTTCAGCCAGACAGACAACAATACTGACCATAAATATTGAAAACCCCAGAATACTTGGACGCCTGTCACGATATATGAATGGTGAAACTGTGCTGAACATAATACTAAATGACCTCGGAACTGGAGAGGCAAATATCTATTCAATATATATCCTTTCAGTCCAAAAACGTGTCTCTATCTAGTCTGTATCTTAAAACAACACATCCTGCGGACTCTGATGTAGATATGACTCCTGTAGCAT
Source organism: Plecoglossus altivelis (assembly GCA_036571765.1). Classification (NCBI taxonomy): domain Eukaryota; kingdom Metazoa; phylum Chordata; class Actinopteri; order Osmeriformes; family Plecoglossidae; genus Plecoglossus; species Plecoglossus altivelis. The sequence goes on from BROE01000007.1 coordinate 10,609,836, forward strand.
TCTCAACAGCGATGTCTTTCGTGTCTACTAATAGCTCCTAATCTTAATACTCCCAAGTCACCGTGGGAACAAAAGACCTAACTTTTTTTTTCTTTTCACCCACAACAGGGAAAGAATTGAGACTCTGATTAATGAAATTAACCCACACACTCATTCTCACTGACACACACACACACACACACACACATCTAGACAGGACGTGGATACACACCAATATCTATCATCACCAGAAAAAACCCCACATTTCCCCAGAAAAGCTTAGTGACAGCCTGGCTGTGTCCTGGGGCAGTAGCCTCCGACAGAGACACATAACCTTCCTGGATCTGGTGCGGCCCCTGTCATCAAAGCTGAGGATGGCGTCTTCGTTAGAGAGAATAATGGTGCTGTTATTACAATGAGGTAATGGCAGAGAGGGAGATTCTAGCCAATGGAAGTAAGGAACACTGCTATCCTCACGGCAGACCCTCTGTCACAAAACCCAGTCATGGAAATATAATATTTTATTACCGCCCGCAATTTGGGGAACTTCACACGAAGTTCAGAGAGACAGCGGAGAGAGGGGGCAATAACTGAGAGAAGTCAAAGCCAAGCGCTGTGCAGTGAAAAGCAGGAAAAACTGAACATGGGAAGGAGATGGGAGGAAATAGGATTGAGAGCGTGAAAAAGATCCACACGCAGAGGCCTCCCTCCCCAACGGCTCTCTTCTGGAGACGTTATTGGTGTTGTTCTTGGAGAGATGGAGCCTCTGCCAGGCTGAGAACTTTTTCTCTCTTTCTCTTTCTGCTAGATGGAAAGACCGTATTGACATGCATCAGACAGTCCTTTTCTCTCTCTCCAATTTCTCCTTTCCCCCCTCACAGTGGAAGGAACTCAGACATAGAAAAGCCTTTGGACGCTCTGGCTCTGTAACCCAAACGAAAAACACATCTCCAGGTCCCAGGCAGGCCTGTAGACACAGTTCTCACCCACTTCGCAAATACTGTGCAGTTTAGTTTGTTGCGCTATTACCCATCCTGACCGCTGCACCACAATGAGTGCTGATGGAGGGTGTGTTCCTCCATGGCCCAGCCACAGGGGACTATTGAGACGGGAGTCTCCCTTCCTGATAAGCAGAGCTTTCTCCTTCGGCTCCTCCAGTAACCCATGGTTAACCGCAATCACGGCTGCTATCTGATGGTCTGTCTGCTCTGATAATGGCCCGGGGCCTCAGGAAGCTGCCTGGCCTGGTACACATCACCGGTGCTTTAGGTTTTCTCCAGGTTGTCTGTAGAGCTCTGCGCTGCCACTGTGGCTCACTAGCACCGTCCACTGGTGAACATGTGCAATGACATGTAATGATCAGAGTGAGTTGGATTGGCGACTTGGATTAGGGGTTACCTGGTAGATTTCACTGTGTGTTCTCTGTCAGTCGCATCACGAGGAGAGGAGATAGTTTATGCAATATGGAGATTGGATTAGTACAATGATCTTTGCCCAAAAGAAACCACTCCAGCAAAACTATGAATCTTGAAGGGTGTGTATTTTATGAAGGAGGATGGATAGATGCACCACAGGAATTTACAACTCTGGCAAGTTTCGCTTATCCTAAAACCAGGCGCAAGAGAGATTGAGAAAGAAAGAGAGAGAGAAAGACGGAGTAAGAGAGGGAGCAAGCGGTGGTTGGGAGGGGAAAGGTTTACAAAGTTTCCTTAAAATCATCATCCTCCAGGGAACGGAAGGTTCTGGAAAGAGGAACCGTTAGATTCTTCAGTGCTTCTACGAAGTTTCTGTTCTGGTCAGGTGAAAGAACTATTACTATGACTTGGACGCCACCTTTAAGAGGTCAACTGAGAAAGAGTGGGAGAGAGGTAGACAAAGAGAGAAGAGAAGAGAGAATGAAGAGGGCCTTGTAAAATCTGTCTCCATTTTCCAGCCTTGTTATGTTTTGTGTGTTTCATGTATTTTGAAGCCTCATCTGTTTAGCTTGGTTGTGCATTTGGGTGGCATCGGACAGACGTGTGTGTTTGTGTGTGAATGGAACTGCAGCTTTAGTTTGACAAGTCCAAACAATGAATCTAGTTAAAGTTATCTTCCTCATGTGACAGTTCGACTCAACTCTCGTCTGGACAACTGCAGTGCAGTTTTATAGAATCTGTGTGTGTTCTCTCCCTCCATCCCTTACCCTCCCTTCTACCCTCCCTTCTCACTCTCCCTGCCCCCTCCCCACTCATCCACCCCTCTGTCCCTCTCCTCCGCTATACTGTAAATGAAAAACCACCACCTTTCTTCATTTCCTTCACACATTCTTTCTTATAAACCTGGTTTAGTAGTGTGTGGGTGCGTGTGTGCGTGCATGCATGCGTGTTTACGTCTGCCCGTGTGCATGTACGTCTGCATGTGCGCCCACTGTGTGTGAGGATACACACCATCTGGTAGCAATGGAGCGTGTTTTATACAACTGTGAGTTGGGCTCCATTAACACAGTGGTTTAAGGTCCCTGTGCTGTGGCGGTACAGTGCACGGTTTCCTGAGGCCTGGGGAGACTCAGCCCTCCTAACCTCTAACATCTGATTGTAACTGGGACAACTGAATCATTAGAGAGAGGTGTCTGGAGGTGGAGGTGTCTACATTGGTGTGATCTTGGATTGGGCTTCCTGCAGTCTTAAACAACTGGCCCCCGAACAGAAGTCGTTTTTTTACACCTTTTTGATGTTTCGCAACCAAGAAACAGTTTGCTGTAACCCATGTCGGCGAGTGCAACAACTTACAGTGTCAAATCTGGCCCTCCTCTATGTACATTCCGATGCCTGCTCATACAACTGGATGATGTCCTTTATACTGGGATCTCAAACAACCTCTACCCCTCAGAATCGTATTTCAAATACTTAGAGCGCACTTGATGTGGTCTGCAAAGTTCATTTGAACCATTGGAATTGTCCCCTGAAACTGTAAACTCAAGGTAAAACTGGAGGTAAATCAAGCAGGACCTAGATGAATGTATCTGACCCAGGTCTGGTCACCTCCTCCTTTGATCTGTTCTGCAGATGTTTCTCTTCATGAAGAGCTGCTGAGTGAAAAGTGCAAAACTAGGTGTTCTGTATCAAAAGGGTTCAGCCCCACCTTCAGGATTACAACTAAGGTGACATTACTGTCAGGATGGAAGAGAAAAATCTCCTTCTAAAAGGCTTTGCAGTAAGGGTACTACTCTAAACAAGGGATATTCATTAGTTGCAATTGATAAACCTGCCTGACATTAATGAAATATGAAATAATCTAACTACAATCAAATTTAAGTGGCATGGCAGTTGCGGTCCAAAAATCTTCAATGAAAGATTTGCAACATTATCTTTGAAAACAAGGACACACACGCGCGCGTTGTATAAATAAATATCAATACACACACAGACACTTGTATTTCGTTTTTCTTGAGAAGGGAGATCTGACGTGAACTTTTGTTCCTGACCATGTAGAATGTCTCCTATGTGTCAGTGTGTTGTGAATAGAGAGACCTCACACAGAGAACAATGTCAACTTGGTAACTTAAGGGAGTCCAGCTGTACAGCGCACACTGAAAACTTTTTTTCAGGGCCATTTTCTTTCAACATTAATTTATACCACTCTATTCCTGTTTCCCTTTTCGGCTCCTTCAAAGCGCTTCACAGTTTTAAGTGACTATGACTTGGCTGACTACCCCCACAGCAATTACTATTATTTTCATTTTCAATATCAAGTATTTGCTCAGGATATAATTATCATTAGGACTTCCTTTTCCACTCCTGGTAATAACTTACATTTGTGATACCTCCCTCACTTTTAACTGCGTTCTTTTTCCGTGGTAAGACAGTACGAGAGTGAAGAAGAATTCAAGGTCTTGCTCAAAAACAACCACGTCTACCTCTCAACGAACTCAGCCCCAATTTACACATTAGCACAATGACTTTAATTTCGGGAAATATCGCGGTGTGACGCAGGCATCAAAGTTAAAGCCAGCCAAACACTCAGCACGCTAGGACATGACGCTCTCAAAAATCTGGCCACCGCGTTATTCCAAGTGGTGGAAAATGTGAATCGCTCCTTTCACTGCGCCTCCTAATCAAAGCCTACAGCTGCCAGACTCCTTGTCCGTTTCCGTTGACTTTGTGTTCTTTTAGAGCAGGGGGGCTCGGGCCGTGGAGACTGCAGGTCTATTTATACCAATGGATATGCGTGAAAACGTCACGTCTGAGACTTTTGACCTGAATGGATGCACAGAGTAAATTAACCATTTTCGACTTCCATTGATAAGAACTAAATACAGTTTGCTGGCATGAAATGTTTATCCAGGCCCTGTAATTCACCAAGGTTCAGAATTCTACATTTCACTTACCACGCTTTCCTTAATGGACAAATACTGCTAAACTGCAAAGCATCGAGCCCTTCTCCCTTTTCAAACCCAGTGATTACCCTTACTAGCATCATTTGGACTGGAAGAGACAGGGCAGGTAGCCAGCCATTGAAAAGTGCGGTGACTTGATTGTAGGTTAGCGGAGCCTCCGTCGATGCAGTCTATCTCCAGCATGGCAGAGAAGGGAGTGGCGGGGACTCCATGGAGGCAGAAGGGGGCCCGGGACACCATACCACTGGGGGCCTGTTGGTCGGCATGGCTTAATTAGAAACAGTCTGGATCATTTGCTGAAAGAACACGAGCCCAAATGAGAACCAGGTGGACGGTCCGCTGGGCTTTGCAGAAATACAGGAACCTCTTATTTATGAGGCTGGGTTATGGGTTCCTCACCCAAGGACTGTGTGTGTGTGTTTGTGTGTGTGAGAGACAGGGACAGCGAGTGTTTGTGTGTGTGTGTGCGTGTGTGTGTGTGCGTGCATGGGGGGGGGGGGGTTGAGTCAGTGTGTGTGTGATTGAGGCCATCTCTTGTACCAGACCCTCTCGATGAGGATGAGCTTAATGTGGAACCTTATGTCAGGGGTCAGTCGGTGGAAGGTTAGGGTTAAAGAGCATTCATCATGTCGCACTGGGTTAAAAACCACCCCTGATCAATGATCCCTTTTTGTAATACATCCGAACAAAAAGCGGTTCAAAACGTGTTGTTCAATCATTTAATAATCCAAATCTGATCTAACACATTCTTCTTTAACCTTTGTGATATTTATGTGACTGTGAAACTAATAGGTGATGTTGCAAATATTCCCCTCACAATACAGCATTGTCAAAGTAACTCTAACCCTTTTAACAGTATTAGTACAAGCTACAATACATATTTCAATCTTCCTCCGCTCCTTTTTATTCAGTAGTGGATGTTGTTCCGTAGTTTTGTCTACACATGCCATACATCCTTTTTGCAACCAGATGAAACATCAAGAATCTTCTTGTGTAACTCATCTTCACTGGATTCCATTGTGTAGTTTTGTCTGTGGAGTCGAGCAAAAACATAGTTTAGCCAAAACCAGACTGCCTCTTTCATAACACTTCTGCTCCACCTAGTGGAACATTTCTGGAACATGGAAAATATAGAATAGAAATACTGAGACATAAAATAAGAACACGAGAGAGAGAGAGAGAGAGAGTGAGAGAGAGAGAGAGAGAGAGAGAGAGAGAGAGAGATGAAAAAACCCAGAGACACAGCTTTAGAAATTCCGTCACATTTCCTTGTGAGATTGGTTATGTGATTAGGTATGTGATTAGTTATGTGATTAGTGATGTGATTAGGTATGTGAATGTAGCCTGCAGGTCTTAGTAGTTCAGCAGAGTGACTCCAGGTCAGATCTTAGCTGGCTCTACTCTAAACTGCCCTGAGCTGTTCAGTACTCACGAACTGCCAGAGGGGAATGCACTCAAACCTACAGTACAATTATAGAAAACATGCAACTTGCATGCAAAGCCAAGACGCCGTCAGCTGCAACTCCCATGTTAAAATGTAAAACGGCAAGAAAAGTATAACATGTTTCCCTTACCTTCTGTCTCTTTATCTGTCTCTTATTTCTCAGGGGGAACTGCCTTCTCGTTGTCCACACTGTGGAGGTCTGCTGTGTGCTGACCAGTCCTCTGGTTACACCAACATGACTACGAATCATTACTCTTTGTGGCATGAAGTGAAAATGAGTTCATCTAAAGTCTATAGAGTAAACGCAATCGATTCTTACTCAACCGACTTCACATAGTGGAAAGTACAGCTTGGCTCAGTGTTGTGGTTTGTTACAAGTTGTTTGGATTTGTACGTTGTACCTGTACGTGTAGATTCAACTGCAGTCTTTCTTCATCTCTGTGGGAGGCCAAACCATCTCAGGCATGAATCCGTTGATTCTTGAAAAAAAGAGATTCATTCACATTCACTTATTTGTGTCTCTTAATACATTGTTCCAAATCATGCCATCTCTGCCTTGTTAACTCTTTTACACAGAACGTTTTGTCTTTATGTTTTGTGTCTGAAGTTATGAGCCAAAAATGAGAGTTAATATAGATTTTGAAAATTGTGGTACTGACCATTCTAGAGATCTGGAACCACACAAATCACAGTATTTCCTGATAAACAGGAAGTAGTCTCCTGAATGTAATTTGATGCTGGTGAACTTTCCTGTGGCATCACTCATGTACCGGTCAACATGTCAATATGTGGCAGAATTCCTTGGAAAAAAACAGAAAAAAGGATTGAGTATTGTTTTTGAGAAAGTGTGTGTGTTTCTGTGTGTGTGTGTGTGTGTGTGTGTGTGTGTCATCACAGTACCTGGGGAAGGTCGACAAAGAGCCAGTCGGACCTCAGGAGGGGACCCTCTCAGCAGCTGGAGCACCCTCTACAGGCCAGAGGCAGAACTGTCACCACCTGACCCAATTTGTACCACAGCCCCAAACCTGAGCTCTCACCTTACATTTGTGGTTTGATACTTTTAATTTAAGATCACATGTAATTAACAGAAACCTTAAAAGTGACCAGAATCAGCTACCTCATGGAAATCCCAAACCTGAAAAAAAAACCCAACCAACATTCCTCAACTCATTACATCACAGACATGAACACTGGTGTGCTTCTCTGCTGTCACCTGATAGGACAATCCCTTGAGTGGTTCTCCATTGACAGCCAGTATGACGTCCCCCTCCTGTATGCAGCCGCTCTGCTGGGCTGGCTGTCCCGGGAAAAGCTGCTTGATCCGCACCAGGCTGGCTAAGCCTCCAGAGGGGTCCAGCTCACAGAGCAGGAAGCTAAAGCCCAGACCATTCAGGCTCTTCCTCAAGGTCACCTCCAGGGTGTTGTCTACATGTGCAGGGAGCAAAGATCAGGGATTGAATACAGGGGAATGGTGAGAGTAGTGGATGAGAAGGATGAGGGAGGGAGGGGTTAATAGTGAGTTAAGGGAAGAGGAAAGAGAGAAAGTCGTCAGCCTTTAAAAGATCCCCTTTATTTCCATGCTGGTTTTACAGCTATTTGAATAGAGTTGTTTAATAATTATCCATCCAAAAATTGTGACATATTTCCAAAAAATCACTTTCATAACTTTTCCAAGCACAACCATCCACTCTGGTATTCCGTCGATTTTATGTATTGTAACTTTGAGCGTCTCTGCATCTTACCGTCAGAGACAAAGTCATAGTCCTTGAGCCTGTCGGTGAGGCTGTAGGGTGTGGTGATGATGGCAGGACAGCTGTTGTTCCTCATCTGGCTGACCTCTGGACTGGCACTGTGATGGGAGGTGCTGTCGGTGTCTGGGCTCAGGCTTACGTGGGGCAAGGTCATGACCTCCCGCTCCAACACCAGGGTCACCACCTGATTGGAGAGGAGTAGAGGAAAGTAGAGGGGGATGGAAACAATGTGTGTGGAGTTCTGTTGTGTATTTACATATTTAAACGTAGGAATTTATGAAAGCACAGCTTTCAGTTTTCGTGATATCTTTTACCTCTCCAGTTTTAGCCAGACACTCCACGGCTTGCTCATGTGTGAAACCCTTGAAGTTGTTCCCATCAACCACAAGCAGTCGGTCCCCTGTCACACACAGATACGTACAAACACACACATGCACACAGATACCAACAGATGTACACATGCAAATAATTTACAATGTTTAGACAGCAAAATGATTTCCTGCGTTTCCTTTCTGCAACAGTCCACAGAATGGAAAAAACCCCTCTGCTCTCTCAGGAGTTACGACAGCATAGCAGCATAACAGAACATGCTCCACTGAACTGCACCTGTCTGAATGCGCCCGTCTCTCTCTGCAGCACCCCCGGGAACAAGGCTTTTGATATAGATTCCACCATGGCGAAGGCCTGTGTTGACACCACCCTGTACCCACAACAACAGCTTATTAGAGTCTTGTCCAAAAGGCACAGTGCAAACACATTTTTCAGAAGTATTTAAAATGATTGATTTGACCATTTCAGTTCACCACAACCAAGAACATTTCACGTGTTGTTCACATGTCAAATACTGTCAAGGTACAGAACATCCGTACTGCTCCTTAGTAGTTCTGAGAAGGGAGGATACTATGCGTTACCTGGAACTTCATCATGTGACCGTATATCTTAAGTATGCCAAAAAGCTTTGCCTTTCTATTGCCCACCTCACTGTGAGAAAGACTGACATTAAAAGGAATGATAGTGTATATGTTCATCTGGTTATCAGATCTGATGAGCAACTAAGACAGAGGCAGGGGGAGGTAGAGAAAGAGAAGTTTCAAACAAACACAGCAAGTATGTTCTCTCTGTCTCTCTCACTCTCTCTCTGTCTGTCTCTCTGTCTCTCTCTCTCTCGCTCTACCTTGATCCCTGTTCATATCCTCTCAATCCCCCGCTTCCTAATCAGCATTAACATCTTAATGATCTTGCAGCTGCCTCGTTAGACACCTGGACTCTGTTCTCCTCAACTTTACTGGACTCAACAATAAAGTGTTCGTCTCCTACAGATGATCCAGGCTGTATGCTGCTGGAGAACAGAACAAGACCCAGACCCTGAGACCAAGAGCGCCTTGCTAAACGGACTGGAGAAGCAGCTTGAAATGCCTCAGCTAGCTGAAGACCTTGATGAGGAGATCCACTGCCCTGCCCCTACCCCCACCGCTAGCTTGTGGACTACAGACCATATCCAATAGCATCTGAGCCCCAGTTTAAGCTCCAACCCAAACACCAGCCCCAGCTCCAGCCTCCAGCCCCAACCCCAGCCTCAACCTCAGCCTCAGTTCAAGCCCCAGCCGGCTTAACCCCAAAGGTCTGATGGATTCCTCTCTTCACACTGACTTGCTATTTATGTGTGAGACTGTAGGTGTGTGGAAGGGAGTGAACGAAGCAGGCACATAAACCTTTCACTGACTCATCCTTTCCCAGGTAACCTTTACCACACTAACCACTCTGCCTGTTCACCCCTTTAGCCGTTTGTGTGTCTGTAACACCATTAGCGAGCCATCCTTTCTGTCTGGCATAAGGGCGGACTGCTTTCCAGCATCTAAGCTGGGGCGCCCTGAGAGTTGAATCAAACCAACCTATTGGTTCATCTACCCAGACACACAAAGTAGAGGGTGCTCTGATTTTGACATTGGGTGAGTTAGTTTTATCATCTCTGCTCTCCTTCCTTCCTGTCCGTGCTCTAGGAGGGTGAGGCAGTCAGACTCACAGCAATGCCGATCCCCAGACTCCCAGTCTTCTTCTTCAACTCCACAGTGATGATCTCCTCTGGTCTCATGCAGTTCAGAGACAGAGATGACCTGGAGCAGATGTCCTGCAATAGTCCGGTGGGGAAACAAGCTTAGACAACAAGTGAGAGAGGGCTATCAATGTCTACATGGACATGCACATGTTTACTGTGCTGTCATATGCAGTCAGTCGATCTACCTAATACCATCCTAATGAATGCCTTTGCTCAGGCTTTTACTCTATTTCCCTTTGTCATCACTCCAGTTTCACTTAGTCTTTATCTCTCTTGTTCCCTGACCATCTCTCTCGTTCTCTCGCTCTTTCCTTTCCAGTGGTTGATGCCTACCTGGGCGTTGAGTATGCGTACGTCGGGGACGTGGAGCCTACTGGTAGTCTTAGAGGTCATCATGACTGACACTATCTCATCCAGGTCGTCCTCCCCAGACCGTCCGTCAGCTGTTAGGGTGGTCTGGGATTCATAGTTTTTCAGCTGAGGAGACCTCGCGCTGTTCGTTGTTAAGGCAACTGGAAGGTACAAGGTATGAGTATTCAATGTGTCGTTCTTCAATACTGTTTTCCAAAAAATACAAACACCAGAAGTGCAGTTGATAAAGATTAAGCATTTTTTCCCAAAAGCTGTTCCATGGTAATGCATACATGGCAAACAGGCAGGCATGTAATCAAACGTACACATCAAACACACACACACACACACACACACCAACTACAGTAACGTACCTTTAGGCTGGGATATTATGAGCTGTACCTCCTGGGGGCTGTTCTGCATGACCTCTGCAGCTTCGCTGAAGGTCATGCCCTCCAGACTAGTCTGGTTCAAGGAGATGAGTCGACCACCTGTCAGGGAAATAGTTGAGGGATAAGAGGCCAATAAGGGATGTTGGAACACTACAAGCCTTCTCCTATATGCTTACAGTTTCATGCTACTTGTGCTATACTGATCTTAAATCAAGTATCTGTAAGCTGAGGCCTTCTGTGGTCGTCTGGTCCTACCTGGTCTGATACGGCGGTCTTTATCAGCAGGTCCGCCAGGCACAATGGAGGCTACAAAGATGCCCAGGTCATACCTGCCCACCGTCTCCTCGCCTACTATCACTATTCCTATACACACAAACAAACATGGCCATAGCAACAAGGTTTCAAAAAAGGTGGTAAAGGTTTTCATGTAAAAAAATGGCCCAATACAGAGAAGTGTGGGACACTCACCAAGGCCAAACTTTGGGTCTTTCTTTAAGGACACAGATATGACTTCTCTTTCTGCTATGGCAACTTTGGTTGGGTTATCTGTCAGGCACAACATAACCACATCACTGCAAGCCGCCTTCTATAAGACCGCACTACACACATAGCGAATTCCTCCCTGAATTTCAAAAGAGAACAGACTTTCTCGCAAACGTGAGCGAGCAGACATAACAAACCTTCAAGTTCACCTAGCAACACAGCAACAATGACAACCACCACATGACATCAAGCTGAGCACCACAGATGATCACCCTAGGCTGAGAGCAAGGTTGCCTTTGCTCCTCCTGGAAGCTTTCTAGAATGCACTATCCTGTCCCTGATTGCCCAGTGCTTGGAGGTTAGTGGAAGTAAGCTCAGATAATCTGCCCATACCTCTTAAGGCAAGGGAGGAGGACAGGGCTACAGAGCCACTCCTTGGGGAACAGGCGGGGGAGTTCTGGTCTTCCAACTTACAGCCACCACTGGTCAAGATACAAGGGGACACAAGAGTCGGAGGTCAGCTATGATTCAGGTAATATATGTAGAGTAAAGAATGGAAAGGCGTTCAGGAAAACCAAGTCAGTCATAATGAATGGTGCATGCTTGTGTCTCCTTCCTACCTCTGTTTGTAAAGGTCCTTCTCCTTTCTTAAGCGGGCCTCGATCCTGGCGGCTATGTGGTCACACAGCTTGGTCATGGAGTCGTTCTTGGGCGTGGTCTGACAGCTGTCGCTCTGCGGTGTCTCCGACACGGAGAAGCTTCTTCTCTGGCTGTTCTGGGCGCGGCACACAGCAGCATACTGGACTATACTCTCCTCTACAGGGAAAGTGGACCCTTGAGTTAAAACGTTCAAAAGATGTTACGGTACATGGACTCTGATTCATCATGTATTGTATTGATATTCAAACTATTATGACGAGTTTGATGAGTGCACACACACAGGTAACTTTTAGAGCTCCCTCATCATGATGTACGGTAACGTACTGTGAGGCAATGATCAGGATGTGTTTGTATAAACAGTTTTTTATTCATCAGATAATGATATCCTCCACCAGAGAGTGAGATTGCTTTTCTCCTAACTAAATTGGGGAGAACATCAGTGAGTGTGAGAGGACCAGCGTCTGACCTGAAACCAGACTGTGGCTCAGCTGTCTGGAGTGCATCTCGTTGTTGAACTTGTGCTGGGCAGAGCACAGGTTACATAGGTACTTGGCAATCTTTGAGCGTTCTGTCACAAAGGTATGTTTCTTTTTACTTCCCCGACTCTCAATAACAAACTTGCGCCTCTGTGGGGCACAAAGAGAGAGGGAGAGAGGGAGAGAGAGAGAGAGAGAGAGAGAGAGAGAGAGAGAGAGAGCAAGAGCGAGAGATAACACGACATAGTGAGGGAAAGAGAGAAAGTACCATATTTAGTAAATCAACTTGCTGGGATTAAAAGTGACTGTCTACACACTAAGATAGTCACTCATATTTCATTCTGGATCCCCAAGCCCTGATAAACCCTGCTGAACTCACAGTGGAGGAGATGCTGGAAGTCTCCCTCCAGTAGAAGGTCTGACAGGTAGAACGAAGGCCATCTTTGACCTCGTAGACAATCACTCCTTTGGCACACACCCCAATAACCAGCTCCCCGACCACAGGCTTCTTCTCTCGGGCCACGTTATGGAAAAGAACCCCATACTCTGGAAGCTGCTGGGCCACCTGATAGCAGGAGAAGGGTGGAGGAATGATGACCAGGTTCAGAATAGGGGCGTAATGAAGACGGTAACAGAATCAGAACCCACTCGAAGTAGACAGCTCAATTTCAGATTGAAGTTATCAGTATTTCTTATGGTTTGAAAAGAAGCGGCCTTGTAGGTGGGGCCTTTACTTTAACTGCCCACAATCCATCCTGGACCACATGGGTGACACCTTCACTAAGTGATCTATGGCTCTGGGAGGATTGGCCCTGGTTGCCCTGCTTGATGAGCTGGGAGGTTGGGGTTAACCCTGGTTGGCCAGTGGGCTCTGATGGGTACTCTGCACATGCACGATTACAGTGTGACTCATATGTGTTCAGCTACTATACAGTGTTAGCCCCTGTATCAAGGACTTAGATGTCCTGATTGACTGGTATCTCTTCAAAGCCTGTTTGACTCTGTGAGTTGGATCAGAAATACTGTGCTACAGATTCAAGGGCAAGTCATAAATACATGTCATCAAACACATCAATCTATTCATTGATCTCTATCTCATCTGTCCATCTTAAATAAAACGAGAAAAATAGACAATTCTGTTCCAACCTTAAGTTAAATAAGGTTAGGAGATATAGACACAGTTATGCACATCAAACAGGTGTGATGCAGGTTGATTTGACTCAGGAATATAGTATTACCTTAAGGAACTCCAGCTCTGATTCATCTGGGAGCATCTGGCCATTGTTGTTGTGTAGCCGTATCAACTCATCCCTGAGGAAAGGCAAGGCTCTCTTCTCCATGATGCTCTTAGCGACGTACTGGTCGGGTCTGTAGTAGTTCCTCCCATACACCTGCATAGGATGGACTGGGTGGTCAGAGCCTTGTACTCTTCAATTACATAAGGTGACACCTATGTTATGCACCCTGTCTGTGTGTGTGTGTGTGTGTGTGTGTATGTATGTGTGTGTGTGTACCTCAGGCCTGCATTCCCCATATTCAGCTTGCAGCGCGAGGCCCCCCAGGTACAGGCCTGTCTCCTCATGGCACGCCAACCTATCCTCCAGCACGTCCTTCCTCAGCTGCAGGTAGTACTGGTGACGGGTCAGCTTGTGTCTGAGACATTAAGAATGACGGATGGACAAAACAGTGGATGGATCGTTGCATGGATCGGCAGATGGATGGTCAGACAGATAGACCAAAGAATGGTCGGATGGATGACCAATGAAATGGTGACGTGCACTTACAAAAGGAGAGAAATGTCTTTGACGAAAAATTTCACTCTGAAGAAAAGGACAAAGGTGGATGTAGGCACTTTCTTCCAACTGTCAGGGGCAACCTTGGATATCCTGGTGTCATTGTCCAGGAAGAAGAACTCATTATCTGTGACAAGGGAGAAAGAAACAGGAAAATATGCAAAAATATAGTAAAATCTGCTAATCTTGTTTGTTTCCCCCCTTCATTTCTAATTGTCCATCCGTCCATTCATCACCTAGTTTAGGGTATTACCATCAATGTAAGCAAGGCCAAAATAGAAGTGCTCCACCAGGTTTGAATGGGCCACAATCATGTCGAACACATCCCCGCCTGTGGACTTGACGTCACACTTGACTACGATGCTCTGGCCATTTGGCATGACCACACTCAGACCTCTCTGGCTGGATGCTGTTTTCCCCTTCTTGGACTACAAACAGAAAAAGACAAGGTTGTCATTTTAAAGAACAGTTTCATCTCAAGGATTAACCAGATGGATTAAACATTGGTAGAATTTCTTGTCAGGAAAAGTAGTCATTGTCGCAGTTAATGAAAATATGGAAATTCCATTTTAAGGTCCAGTGCCATTTACCACTATGGACGTGGGCAGTTCTAATACCACCAGTGGCTCTTCTAACATCCGGATGAACTCAGGCCCCAAATCCTGCAAAACATCCAAAACTGCTCAATACATTTCTTACAGGCACTAAACCAGGATACACAATACTGCACAATATACAGACGTTCGATATGCTAGCCCACCTGTCTCTTCTCACTGAGGCTGACAGACGATTCAAAGGAGGTGATTGGACGAGCGATACTTTGACGACGGCTGTCCAGGTATGGGCTGTAAGGGCTTCGAGACTGTAAGCTGCAGTAGCTGTCTCTATGACGCATGTTCTGGGGAGTTCTAGGGGGGAAAAGTACCATCATCTTTCCACAACAAACTTCTCAGGTGAATACATCTCCTGCTGTGACGCTTTGTCAACCTTAATGTACAAAAAAGGGAGGGAAGTAATGATTGGTTTCAGCAAGAACATGAACAGCCTTTAACATGGCGAGGACATTTGAAATGTTGACACACACGTATGTATGTTGGAACAGCGTTCCATTAATTTAAATTGGACTCATTTTCGATGTAAACACTCGGATTTCAAGCGTGGCCAACAATGAATTTCTTTCTTTTGGTTTACACAGTCCCATATCCAGATGCTCTTATAGGAGTTAGACCATTGTATCTGTGTGCGTCCACATCTGCGGTTCTAGGTGGTACCTCAGCGGGTCCATCTGGAACGGAGATCCTGAGAAGGTGCCTGAGAACTTGTGCCTCGCAGACCAGTTTTGGGAGAAACTCCCTGTAAAGAATGGACACAAGCAGAACATCCGTCAGAGTATAAGGCCCAAGCCTTGAGAGAAACAAGGAAAAGGAGAGGTCTTCATTCTCAATAACTTCATTACTCATGTCGCTGTTCTGTCAGTCAGTTTAATCACGGTGAAATTATACGTTTGAATTTGTTTGGAAACTGCAGTTGGAGGGGAGGTTGGTGAGACGTGGCGTAACTACCATGCAGCCTCTCTCTGACCATCTGACTTCGGTCTGTCAGTTCAGCTCCATCTCCAGTCATGGACACATGATCGACCTGGCAAAACACACAAAAGAATACAGCTTTGTAATGGGTTGTCACACTTAACTCCTTCCCTGGTACCGGTTGTATATCACGTTCACATTTATATAAATGAAGTTGTCGATTCCTCATAGCTCTTAAATCTGTCTCCCTTTGATAGACTCTTAGATTTAGCATGTGAGCTTTCTCACAACATAGTGACACACTACTTAAAAGTGTCCTTTGTGTTAAATATTTCCCAGAACAATAAATCTTTTCACACACTGAGCCAATATGCTAAGCCATCATGGTCTGTCATTCTGTAACACTGTTAGATGGTAGGATAAACTTCCTGACCCTGAGCCACTGGAGAATGCTGCCAATTATGTTGCGGCAACTCCGCACCCTCCACAAATTTTCTACAGTCATGAGGCCTGTCTCCTGTATTTATCCCATATTCCATTCCAAGATCATCCTCCAATCCTTCGACGCATCAACACATGGCTCCTATGCAGCAGCTGACATTTGGGTTTTGGCAATGCTTCATACGTACAGGTGGGGTCAAGTGTGAGTAAGCTTAACACGTATTAAAGTGTTGGATGCCAGGACATTTAGCAGGGAACGAAAGGAATTAGTCTGCTCTAACATCAGGACAAACCAAGCTGAAGATGATGACTCATCTCTCTCGAAAAAAGAAATGTTCCGGTGCTTTTCATACCTGCAGCATCTTGTCTTTGATTTGAGTTACAGATTTAAACAACATAAAATGTTGACTAAACTATGAAATAGGATGGAGTGTCCAGACAATGCCCTTTATGTCCCTTTATGCAACAGACCAAAAACAACTTGAAATGAGCACAGACAGGCTGTTGACTTAGTTATGAGCTGTTGTCTGAGTAGCTGCAAGAGCGATCTTTGTTGACAGCTACCAAACCAAATCAACAAATCAAAACGAATCGACCAATCGAATCCGTCTCAAGAACAAACAAGTCGAGCTGAACTGCGGCAAGCTAACCTGCTCCAAGGACATCGGAAGAAAACCAAACTCACTGAGTCTCTGTAGACGTCCTCCACCAGCTGTTTGATGAGTTTCTCAGGAGGGGGCAGCAGGGAGACCTTGTGGTGCTGCTCAGACGTCTCCAACACGGTCAATAAGTCAGCTCGTCTGTGGACCAAGTCTTCACACATGCTCAACAACAGGCTGTTCAAGTGCTTACTTAGCTGGACAGGCTAGATGAGGGAGGAGAGGAGGGGTGGAGGGCATAGAGAGAGAACCAGAGAATGAGGGAAAGACAGAAACATAGGCTAGGAGTGGGATGCGTAATTTGGTATTTAACACAAAGCAGTGCTAAAAGGTCCAGTATAAAAGCCTGTATACTAAATCACCTGGTTTTGAGGTACATGGTAGTCGACAGACCAGAAAAGAGTCATACCCAGTGAGTAAACAACCATCTGGAGGAAGAAACCAAGCCGTCAATGTAAAGGTAAAACAACGTTTGGATAGAATATGTTCTGCATTTGGACTTAACATCACAAACAGGCATTATGACCTTCCACTCAATGAACTGGCCCATTATCATGTCCAATCATGATATAAAACACGACCATTTATTCCAAAGGCTCGGTTTAACTCTGTGTGGGACTCACCTTCTCTGCTGCTGTCTTGCTGGAGGCAGCCTGTCCTTGTTGGACCTCCGGCGCCGTGAAGGACACCAGGTCCTCAGAGCGGGCACAGCTCTTAAATGCCAAGTCACCGTTGGCAGACAACAGCACCGAACCCGGGCTTAAGACACTACACATGTTACCTGGACCTGGGCAAGTACGAACACACATAAATCCTGGTATACTGTATGTGGATTTAAAGCCTGAATACTTGCAGAATAACTTATGTTACTGCTCGGACTGTTTGTAAATAAATGTGGCTTGGTCTTCAGGATCCTGCAGGTACCTTTGCAGGAGATGTCCAGTAAGGCCTCTACAGTCCCGAGCAGCAGACACCAGACCTCGTCCTCCTCCAGAGGTGACCCCCGAGCCTCCAGCACCTCTGCCAGGGTCACAAACGTACCCATCCTAGGGTAAACACACACACACACACACACACACAGAGAAAAGTTCTTGTGTTTCACACAACAATATGACGTGCATATAGATTGCTTGGCAAACTACAGAGAAACCCAAAGGACTCCCTTTGAAGCGTGTGTTACTTTAACCTTCACCATTTATCTTTTGCATTCTCTCTCTCTCTCTCTCTCTCTCTCTCTCTCTCTCTCTCTCTCACACACACAGACACAGACACACACCAGGCTTCGGCACATCGACACCAGCCTTTCAGTTGGCCGTATAATTGGCTTTTACAGAGCACCGTGGATTTGCTCTAATGTGTGAGTGCTCTCTTCACCTTTCATTCTTTTCTTATCATCTCCAAGATGACAGGGAGGGACTTTCAGCACTAGGATGGCAGGCTATATATATATGTTACATATAATAAAAGATTTTAGATGAATGGACTTGGGTTTGCAATTGAACTTGGATGAGTTTTTTTTGTCTTCTGTAATCTCTTAAACACCGCCAATTACTTTTCTTAAACTAGAAAAAGGCATGTCGACTATAGGCTGGAATAATGATAAGTTACATTTGGGACAATTAATCATCGGTGTGTCTGACTGTTGCCAAGCAAGGCTGTGTCACCTCAAGCAAAAAGAT
This sequence comes from Plecoglossus altivelis, assembly GCA_036571765.1. Lineage (NCBI taxonomy): Eukaryota > Metazoa > Chordata > Actinopteri > Osmeriformes > Plecoglossidae > Plecoglossus > Plecoglossus altivelis. The sequence continues at coordinate 10,627,901 of BROE01000007.1, forward strand.
CAAATGTATTTTAGAGTGTGATAAAACCATACACGCATATCTTTTATGAGCTGAAACAGAAACATGCATTTATCTTTTAGTATCTTTGAACATTGTGTAGAAAAGTTCACACATATGTGGATAATTCAGAAATATTACAAATAAGAGTCAACAAAATGGATATACCATTAGTAACAATTGGATTGTGACAATGATACTAGTTTCTTCAACTGGAGGAGTGGGTGGATCTACAGCAGCATAATGACGTAGGCTAGACACTAGACATCGACACAGGCTTTAGAGGAAAAAGAGCTAATTGATACAAAGCCACCACATCCGAACCACCTGTTGGGTACAGAACTAGGGTGATGGTCAAGTCCCTTTCACTTTCTAGCAATTCCTAAAGTCACAATAACTCCATTCTCCATATTCTTCTAAATTAAAGCAATGAGAGACACTTATTAATTGTGTTCATTGCAATTATACATATTGAAGTACAACCACTCATAGATAGTCATAATCCTTCAGATTTTGCAAGTCTTATTGCACCTTTCTTAACTAGATAGAATCGGGTGATAAATAAATTGTCTCCAAAGATCTAATTGAGAGGTGTGGGGTACATCCTGTCCTGCCAACAATGGCAATAACCCAGTAATAAGCACTATTCCCCCTAAAAACTGTAAATGCTTTGCATTTCATGAGAAATATTGTAAATGTTCTAAATTGATGGCAACTATTGCAGTTCAAAAATCATTTAATCCAGTCATTCTTGCAAGGCCTTTCATTTCAACCTCTGTGGAACAGATTATTGATCCCCATCCCAAAAAGACTTAATTGCCTATCACTGTCAGTCCAGGGATATTAAGCGTTTCTGTGAAAGAGTATACAATTGATTTTAAATGAGCCTTTTTAGATTAAACTCCACAGTTGAAATTCTCGTTTCAACGATTCAATATTTGTCCATCACTATAGGCCTATAAACAGGTGCATGGTCATGGTAACTGCCAATCACCACATCCGCTTGCATTAACCGAGATTCAAACTAGAGTTTGTTCAACCAAGACACCAATGTCTGAATCTTTACTTTAAATCTCTGTGATTCAACTAAACTGGGTGATCCGATGCCGCCCGTGCGTTTACCCCTGCACCATGCAGGTGAAAATCTGTCGTTTATATTAGAACGGTAAAGGCTAGGTAAAATTTGAAGGTTATCTAAACACCTAGGCCTGTTTTGTTGTAGCAGTTTTGCGCAATAATATATAATGAATAGTAAGTGTTACCTTATTTCATTCGATACCTGAAGAAATCCTCTTCTTAGTTTAATCAGAATATCCGCAGCATCTCGCTTTATCCCAGCCTGCTCGCCGCTCGCAGCTTTCTCAAACTTTCCCACACCTACCTACTTTTTCCTCTATAAGGACAGAAAAATCCACTCCATAGCATTATTTTTTCCGTGCTCACACCTGATGACGTGTGGTTACTGTGTTTTGTGTCAATTTGTCCTATTTTTAGGCTACAGCTATAAGAACTCAATTGGATTACCGGAGCAATTTGACAGCGGCAGTCAAGACCCAGCCAATCCGTGGGGCGGCATTTAGGTAATCTGTAGTTTTAATCATTGGTGACACACGTATTGTTCCATTAAAGCTCTACTAACCTATATATTTCTGTCTAGTCCTTGTGGAAATGGGATGCACCGGATACTGAAAAATATCAGACCGTTGAAAACTCAGCGCTCAACGATACAGGATACTGAAAATGTCCTGTGCATTATTTCCTGTTTTATAAATTAACTCCGGTGACCAATTGATTTGAACCCAAACTATAGCCTTATAAAATGTAGCTTCATCATTTTACTGATGGTTCTAGCCTGGCCTTCTTCAGAATCCACTTCACAAGGCAAGGCACTTTGGCACTTATTAGCACTCATGCATACAAATCCATGAACGTCTGTCCTACAATTAACCTAACTAATATAAACACTGTATGTAGCCATTTAGATGTAAAAAAAAAATAATTATTGTTGCGCTTGTTCTATAATGGGTTGAAACGTTTCAGTTATAAATCATAGACTAGTCTACTTTAAATCAATTTGGTAAGCCAATTTAGGTACAACACAAAAAGGTTTTTAGGCAAGGCCTATGTAAAGTTTTTAACAATCGACTCTAGTAGAGCAAATAGTTGACACACATGGATAGCCTAGGCGTACATAGCCTACGCGTGTTGCAAAACTCTACTCAGTGCAGTGCATTGATAGCCAAGGCTACGTTGCGGTCTTGAATACCGCGCAACATCGTACGGTTTCGACGACATCGGTATGAAATGGCAGAAACTGCTTGTGTCACAGCGAACAACGATTAGGTAACCTCGATTTGTGCTATGCGAGAGACGGGGCTTTTCGTGGATCCGTCTACATTATTTGTGCTGATCAAAATAACTGCGTTGGGAAATAATACAGCACCTCCTTTAGAATGGGCATTTGGAAGCAATAGAAACACGGAAGCCCTTGACATTTTGAATATCTGTTTGCAAATTGAATTTGATGGGCAAATCACGGGGCGGGCCAGTTTACCAAAACGAGGTTCCAGTTATTACGTAGTACACATGTATTTTGCAGATCCAGGCCTGGTAGTGGAAGGAAACGCAGTGGACCAGTGGTTGTCTTGCTAAGGAATAAATAATATATTTCTTCAAACATTCAGTTGTGTGTTACAGAGGAAGGATTGGCTACCGCAGTTGAACAGTTTTGGATTAACTCAAGCTTTCTTTGGGAGAGGGGTAAGTTTTATGTATATATTTGTGAAGGCATGTTATTGTTAGCCGTGGGGGATGGTATGAGCCAATGATGGGTCGTACAGAACACATAAAATAAGCCAACTGGACCAAAAGGTACAGGTTCGGCCTGTAACCCCCCGGTAGTCTATTAGCGAAAGTCCTGCGGATATGCTACAATGTGAAAGGCTACGACGTTTACAAATGACTGAGACTAGTTATAAACTAGCATACGGCGGCGTTACAATGTAACCTTATATCTTCAACTTTAAGCACTACATTCTGACCGTTGGCAACTGTACATGTAGGCTGGATATCAGTCTTTACTCACTAATATACATGTGTTGAACGTGTTAATCACATTTTGGTTGAATTTTCAACATTTATTGAACAGCATGGTGTCGTTGGGATTTTAACGTCGCACGGTTGATCACCTACTGCTGATTTTGCCGTGTGTTAAATTATGTTATCAATCACATCGACCATATTATATAAACCTGGTATTTAGAATTCGGAATTACATATGAACATATCAGGTTATAACGCAGACATTAGAGTGGTCCACTAAACATATTTATGATGGGCATTTGTTTACTCCGTAATTTGGTACCTGGTCATCTTAATTGGTCAATCCACTGTGTGATCTGCTTGACCCTTGACCTGCATACAATAGCCCACAGTTTTAGCAACCTGCTCCCCAACCTGACCTTGCCTGTTCTTCCACTCTGTAATAAGACTCTGATAACATAGTTTTGCAACATCTGCACTATTAAGGGGACTGACGTAGCATAATACAGACATCCAGATCAGGGATCATCCATAGCTAGATCGTTGCTCAAATGTGAGATGCATGTGAAGCTTTGTCAAGTACTGAAGAGGTTGTTTAATGTGGCTGTGTACTTGGAGGGTTGAAGAGAGACAGAGATGACGCAAATGTTACAGGTGACTGGTGTGGCAGGTCAGAAACACTATCCATCTGTCAAGACTAACCTATTTTTATATTACGCCCATGGTTCACCTTTTTGTGAGTAATATCCTCTCGAAGTGATCCACTCCTAGTAAACAAAACAGGCTTATTGTCTGTGAGAAGAATTGAAAGGAGAACAGAAGTGTGTGTTGGAGGGAGGAGAAGAGAAGGAGGGAGGAGACGGAGGGAGGAGAAGAGAAGGAGGGAGGAGAAGAGACGGAGGGAGAGAGTCGGAGAAAATGGAGAAGACGGGATGCAGGAGTGAGAGAGGAGCTTTCTGGAGGGGGGGATGAGTGACCAAGAAGAGGAGAGGAAGATGAAATGAGAAAAGAGCAGAGAGGGAAGGACGCGAGAGGGAGGAGAGGAGCGGAGGAGATGTGTATGGAGCTGGAGACTTGGTTTGTGGATTCTTCAGCCATCAGTCAGTGAAAAGCCCACTCAATACAGTGTTCTAAATTTGAATAATGATTTGTCATCTCCAAACTCAATATAAGATCCATGACTGTCTCTCTCTCTCTCTCTCTCTCTCTCTCTCTCTCTCTGTCTCTCTGTCTCTCTCTCTCACTCTCTCACTCTCTCTCTCGTCTTGCATTTGCCCGATCAAGAAGCTGAGCTATGAGTTTTAGATACATTTCTGCAGGCCGAGATGTGAGTTGTAGGACTTGCATCACTTCTCAGGGGTCTGTTAGGCTTGTGATCATCTGAAACCCAAACGTCCACCTCCTCATGTCCGAAGTGGTTCATTCGTTCATCAGGATTCAAACTGTATATTCAGAGAAATATGGGGAGAAGATATGTCATATTTTGATCTGGTAGCTCGCTGAACATGAAACGCAGTGATCATGCTCCAAAATCATGGTTTTGACCAAGACTAAATGTATGTACATTTGATGAAGAGGGTTTGGCCAATAATATCCAGTAGGGTTCTAAAATGGTAAATACATTGATTGTGTCATTGCTATTAGCAGTGAAGTAGCCTAATCTGTGCAATGGAATTGTTTGTTTTTAATGCTTTTATGAAGGGGTTTTATTATGTATTTACTAACACAAACTACAATCTGATCTTTTAAGTCCCAAACTTCAGCCTAATGTATGTTAATGCATAAGTAGGCCTAAAGCTGATAAGATAAAGTGTAGCATGTATGACATAGCCCTGCCTCCTGAATGCAGGTGTCGATGCTGTCCGATGGGGACACAAGCTACCTTGAGTGTGACACATCCGCAATGTAGGCTTGGTCTGATGAAGACGCTGTCATTGCACAAACAGTTAATGTGGTAGCGATCTGAATGATACAATACTAATATGATCCCATTAACTCTTCATTATGTATCTCACTCTCTCCTTTCATCTCTTTCTCTCAGGTCTTGAAAGGGAAGCTCCACTTGGATGCCCAAATACAGCGTGATTTTCAAGATTTCATCATGAATCGGAATAAGCGCGAAAAGGAGTATTACAGTTTAGACGTCGGCGATTCCACTTTCACGGTTTTGAAGCGCTACCAGAACCTCAGACCCATCGGATCTGGAGCGCAGGGAATCGTCTGGTGAGTCACCAACGCAGGAGCAACAACAGAGATGGGAATGAAAAAAAAACTTAACAAAAAACAAGTGGATTGTGGCAAGAGCTGCCATCTCACTTACACATCTACATTTCCCTTGATACCTTGTTCAAATCCCTTTTTTTCCGGTTATAAAGACCCCCCGGGTCCCCCGTCCCCCGGTCCCCCGTCCCCCGTCCCACCCCCCCAGGTGTCTTTTAAGAGGGTATCAGAGGGAACTGGGCTAGAGTAGGGGGGTCTGCTCTTGAACGAGTGCATCTTTACATCTCCTTTTCCCTGCCCACCATCTGTCACTATCTGTCTGGGAGATGCACAGGTCTCTACCCATGCTGAAATGAGAGGGGAGGAAGCTTGTTTGCTGCACAGCAACAGTCACATCTCTTCACACAGCCAGACCTAATCATGCAATTTACCCTGCTGAATGTGTGCAGTGGGCACAGGAAGTCTGGATGATTAGTCATAGAAAACCATGTCATCTCCCTGCCTCATTGGCCTGGACTATAAGTGTTGGGAACCTGTTTAAATTCTGTCTAGATTAGAAATATAAGTACAAATAAGATATGTTATAAAGTGTGTAGAATAAGGCATTTCTTTAGGCATTTCCGTGCAGTAGGTTCATATTTTGCTGTCTTTTGTTGGTCCTTTACAGCTCAGCATATGACCATAACCTCGAGCGAAATGTTGCTATTAAGAAACTCAGTCGGCCTTTTCAGAACCAGACCCATGCCAAACGAGCTTACCGAGAGCTGGTGCTCATGAAATGTGTCAACCATAAGAATGTAAGTCTTTTAGAAATCTCTCTCTTTCTCTCTTTCTCTTTCTGTTTCTCTCTTTCTCTATCTCTTTCTCTCTCTCTTTCTCTCTCTCTCTCTCTCTCTCTATCTCTCCCTCTCTCTCGTTCTGTTGCTCTGTTGTAGTGTTAAAGGAAAACCCAAACCTCTGTTTTATAATAATGTGCTCTATTTGCCTTCCCAGATCATAGGCCTATTAAATGTATTCACACCACAGAAGACACTAGAGGAGTTCCAGGATGTGTAAGTGATCTGAGCTGTAGCATGTAACCCTGACTCATATTGGTATGAAATGTCTAAACGCTGTGTGTGTGTACGTGTGTGTGCGCACAATTGTACGCATTTGTGTGTGTTGGGCAGTGGACAGTGGACAGAACTAAGGTCTGCTGAAAGATAAGTGATGGGTTAGTACATTGCAGAGTGCATTCTGGGAGGAAGTGTGATTAATTCCATCCTGGCAGAGGAGTGTGTGTGTGTGTGTGTGTACATATCACTCTGTGTCTGCCTGATTGGAGCTAAAAAGAAAAATGAACAAATCATAGCCTGAAGCTTGGAGGATAAACAGACAGTTTCAGGATGAAGGAGCCCACTCTGCTGTGTGTGTGTGTGTGTGTGTGTGTGTGTGTGTGTGTGTGTGTGTGGATGGATGGACTGTACAGTTTCTTTTGTTAGTGTATGTGAGGGGGTGGGGTGAGTGGATGTATGTGGAGTATGTAGACTATGCTCAAGAAAGTGTATGCGATAGCTCCCGAATTCTCCTGAGAGTGCGAGTGTGCGGGTCTGTATGGTGCTGCATCTGACCACGCCCTCCTCCACCCGCAGCTACCTGGTGATGGAGCTGATGGATGCTAACCTGTGCCAGGTGATTCAGATGGAGCTGGACCACGAGAGGCTGTCCTACCTGCTGTACCAGATGCTGTGTGGCATCAAACACCTCCACGCTGCTGGCATCATACACAGGGTGGGTCAGCAGTGGAGATGCTGAAACGCACACACACACACACACGCGCGCGCACACTCACGCGCGCGTTCACACACACGCACACACAGACACACGCACACACACGCACACACACAGTCACTGACTTACGTACCCTAACACACAACACTGGCACACACATTATTCGGCCCCGAAACGCACACAGGCACAGAATAAGTTAGTGTAATGCACACGCGGCCCTGAGCCAGTCAAGCAGCACTAATCTGTGTGACCTAGCTGAGAGAGGCCTCGCCTCGGTCCTAATGTGGAACACGAACAGCCCCAGTAAGGTGGCCGCGTACTGGGGATGAGTCACTTGTTGTCAAAGTTGGCTTCCCTGCTTGTCTCCTCTTAGCCTGCCTCTCCCCAGCTGTCCTGTTTCCTCCGGTTTGGTGCTTTCTGATCCAGGCCGCATGCAGAAAGGTTGATGGTTAGCCTTCACCACTGGACTATCTCCGTGGTTATGAAAACCAACTGAATATAACCTGTGTAATGAGGATTTGATACTCAAATAACTATAGAAAGCTAGAGATCACAAGCTGGGAAACATAGCTGTGATTATATCCAAGGCTTTTTATTGACTCACACTTGCCTCTGTTATTTATTCTAGCCTATGGGAAGATGAAATCTTCACATCTTTCTTGATTCCACCACTTAGACCACCAAGGTTTTTCCCTGGCTTTCATCTAATGATGTGTTCCTTCTGTGCCACCTGCTCCTGCAGGATCTGAAGCCTAGCAACATTGTGGTGAAGTCAGACTGCACGCTGAAGATCCTGGACTTCGGCCTGGCCAGAACAGCGGCCACCGGCCTCCTCATGACCCCCTACGTTGTCACACGCTACTACCGTGCCCCTGAGGTCATCCTGGGGATGGGCTACCAGGCCAATGGTGAGTCAGCCATGGATTTGGGCGTCAGCCAATTAGAAGATGCCTTGCAAAACGCTGCTTGCTGCATGCACCTCTCACTTGAGTGCACACGCTCACACGTTCCGTTCCACACTCTCCCTAGAGGAATTTTGCATTTTGGAATATTTCCTGTTTGGTGACCCTGCCTTTCCACACTCCCCTCACAGCAGCCCCAGGGCTTGTATTGTTTTATTGATTGTCCGTCCAGAGCGAGACTGGTCAGACTGGATTCAGTCCCTTATCCATGCTCTTACTCAACACTGCCTGCCTTCGGCACTCAGCGTCTCCCTCAAACAGGGTCCTCCATTTAGACGAAACGCAGCTTCCTTTCAAATCTTAGTCACTAGACAGTCTTTGTCATTAGGAAGAAACACAGACTGAAGTGAAAAGAAGGCAGGATGAGATGAGGCTTGAGTCTCAGATATAGGTGATCAGCCAATCAGCCAGGTCGTAGACAGTCCCTCCCAGTCCTCTGACCTCAGCACCCTTAGATCTTCCTGCTGACTTGATGCTTTGCTTATTCTTTCCCTCTCCTTCTGTGCTACACATGTGTAGTGGATATATGGGCTGTGGGCTGCATTATGGCAGAAATGGTTCGCCACAAAATCCTTTTTCCAGGAAGGGATTGTATCCTTATGCTGCTTGCAGCGGTTTCTGCATTGTAAGCGAGCGAGAGAGAGCGAGAAAGAGCGAGAGAGAGCAAGAGAGAGCGAAAGAGAGAGCGAGAGAGAGAGTGAGAGAGAGAGAGCGAGAGAGAGAAAGAAAGAGAGAGAGCGAGAGAGAGAAATATGTTAAGAGTTTGCTCTCCTTTTTCTACCTTTCTTTGGTTTTGAAGCCTTGTTCACGGATTGGATTGCAGAGATCATGTTCAAAGAGAGACTGTCGAAATGCTATCTCTATGGGATGCCTGACTCCCCCTCACCTCCTGCCCTTGCACACACACCTCCACCCTGTCACACACACCTTCACCCCGTCACACACTCCCACCCCTTCACACACACACCTCCACCACCCCCCTCCCCACCGAACAGACAGCACTAGCTCCAAACACATCAGTCTCGCTCAACCTGATGCACCTAAAATGGAATTCCAAACTCTTTCATCACGGAGAGGGCAACTGCACAACATCCACTTCATATCACCTCTCTCCATAGCTTCGAATACACTTAAGCAAAGCAGGAAATGACTTGTACTCAACCAAACTGTGCTTATCCTGTCACATAGTGTACACTAGTGCAATGCCTTTACAAAAAGTGCCTGAAATTACACAGGCTGGTAGTCAGCCAAGGTTTCAAACACAGACTGACATCGATATATCAATGACTGAATGTGTCTCTGACTGATGGTGAGATTGCTTGAAATGAGAAAGGGGGCTGTCTTACGTTAAAATACTGTTTCTACAGACCTCTGCTTTCATTGTCTGGCTAGTCTGAAGATGACAGGGAAATGCTAAACCTCAACAGCCTTCCCTGTTTTTAGTCCTGACGAGTAGACACTGCCAGCAGAATGATTGTTGGACACAGACATTAGAACAAATGCAGGCATTCCAAATGTTGCTCCCCTCCACACACACGCACGCACACACGCACGCACGCACGCACACACACACACACACATCACCTCGTTTGCATCGTCTCCTTTTGTCTGTGGTATCGGTTCGTTGTTTCTTTTGATCTGTTTGTTTGGGTTGTTTGTTTGGGTCCTGCATGGTAATTTGGTTGTCATTTCATTTTTCAGTTGATGTCTGGTCTATTGGCTGCATCATGGCAGAAATGGTCCGGGGTAGTGTCTTGTTCCCAGGCACAGACCGTATCCTTACCGGGACCCCCCCGCCAGCCAGCCCTCCATCCTGTTTGTCCCATGTCGTGTAACCCAGTGTGTGAAAGAGTGTGTTGAAGAGTGTGTGCGAGTGCCCAGAGTCTGTGTTGTGAGTGAAGAGGTTAACTGTTGTCTGACTGCACTGGCCGTATGCCCAAAGGGTTTTCGAGTTGGAGAGCTGGTCTGTGATCAGTTACACCAGTTTCAATAACGCTAAAAGTATTAAAAAAGGATTGAATTCAGAAAAAAATTGAGCTGATCCAAGATCTGTCCCACTCCCACTTGAAAATTCTTTGTAGATACTAGCCCAGAGCCACAGAGTAGTTGTTCATAGCTGTAGTCATCCATGTTCTCCAGTCACAGCTGCCCTTCCAGCTGTGATGGCTACCTATGTGTCCCTCTAAGTGTTCATGATTCACCACAGTAAATGGGGGAGGAGATATAATCTGACCAATTAGGGACCCCTCTGACACACAGCCAAAAATGAACGATAATGGCTGCCAAGCCCTGTCACAGTCATGTCCTAAGCACCCTCTTGAACCCCCCTAACCCGACAACACGCTGATTCTCCTACAAGCCCTAAGGGTGTCCTCTGTCCCCACCCGGGGTTCAAGCTGTGTGAAGTGTGTTCTTCTTAACGGGGGTCATTAAAGATATTGACCAATGGAACAAGGTGATTGAGCAGCTGGGGACTCCGTCTCAGGAGTTCCTGATGAAGCTTAACCAATCGGTAAGGACCTACGTGGAGAACCGACCTCGCTACGCCGGCTACAGCTTCGAGAAGCTCTTCCCTGATGTCCTCTTCCCCGCCGACTCGGAACACAACAAACTGAAAGGTAAGGAAGCTGTGTCAGCACTTGTTGCTAACAAAGAAGGGTTCTATTCTATTCTCCACAACGATATCTTGTGTTTACAATGAAAAGGATATACTTTTTTTCCCCCTCAAACGCATTAATAAGCTTTTGAATCATGAGACCTAGATTGTGTTCACGACAGAAATCTCGGTGACGTAAATCAATTATTTATAGGATGCCTGGCAACCAGATAGCCATGCCTAAGGTTTTTAAAGAGCTTGTGTGATAAGTCTTTCTTTGCGGTGCACCGACCCAATTATGTGATGGACAATTGGCAATTTCACTAAAAGTCGTCTTGTTAAATCAACATTAATGCTCCGTCCTCATTGGCGCTTCATCCTGCTGGGATTGCGATCATGTTTGACTGAGGACTCCAATTTCTGGCCCACTACACTAATTTATCAGCACAGTGAATGTCAAAGTACTGATGCAGCGAGAGAGAGAGCGAGCGAACGAGACAGAGTAAGAGTGCGAGAGAGAGGGAGAGAGAAATTTGCCCCTTCCATTAATTTCTCTGCATGTCTCTATTGCCTTGCAGCCAGTCAAGCCAGAGACCTATTATCGAAAATGCTGGTAATAGATGCATCCAAACGGATCTCAGTGGATGAAGCTCTGCAGCACTCCTACATAAATGTTTGGTATGATCCGACTGAAGTGGAAGCGGTAAGCACTTGTGTCCCATGTTGTGGGTGTAAAGAGGGGTTCTTGTGTTAATTATCGACTCTCCCCTGTGTTGAAGTGTTCTGTGATTGGGGGGGGTGGGGTGTATGAGAATGAAGTTCTGTAAAAATGAGGGCTGCTTCTGTGTCAGGGCGTTCGTGCACAGACTGAGTGATGATGATTTACTGTGAGAGGGGCAACATGTCAAAAACAGTCACCACAAAATGAGGGCAGGTTTGCCAGTACATCTGCATAGGAAAGAGGAATAGGCTGGAGGCTGTCAGGGAGCAGGGAGGAGCAAGACGAAAGATTAAAAGATGGAATAGCATGACTTTGATGATAAACATCACCATGCACCGACCCGCCAACAGCAGGAGCTCTATAGTTGAACCCAATTGACAGCCAGCGGGTGTTTGTGTGTGTGCGTGTGTGTGCGTGTGTGTGTGTGCGTGTGTCTGTGTGCGTGTGTGTGTGTGTGCGCGCGCTCCATAGGAACACTCAGGGATGTGTGAACCTGCTGCAAGGTTAGAGCCATGTTAGAAGAGATGAGAGAGAGACACACACAAAGGGAGAGGCAGAGAGAGAGGAGAGACGGGGAAAGACACAGAAAGAGACAGAGAGAGGGATAGACAGAGAGAGACGCAGAGAGAGACATAGAGAGTGACTGAGAGAGAGAGACAGAGAGAGACGGAGAGAAGGAGAGACATAGAGACAGACAGACAGAGAGAGAGAGAGACAGACAGAGAGACAGACAGAGAGAGAGAGAGAGAGAGAGAGAGATGAAAAAACACAGAGAAAGAGCTTCAGAAATTCTGTCACATTTCCCAGTGAGATTAGAGAGGGAGAGAGGGAGAGAGAGAGAGAGAGAGAGAGAGCGAGCAAGGAGACGGATGAACTGTAGCCATACGTCTCTTTGGAGCTTTTTTTGGAGATTAATTTGCACTGCTGTCCCCTGCTCAAATTCATCAAATGTATAAAGTGTAAATGTCCGAATTTCTCCTGCACCTTCTGCTAATAACATGTTTACCTTCACCATCAGCCCATTTTTTAAAGGTTGTTCCTATGATTTAATAATGTGTTTTTCTCCGGCTATTTCAGCCTCCACCCCTCATCACAGACAAACAGCTGGATGAGAGAGAGCACACTGTTGAGGAGTGGAAAGGTAAGGACTCCTTTTCCTGCATGTCTTCATACTGGAGAGGTCAATGTTTTCAACATCTACGACAGAATCTCATTTGAATTCTGCAAAGTCGTATACTTGCCAGCAATGCTCTTTTTCCCAGTACAGCAGGTTTAGAGAGAACATAGTTCTGTATCTCAACTGCTTGTGTGTGGTAGTGTGATGAGCGTGATCATAACACCAGATTCACACTGGTGCTGGAGGAACACACTGTTCACTGCCTTGTTTGTGGCTCCTCAACCAGTCTGGTGGAATCTGAACAAAGTTGACTTCAACACCTAATTCTGTGCACAAATGATGCGATATTGCTCCCTTGGCCAACAGTGCAGTACGCAGTTCTTGCAGTACTATAACTATTTATCTTGTACTCTCTTCTATTGTCCTTTTCTCTTCTGACTGCCTGTTTGCATTCCAGAGTTGATATACAAGGAGGTGTTTGACTGGGAGGAGAGGACGAAGAACGGCGTGATCAGGGGACAGCCAGCCTCTCTAGGTTAGTAGAGAGAGTTTACCAGCCTCTCTAGGTTAGTAGAGAGAGTTTACCAGCCTCTCTAGGTTAGTAGAGAGAGTTTACCAGCCTCTCTAGGTCAGTAGTGAGAGTTTACCAGCCTCTCTAGGTTAGTAGAGAGAGTTTACCAGCCTCTAGGTTAGTAGAGAGAGTTTACCAGCCTCTCTAGGTCAGTAGAGAGAGTTTACCAGCCTCTCTAGGTTAGTAGAGAGAGTTTACCAGCCTCTCTAGGGTTAGTAGAGAGAGTTTACCAGCCTCTCTAGGTTAGTAGAGAGAGTTTACCAGCCTCCCTAGGGTTAGTAGAGAGAGTTTACCAGCTTCTCCAGGTTAGTAGAGAGAGTTTACCAGCCTCCCTAGGGTTAGTAGAGAGAGTTTACCAGCCTCTCTAGGTCAGTAGAGAGAGTTTACCAGCCTCTCTAGGTCAGTAGAGAGAGTTTACCAGCCTCTCTCTGCTCCTCATAGCACAGGCTTCAGTTATCTTACTGAGTGCGTTCTCTCTGCTCCTCATAGCACAGGTGCAGCAGTGAGTGAAGACACCCAGGAACCCCAACAGCATCCCCACCCTTCCACCTCCTCCTCCACCTCTATCAATGACGTGTCCTCCATGTCCACCGACCCAACCCTGACCGACACGGACAGCAGCCTGGAGACGGCCACCACAGCAGGGGGCCCGCTGGGCTGCTGCAGATGACTATCAAGCTGTCCTCCTGGCCTGGCCTCCAGTCCCTCCCCTGTCCTTGGCCCCGTCCAGCCATGGCTCCCACCTCTCCGCTTGTCTTCAATGGTGTAGCATTTAGGCCAGTTTTTTCCCGCTGTTTATGTATTGGTTTTTTGAAAAGAACAAAAGAAACTCTCTTTTTTTTCAAACTGCTACAGAGTTATTTTAGTTAGTTAGGTTTATTTCATTTTTTACTCCTGGCTGTAATTTATTGTTGCATATCCTTATTTTGGATTTTTGGAGCCGAAGACAGTTCGGTTTCTTAACAATATTGAGAATTTTTTTAGAAACATCTTTAAAAGCTTTCATGTGACTTTGACGTATTTTTTTAAGTCGCTCATTTTACTTCAAGCTACTGCTATTTCAACTTGCCATATCAATGTAGAATGGGTTTGTACAGATTTTATGGTAAATACAGTATATATTTTTTTCAGTTTGCAGTGAGCCATTTTAAACATAATTTAATTGATAAATGTATGATTTTAGATCTCCCCTGCAGAATCATAAAATTTTATTTAGCCTTTTTTGATTCTTAACTATCAGATATTGTGTATAAAAAGAACAGTTTCCTCATGTGAGTCACTACTTCCTTGTAAAAAGTTTCAAGTTTATGAAAGCTTTATTTTTTGCTAGCTTATGTTTAGTTTAGTCTTAAAATATCTCAAAATGCTGTTTGAATTCAGAACCATTTTCCTATGGGATATAAGATGAGTCCCCTTTTCAGATTTGTTATTTTGCCAGATTAAAGTTTTTGGTTGTCTTATAGTCCATGAATGGTGCAGTTAGTGTAACTAATGAGCTTTCAGAAATGATCATAATTAGTTTTCTCCATGACTGCACTGGTTTGTTATAATTATTCTTCGGGTGGATCTCGTTTTAATCATAAGGTTTTGATGTTGAGAAGCATGACTGAGAAATGTGTGGGAGCTTGGAGATAGATGAGGAACAGGAGTTGAGCTCGCGTAGCTTTTGAGAAAAGAGTTGGAACATGGAAGAAGGAAGGGATGGTTTGAGGATGTGATGATATTGGTCTTTGGCAAGATGAAGGTTCTTTGGGATCCTTGAGGGGGAGAAAATGCTCAAATGATCTGTACCCCATTGTGTAATTGATGTACATTCACCATTTCATTACAGCTTGCTGTATGTTTAAAAATCAATTTGGAAACGACTAGGTACAGTATCAGAATGGAAGAGTAATAATAGCTAAGGACATTGGCTACTTGCATGCATGTGTGCACTAAATCAAGTCACCCCTTTGGTCTAGTATGTTGACAAGGCAACAGATCCATGACTGAATCACATGAGTCATTGCTGAAATGATTCTTTATTGTATGCAATAATGGTGTCCTTCCAGGTGGGGTTTCAAGTTTGCTTTTAAAAAGGAAAAGTGCCTGTAGTTTGTCAAGCATTCATTCCTAGGAAAAGGAGGATTCATCTGCGTAAAGGTTAATGGTGTCAAAAAAAAACACACACAAAAAAAACGAGTTAAGTCAATCACAAGAGAAGCGGTTGTTGTCACAAATGTTTTGTATATTTTTCTACGGCATCGGTTTTGACCCAAAAGTTGGACACAGTAGTCTTTTGAGAGAGGTAGTATGGTCATTTATGCGTCAAAGTATTTTAGCACATAGGTTTGAATCATTTTAACTGGACAGTTTTATCAAGGTCTTTCATCAAAGTAAAAAATGGGTAAGTCATCGTTTTCCATAGGAGAGAACGATACGCTTGTTTGCTATGGGTTTGCGGCTTTATACTTTGCATATTAACAAAAATGTGCTGATTGTAGAAGGAGGAAATAATGGGAATATCCTCGTTTGTTTTAAATGAAATTTCTCAATGAACCAAATTGCTTATGTTGAAAGGTGACTAAATGGCTGTGGCGTTGTGTTTGGATGCGTTCCAGAATGACTGCCTTGGTGGCATTGTGGAACTGGTCGTCTGAGAATGAGAAGTGCGTTGTGATGGAAGGTAGAGAACAGGGTGAAGAGCAGCAATTGATAGATACATTGTTAACGTAGCTGGAACACGAGAAGATGACGAATCAGAAAAGAACACATTTTTGTTGTTGTTTTTAAGTGCTCTTAATTTTCTTAGCCCAACAGACAGTACAGGGATACGAATAAGGATTTATTAGAGTATCTGTCGCTTCTGTGCTTTTTTTAAAAATCGCATGTCTAAAATTGTAATCGTCCTGATTTAAATAGACTTTGATGAACTACCTCACACTAAATTTTTACCAGTTCTTGGATACTTTAGTTGCCCACGTAATTAGCTAGCAAAGACATGTGAATAGAGATTCCATTATTTATTTATTTGAAAGTGTACTATTGTCAATGTTAGGAGACCTATAGTTTTGTATATTATGTATACTTCACCTCGAAGTAAAGAGAACTGTTTATGTAAATTTCCTTTTTTTTCTTTTTCTTAATTTTTTTTTTTTTTTTTTACAGTTCATGTGCAATACCTTCTGCAAATTGTGCTAATAGTAAGTGATGGATCTAGACCATGTTAGTAGTATGTTTCTGAAGGTAGAGAAGTGTTTGGTACTGTCAATCCATGTTTTCCTTTTTTTATGAATTATTAGGATGATTCTCTGTGACTTGTTTATAGTCATGTTACGTAATCAGTCTTACCTGTCCATTAAGTCTACGGTCAGAGGGTGTTGAGAGCGAGTCACATCACGCACGGCCGCTGAGATTTGGATTGTTATGTGGTAAGGCCAAAATAATGTTAATCAACAAAAAAAAAGAAGATAATTTAACGCCTAAAACAAACTCATATATGTATGGTGCTGGTTTGTAATGTTTGCTAGTGAAGCCAGCCATGCAAGTAGTTAAGAATTCCTGGCTCTGCGTGTCCCTGAAAACCGCAACCAATGAGAAGTGCACTACTAGAATTAATGCACTGGGATCTGACGATGCCTACATAAAAAAAAACATGTACTGCAAATAAAAGAAAATACAATTTGAACCTTGTGGTTCTGTGTCATTGTTTCATTTCACTCACCTGGGTCCACGAGGATTAGAGGGGTAGTCATGTTTCTTTCTAGACTGTAATACTAGTAACTAGTAATAACTGTAATACTAGTAACTGTAACTAGTCTATACCTTAATATGAACTGAAACTTCATAACATCAGGATGTTTTTATTTCTATAGTGTAACCACCATTTGGTGTGTTTAATAGCCATAATAAATAAGCACCATCTAGTTTCTCATAGATAAGAGACATTTAACCTGGGATTGAGAAGGACACCCTAGACACGCTCATCTCCATAGAAACATCACTTTGTAAATATCAGCATATGAACAGCAATGTGATTCAGTTATCGAATGACGCAGTTTTATAAAATGTAAAAAATAAAAGAAAATACAAATGATATAGATTACAGTCACATTGTCATGAACTAAAAGCACTTTCTCACAATAGAATGCTGCTTAAAGAGCAACTGGTTTGGATTGTTTAGGTCTGTAGTGGTTATAATCTGAGCAAGGGGGCTTGTTAACTATCAACAATTTCACCACATGCAAGGCTCACAATAAATTAAAACTTGGCTTGAATTTCCTTGACAAGGTATTCATCAGCAATAGTTAATGCATTCAAACCTAATTATCATATTGATTTCTAGACTTTAATTGGACAGGGCTGGCTTCATCAACATCACATTACATTCACTATATTACGGTGTACATTCTTCACTCAATATTGTCTTTTGATTCACGATTGGCACCTTTCATCAGCAGGTTCTTACACTGGTTTCCTTGCTCTTTTGTCATTCGGATACATGTTAAATAATGTCGACAACTATACAGACAGGCATGACTTTCTGAAACGGGACAAGCAGGCATAAGGTTCTCAGTCTTCTGACTCAATACCTTGGGCAGGGTTGAGTCAAAGACACACCCCTTCATACTCTTACTCTGCTCCTAACTTGATTGGATATGTGCTACTCCACATAGGTTATATCTTGTCATGGCAGATGACTGCTTTCTCCAGGTAAGAGAGGAAAGAAGGTTGCATTGATAGAGAATCAAAACAGAGCCATTCCCTGAAGGCACAGCCTGAGAACTGCTTCGTGGTGACTTTACGGCTAGCGGTCAGCTTTGTGTGCCAAAACCAACATGGCTTCCAGTTCTGATCGTAAGCATAGGCTTTGGTATCAATGTGTTTGTGTATGCACAGTGTACTGCAGGGCTACTTAAGGGCCGGAAAACAATGTTTAATACTAACTGACAGATGTATGGACGTATGGATGTAAGTATGGACAACATGGCATACGCTTACAGCCTTAATGCTTATTGAATAGTATTGTAGGCACTGCTTATTCCTTATGCCAGTTGTTTAAACCCTCATATTTTACTCATAAGTTACTAGAAATGTTATAGTAAGATATTAGCGTGGACAGTAGCAAACGAGGTACCAAAGTTGCACCGTGCCTGTCTCAACTGGCTGTGGTAAAGATTCCATGCCTGACTCTTTCCTGCATCCTCTCAATTAAAAAGTCAATTCATCGAGCCCTCGAGACCTCATCACTGAGTCCCATTTAAAGCAATGGCAGTGTTTTAGAAAAGGCCAGTGTTGACCTACCAACACAAAGTAGCCGACAGCTCAAGCCTCCTACAGCTTGGAAAACACTACTTCAGATGTCAGATCTCTTTCAGAGTCCAAGTACTGGTATACAAACCCTGTCAGGGTACAATGAAGGAAATCATTGACCAATACTTTAAAACAGTCATGGAGCTGATCTAGTTACTCGCCGACGTATGTCTTTGTTACTAGTTTCATTCCAATTCAATCAGTGGTTCAGAGGCATCATAAAGGGGTAACCACAGGGGTTTTCATTTATCACTAGTCCTCGTCACTATCAGCATCACTTTCCAACATGAGCGTGGCCTGAAAATTGATGCGGTAATATGTCTACGGTCCTTCGCTGCTGAAGTAGCGTTCTTCATTTTACCCTGGAGCATATATTCAAAGATATCAGAGTCATCGCTCAAAATGTCGTTAGTTCCCTCTCAAATGTCGCTAGTCCTTGCCCCAAGTGCCAGGTCCCCCAGCGTGGAGAAGAAGTCCTCCATCTCCTTCTCCAGGAGACGGTTGCGGTTCTCGGCGTCCTGGCGTGCTCTCTCCGAGTTGCGCAGCTTGATCTCCAGCATGCGCTGCTTCTTCCTCTCCTGCTCCATCTCCTGCTCCAGACGCTCCATCTGGGCACACAGAGCCATGCTGGAATCCTCCAGCCTGCAGGGGGACATTATATATATATATAGACATTTCAACTTGACTGCAAATATACCCTGTATTCGTATGCTGACTATGTGTCTTCTGTTTTGTCATGTTGGTGGGACATACTTTTTGATACGGGTCTCGTAAGCAGACTTCTGTTTACTCAGCTCCTCCTTGAGTCCTTCCACCAGGCAGCTCAACGCCCTGGAACACCTGTCCCCATCTCCGTCCTCTGACATCACGATGGTCGGCACGGCGACCATGCTGTTCCCGTTGTCGCTGCAGCCGGCGCTGCTCAAGCACAGCTCCATCGCCTCGCAGCTGTCCTCCGAGCCCCTGTCCGCCCCCACCTCCACCCTCCCCTCTCCTTCGCCCCTATCCCTTTCTCTTTGACAGTGAGGGGAGCCCAGCTCCTGCCAGTCTTCCTTCTCTCTGCCCTCTCCTCCACAATGCTGCCCAGCTAACTCGCTACCTCCCGAGTCTGGAACGGAGATCTCGCAGGAGGATGTGGACCACGGTGTGCTGGCCACGCTGGGCACGCTGCCCATGCTCGAGGAGGACGTGACATTGTCATAGGTGGACAGCCTTTGAGAGGAACCGGTGGAGTCCCGGTCACGGGTGCGTTCCCCTGACGAGGTGCGCCGGTGTCCCCTCAGAGACGACAACCCGTTCATCAACCAGTTCCCACCTCCACCACCGGACGTCACGCTGCTGACGTCGGCCGTGGAACTTACTCCTCCAACTACCTGCTTGGCCTGAGTCTGGGTCCGAGGAACCGACGATCCTTTGAAAGAATACTTCCAGGATGGCAAGGACTTAGCCTGTTTGCTGGGGCTGACCAACGTCTCACCCTTTCCCAGTCTAGGGGTAGGGTTGGGACTGGGGGTGATGGCAGCACAGAGCTTGGCGTCAAGGGAGGAGGCACTGCTGCTGTGAAGGTCCTGGTCCGGGTGGGTTGTGGGGCAGCTCTGGAGATCCTCCTCGGAGATCCAGGCTCCAAGGCTGCGGTGCTGGAGCTGCTGCCCGGGGAAGGTGGCCTCCAGCTCGGGGACCTCCTGGTCCCTACCTGAGTACAGACGTTTGTGATCTCTGATCAGGATGGTCATCAGATGCTGCACTAAAGAGGTGCCTGGCCGGGAGACAAACAGAGAGAGACACTGAGAGAGAGGACTAAGACCACCACCTTCTCAAACAATACAATAAATGGAGAGGTTTCTAATTACACCTGGATTCCAAAACAAAACTTTGATATGGTATCTTAATATCTCATCTCAAGATATCTGAACTCTAATAACTTCAACAGCAGGTCCAGTTTCTTACCCTCCATGATGGCCACTGGGTCCTCCATCTTAGGCCTGAGGATGTTTGGTCCAAATACTGTGGCCAGGTTCTGAACACCCATCTTGTTCTCACTCGCATGGGACTGGACCTCATCAAGGAATCTAGAACAAAAACGGTATTAATATAAGGTTCTTCCAGGCCTGTGTGTGTGTGTGTGTGTGTGTGTGTGTGTGTGTGTGTTGCACACAGTTGTGTATGTTTTGTCTCTAGACCTACTTGCATATGTACTTCAGGAGATTATAGTTGGCCAGAGGTAATGTGCTGACTTGTTTTCCCAGCTCCTGTACACCCTGAGTGAACAAGTGACAAGATGAACTACAGCAACACACACACACACACACACACACACACACACACACACACACACACACACACACTCTTTCACACAAGCACTCACAAACACTTCTAACCTCCTCCTCATCTTTGGCAAGTAGCTGGGCACAGGAGAGGAAGTCTTCATATTTGGCGAAAGGAACCACTGGCTCTGGCAACTCACGCAGGTAAAGCTTCAGCAGAGACGCCACCGTGTGGACATCTGTATTACTGCACAGGGAACCAAGAATGTTTTCAATTACACGTGCTTCATGCGGTGCATAGCTCAGCCGTTTAATGACAGGAGAAGCAGATTATCTAGAAGGTACATTTTAAATATTCTGTATTTTATAACGGGAGCAAACACATCGTATTTACCTGTCGAAAAGAGGCTTGTCTCCACAGTCAAATGATTCTTGTAGGTCCTTTACTAGGTTGGCTTGCCCTGGCATCCTAAACAAGCCTTCTTCATCCAGACCTCTTTCTCTGATGAAGTCCACACACTGCTCCACCAGGAGAGGGGCCAGCCGTGGTCCAAACTTCTTTTCATACTGTACCGTGTCCTCGAGGCGCTGGCCAAATATGCCTGGACACAGGCACAAACATGTTTATTGAATATTTAACGTGGAGAGCAATTCATTCACTTCACAAATTGAAAGTAGTCGAGTAATTGCCTCTCCCCGAGATCGACAAAACTCTGCAACCCATTAGTCAAGCATCCATTAGAGATGAATATCACGCTGTCAAGCCACCTGTTCTGCCTGGTCTAATCTCAGTATCACCTGCGGCTTCCGCACAGCAGTCGCAGCTTGAAGACAAGTCGCTATAGTCGTAGTACGTCACGGTGCATGAACCACAGAGCTGCAGAGAACTATTTTCATTCATTCCAAAACCACATTTTCCGAGTAGCGACGGGCGTAGTAAATCGATCCAATGCTGTTCATACATCCGACACGATGTGTCTCTCGTTATCGCGTAATGACACATCTAACCGTCACACAGCCGTACCAGTGCAACAGAAAACGGACTTGTGGACGGGCGAGACAGGTATGCTTGAGTAGCGTCACACTAAAGTGTCAAAACGCCAGCTGACAGCACATGAAAATGGAAATAGCAGACATAGGTCACCGGTTATGTCTGGAGTACTTCCGTTAACGACAGTTCCATAAGTTGGCGACAGTTCTATTCTTGATGGGGAGTTGAGAAGTCGAAAGCATTCCAACAGCCTTGTAAATTCGAGACGATGGAAATTAAATACCCTCTCGTGCAGCGGGCAGTTCTGTTGTTGTATAACAGGTGTTCATTGCTTTTTCCTTTTAATTAATGTAGACAGCTTTTAATCAGAAACGTATTGATTGGATACCCTTAGTTAGGCCTACTAGGCAGGCCTAGACTACACGAACCTGCGACTACATCTAGGCCCAAATTAAATCAACATTATGGGTCACGTGCAAAACAAACATCATTAGTTCTCTCTTTCATCAGGAGCCATCCAGAGAGTGCCATAATATGCCACCCAGCCAACCACTGATTCTGAACATGACATGAGCTTAATACTGGATATGAAAGAATCCTGATGTCAGACTTAGAGAGAAGTTATTTATCTCTACAGTCTATCATCCTCCTATTAATAACGTCTTCTTGGTAACATAAAACCTGGACCTCCAGCATGTTTCTCTTGCACAGTTCACAGTCACAGCCCAACCCAGTTATATTTCTGGATGCAGGACAAGTACAGTAGCCATCGGAGGACACTATATACCTGCAACCGGGCCGCAGATGAAGAAGACTTATGGATCGAGGGCTGCACCGGGGAAGGTGCTAGACTATTTAGGTTATAGCTCACGCTCTGCCTGTCTGCCTGTCAATATCTCTATAGGCCCAGTAGCTCTGTTGAAGATAAGTCTCAATAGTGATTGAATGTCATATATAAGACATAGATAAGATGAAGAGATCGGGGGGTATAGTATATCTGTGATTGCCACAACAGAATAGCCCCACACAATGCCAGGCCCTTTCACGATCAGTTTTGTCATCCCATCAGTTCGGTCAGCTAGTTTAAAAAACCCAACAGTTTATGTCAAACAATCAATGAAACATGCACCTCCTCCGAAAGGCGCCCAGATGACCCTGCGGATGGCTTTGACCCAGTCATCCATGTCCGTCTGGGAGTTGGCCATGAGGAGGAAGGCTTCATGGCTGCCCCCTGCTCGGTCCTTCTCTCCTCCTGTACCACCTGGTAGGAGAGAGTAGAAGGAGGGAGATGAGAGACGGAGAGATGAAGAGAGAGAGAAACGGAACTAGAGGCATGTTGAGAGAGGCTAAAAGAGAGAGTTAAGAGAGTGAAAGGCTAATGTCCCTTAGTCTATTATTCCACAAGTCTTTAAGAGGCATGGGTGATGTCCCTCAATAGTGTTTTTTTTGTGACTAAACAAAATAGGGAGAGTTCAAATAACTGTCGTGTCTTAATGACGATGAAGTCTTTATTGCTAAAATGGGGTGGTGCAGATAAATAGCTTTGGGAGATATTTTATGGTGTTTTACCACTAGATGGCACTGTTGTTTTACTCAATTTGGGCCCACCAATTACACTTTGTTATTGAAATATATATTTTAGGGCACATCTGCTTTCTTATGACAGTAATAGTAACAAAGAGACAGGAAATGTATGAGACAGATATAGGAAGATACAGGAACAGGCCCAGGCTGGATTCATACCCAAGTACAGTTTTCAAGCGTGTCCTATTTGACTGACAATCCTCTGCAAGACAGTAGTATAGATTCATCCCTTTGCCTGGTCATTCAGTAATGAATGCTGGACTCTCTCCCTTGTCATGTTCCACAGGCTCATTTAGCCCTGCAGGGAAACCAAATATTAACAGTAGTGCCTTAAAACTAAGTGCCACTGTCACCAAGCTTAGTAAACTCACACCAGTGTGCCAAACACAGGGCCAATCACAGTGACAGCTCACAGGGTCTGTCTGTTCACTGTCCTCATACCTGGGGCTCTCAGACACTGCGAATGCGATCAAGTTAACAAAATGTGTTTTCGCAACCTGGGGTTTTGATATTGTCAGCTATATCCAGTCATCAAAGTTCAAAGCAGTATTGAATCATTTGTTGTGGTATTGGTTGAGTCTTACTGGTTATTTGCCTACATGTCATCTTTTAAAAGTAACCTAATCTATCCAGACAAAGAGTATTATGGATGGCCTGTCATCTGATATGTACATCTGTATTTATATCTCTCAAACAAAATATTAAAACGTTGTCGACCTGAGAATGTGTGAATGTTGTTATTCAAATGACTGTAACCAAGACTGCATTTTCTGTAATGACAGCAATTAAAGTGTGTCCTTAAATAATTCAAACAAAAGGGACACACAGGCGTCCAGAACGCCATAGACACTGCTAGCCTCTTTGCCTTCCTGCTACACACATAGTACAGCAGATCAATCAAACAGTACCAGACATTCAGACACCAGCCTGAGGCTGTCTGGAGGTCTGCAGGAAGAAAGACAGAAAGATCTTATTTCCAGACACACAGAGTACGAGGTTGTGGGTTAAATATGCTGCAAACTCAGACAACCCAAGCTGTCTGAAGACTGATACTGATTATGCAGAACTCTATCTTCATTTCCCACCTTAGACAGGCAGAGTGTGTTTTGAAGGTCGTTCTTGAAAGTAAATGTATCCCTGTTTTCGTAAATGTCAGACTACCCAGTGAGACTGTGGAATGGACCTTTTACAGTTGGGATGAATGGGACTTTTTCATGCATCGAAAGCAGCTTCTTCTTATCAGTGGCAAATGTGAACTTTCAGATCAAGCTAAAAGACTGAGGGTTCAGTTAGACACCTGAAGTTAAGGATCGCAATGAAAACGAATGAGTAATTCAGGGTAAACTCATGCTCAATAATCGTGTTTTCATAAAAACACAAATATAAGCAAAATATCATGGGCATAAATATACTGTACTTATTTTGGGTCTTTTGCTGTGGTCATGTGGGGAAAGCTGTGAAAGTGGTGTTGTCACAATGGTCAGTGTGTTACTAAAGTGGTAAATAGCACTGATCTGGTGATTGATCACACAGTGCAATGTATGATATACAACACAGTTTCTACAGAAATTGACATGTGCGGAGAGTTATTCTGTAGAATGTGGAAACTTCTGGAATGTATGAAACAGTCCACTTCAGTCTGAACCCTTACTAGCCATGCCAATAATCTTCAGACTGGGAAACTGGTTCCTTACAGAAGTGAGAGTTAAAAGGAGTTTTGATACAGGACAAATCAG
>BROE01000007.1:10655263-10658127 GCA_036571765.1 Plecoglossus altivelis
ACACACACACACACACACACACACACACACACACACACACATGCAGACACGCACACACATGCACAATGAAATGACTTACAGGGAAATCCTGAAGCAAAACCCTCCTTTGATAGACTGATGAGGGACCATAACAGAACAAAAGAGCAACTCTAAGCGCATGCACCCACACTGCCTGGGGTGTGTGTGGTGTGGGGTGTGTGGTGTGTTGGGGTAGGATGTTGTGGTAGGATGGGGGAGGGGGGATGGAGGTGGGGGGGAGGTGGTTACATCACAACCTAGGAGGTCACGGGGCTTCTAACCCTGTGTGGATGACCTAGTGTGAAGAGAATAGTCTTGATATAGGTCGCAAGAAGGAACATTGACCTTTAATGTGTGTAGGTTAATTGCTTGGAGAGAGATTTCTTCACCAAAAGATGGGCTCTGAATTCACAGCTGGAGTGTTTGATGGAAGAAATCAGTGTGTTGCCTGATCTTGGAAAACTATAGTTTTCCACCAACTCCCATGTAGTCTGCCTCTGCAGAAGGCCCACATGCACCATCCTGAAGGGATCACAGGTTATATGTGGTATGATATATCTCCTGCAAAAGCACATCACACTCTCAGCCATGCATCATAGTGTCGCACATCCCCTGCATAATTGGACACATTGAAATTCATGTGGCGATTTAGACAACTGTTCAGGCTTACAACACTGTCCAGGCCTCACATGGTTTACAGGAGTTATTTTCACCTGCAGTAGCTGTTGACACTGATGTTTTTGTCCTTTTCTGAGTGAAAAGCAACGTTGATCAGTCATCCAATCCCTCTTTTGCTGTTTATTTCCAATCTGAGAATTGTAAAGACTGAGCTTTCATAAGCTGATTAGGACTGTAAGAGAGGGGGAACCCATCTCTTGTTCCCTGTGGAGCAGAGAATGTAATATCTAGTAAACATGAGCCTGAGAGAGCGTAGGGGGATGTGTAGGAAAGAGCATAACACGAATTGAATTTTAATTCACCTGACATAGAAGCCTGCTAGAGTAGTTTGAATCTCACAGTTTAGAGATTCCTTGCTTAAGGGTGTATGTGTGTGTGTGTGTATGCATATGTGTGTGTGTGTGTGTGTATGCATGTGTGTGTGTATGTGTGTGTGTGTGTGTGTGCGTGTGCGTGTGTGTGTGCCTGCTTGTGACCATGCCCACTTTCTCAGTAAGGACTGATTGAGGATCACACTCCTCTGCCATATTTACTCACCATAAATAAATCACACAGGCACACACAGGCCTGCAGGCTACAATAAACAGAGATAAACTGACCAACAAACAAATACAGTCCCCAGTCAACGATGCTAGCTAGCCATGGACCGCCTGACCAATAAAAAACGACAATTTGACCATTTACAATTGATCACGTTAAAGTAAAACTAAGAAGAGCTGAGTAAGGGGATCCTCTGTAGTACATCAGCCCCAAGCTAAGCTACCATGCCAAGCAGACAAGTGTCCCACAGGCTTCTGAGAAAGAGAGAGGGAGAGTGTATCGGTTTCTTGAAGTTGTAAAGCTTGGGACAAACGTATCTTTTCTCTGAAAGTAGAAAAAAAGCTGAAATTCTGTTCTGTGGTTAACGGAGGCTGGGATCGATTTAGAATCTCCTTTGCATGAGTGAGCTCCTAAGAAACGCCTAAAAAGAACCTTTGATAAGATTCAGATCATTTGTCATGAAACATGGTTTGTGCCATCTCAAGAATCTCCACCCGGGATGTGCCAAATAAAGTCCTAACCACATAACCAAACTTACTGTAAGGATACGAGACGTTTCTCAATGGCGCTCCCTGCTGACTAACCAATACAGTTCTATATCTTTGAACCTTTTGAATATCTAGAAGGCAGTGCAGAGCCACTGATGAAATATTGTTTAATATCACGTGCTGATAGTTCTGCTCACCTGGTACGATTTCAAACAGGTGCCTTCCTGGCTCATCTGGGTTGGCCGTGAGCTCGTTTACCTGGCAACCCTGCAGAGGTATACAGCCCTGGAGGAGAAGAGGAGAGGGGATGGGAGAGGAAAGGCGAGAGGAGTGGAGAAAAGCTTCTTATTCTATGCTTTGCGTAAAGACATGGAGATGAGTGAGTGATTGAGTTAATCTTGTTTTATTAAAGCCTTTCACTTGTTCATGTTATTGGCAGTAAGAAAAGGAACACAGATTAAATCAGGAGCAGATCAATGACCATTTTACACAAGAATCGAATTCAAGCAAACAAGGCTCTGCTCCGAGAGGAAATGCCAATGCTGTTCTGCCAATGACAAGCTGGCACCCGCCATCAAACAGGACGGAACTTGCCAAACGGCCTCACCAGAGGCCAGGCTGTAGCCACATTAGTCGCCATGGCAACAAATGGCTAGCGCGTCGGGGAAGGGCCAGGGACGAAGCGCACAGCAGAGCCTCCCAGGGGGCCAGTCAGCGTGCTCTGAATACTGCTGGCCAAAGATGAGAGAAGACAGGCAATATATAGAGCTACGTCACCCTGCTGGGTTCTACAGTCTCCCCCTTGTCCCTTCACCCCCCTGGAGACTAGGAACCACCGAGATCTCAAAGGATCGCACAGGTTTTGGACAATGAATAATGTCATAGCTCTTTGTTATGGAAATATTGACTGGTATACAGTTTATGTTATGACGGCCTAATCCTTTGTGTGGTGGACCGGTCGCTATTGGACCAGGACAGAAGATACAACGTAAATCTATATTTCTCTCATGTGTTACAGTTCTCATTTGAGACTGAACCCCACCTCATTCCTATGTGGTGTTTCCTGCATGATGAAATATAGACATCGACTGCCTACTTTCCAATTCCAATTCCGCCCTATTACACCCCTCACCCCCCCCC